>CM066163.1:56937685-57537685 GCA_033629205.1 Lithocarpus polystachyus
TCTGTTGAGGTTCGCATCACTTTTCTTTCTTTTATGGAAAAATCCCAACAACCCGTTCGGTGGTGAAATTCCTTCATGGCTTTCAACTGCTTATTCCAACCTAATTGAGCTAGACTTTTCAACCAACAACCTCTCTAGCACAGTCCTAAGTGGTTTTGGCACTTGTCCTTTTTTGGAGTTGCTTTCTTTTTTTCTTTTTCTTTTTTTGGTTGGTGTTTGCTGGGGTGTATGTGGTGGTGGGATGGTGGGTAGGTTTTGATTTTGGGTAGGTGGGTTGGGAGTGGTGGCTGGGGTGGCGGCTGGCTGGGTTTGGACGAAATCGGATTGGACGAAAGACATCGACTCGGCATTTTCAGCGGAATTTTGTTCTGGGCTTTTGGATTAGAAGAAATTAGACCGACGATGAATTTTTCAGTGGTGTTCTGGATTTTTGTTTGGAAAGGATGAAGTTTTTTTTGATGGATTGTTTCTGGGTTGCTGCCGTGGGCCTGCCTTTTTTTGGTGGTGGTAGCAATTATTTTTGGGTAATTTTGGTAGTGACAAATTGGTTTGTGGTTGAGTTTTCATGGTGGTTGGTGGTGGCTGAGTTTTGGAAGAGGAGAGAGAATTGCGTGATTGTCACACAGTGGCGCGGGTTGGTTGAGCTTGGATCGGGCACTGCGTATGTGAAGATGGAGTATGGTGATCTGCGTGAAGGTGAGGTTAGGCAGCAGAGGCTTCAATTCATGTGGTGGTACTGGTATGAAGATGAAGTATAGTGATATTGGTAAAGAGAGCCGTTGGATTTGTTGTCAAAAGCAGCACTCGGTGTGACTTTGCACTGATAGTGGGTCCTATACATGCGTGTTTAATTACGAAAATGTCATGGAAACTGAGTTTTGATAACTTAAAAACATCTAAAATGTGTTTTCAGTTTTCATATCTCATCACTCAAAAATCAGAGAATTGAGTGATGGAAACAAAAAATGGAAACACATCCAAACACACTACTCGGCCGTGAGAACCATCAATTTTAAGTTATGGGTGATAGAAACAGAGTTATAGGTGATGGAAACTGAAAATCCAAACAGCCATATTCCCCAATCTAGCTCGGCTTTGGTCTCCACCTCCATTGGGCATGTCTATGTGAATGTACGTGATGTAGCTTTCACTAACCACACCGCTTACGGTGCAGCGGTCAGCAGAAACTCGAATGGTACAGTTACAATCACTTCTATCACTACAGGAAATGTCACTGCATTTTCTCTGCTCAGGCAAAAGCAAAAGATTCCCTTCTATTACTTATTATGCTTGTTATTCCCCGCTCATCATCTTTCATAAAACATATTTCAATATAAAATTCGATATTGAATTGCTTTGCATCCATGTTTATCTTTTTAATAAAAGTAATTAATCTAGTACTTTTATCTATCATCCTTGTGGCATTGACAGGTACTTAAACTCGCAGCAGGTGCAGGCGAATTCTTTTCTGTTTTGTTTTCTATGTAATATGTCTAGGGATATTAAATATTATTGAAAAAAAAAAAATATAAATATAAATATATATATTTATATATATATATATATATATATAAACTAAATTCTATTGAATTTAGCATTGCATTATAATAATCTGTTGTGCTTGGAAGCTTTTGGGATAAGGTTTGGAATGCATTCTTTAAAGGGTAATTGCATAGCAGAGCCCTGAATTTATTAAATCTTGAGATTCTTTTTTTGCCTGAATTTGATTTAGTCCTTTTTTAAGCTGTTTTTGGAGCCAAAATACTAGTTATAATTCACATTAAACTCTAAAATCAATATTAGTGCAATTGAATCTTCATGATTTAATTAAAGTTAAGGTCAAAGTCTGAGGGTTTTAAATAAAATAAAATATTGAATATCTTTATCCCTTGAAAATTTTCTGTTTGAAGTATTAATCTGCTAATATAAAGATATTCAATCCTCTAAAAGATATTATCTTTCTAACTCCTATTTAATCCATGTTTCTTTCTTTTTGTGGCCTCTTGAATCCCTATTTTGATTTCAATTATTGAAGATGAGGGGGAGTTGGACACTTCACTAATGAATTGACACATGGGGATTTTTTTTTTTTTTTTTTTGCATTTAGCATTATTTTTGGAATATTTTAGTTAGTTGTCAAGTTTGCAAAACTATTTAACAAACTAGCATCTCAAGCCTTTGAAACTACCTGATCTTCTTTTTCTTCTTCTTCTTCTTCCTCTTCCATTCTCCAAATTTCTCCTTCTTCTTCAATCTCAACATCTATTCTCCAAATCTTCTTCATTCTTCTTCTTTTCCATAGAACTCAAGTATGAGAGACTCGAGTTTCATGAGAATAAATTGTTCCACATTAGTGTGTGCTAGCACTAAAACTCAAGTCTCAAAAGGCTCAAGTTTTGTCATTGAACTTGAGTCTCACAAACTTAAGATGCTAGTTTATAAAATAATTTCAAAAACGTGCTTTCTAACAAAAATGTTTCAAAAATCATGTTAAATGTAAAATTTCCTCTGACATATGGTGTGTTTCAATTGGATGCTAATAAAATATAGTGTTAAACCCACCACACCCACCAGCTCTGGACCCAAAAATGACAAAGATCACCCCAAACCAAATCAACAAACACAATTTCCTCAAAAAAAAAAAAAAAAACCCAACATTTAACCCTTTTTTTCTCCCCTAAAATGTACCTAAATTTCATTTTTGTTCTTAAACTTTAAAAAACTTGTTTCGTCCCTTGAATTATTGAAAATTCTACATTTTTTTTCTTTAAATTTAAAAAAAGACTTTTTTTTTTGGTTATCAGTAAATTATTGAATTTTTCCCCTAATTTTCCCTATTGAATAAAGAACTTTAAATTTTTTAAGTAGGATTTTTTTTTTAATTTTAAATAGAAAAAGACAACTCATTACTCATCTACAGAAAAGTGAGAAAACCTTAAAAAGCAATGTGTTCACAAAGTGATATAAAAAAAAAGTATAAAAAACTCCACAAAAGAACAGCAAGAATCAACGATACGCCTTTTACCAGAAATGAGTTGATAAATGATAAAACCAAACTCTCTCTCCAACACGTAACTGTAACTGGGTCATTGACATTTCCATTCTACAACGTTCAAACCCACCAATACAGACACAGTCCAAACAAGACCGTTAATAACAACTCTCTGGCTCTGTCTCACGTTCTTGACAGTTTCTCATTTTTTTTTTTTCTTTTTCTTTCTACACTTCTTCTCTCCCTTTCTTAGCTCCCAAACACCTTCACCCACCAAACCCAATTCGTTCTTTTTTTGTTTGTTGTTCTAGTGTTGTCTTGGTCTTTGGCTTAGTTGAAAGCAGAGAGATAATGCCGAATTGGGAGCTCAAGAACTGTTGCCAGCACGAACAAGTCGTGTTCTTGGCGACCATTGGTGTCTTCACCGTTGTAATCCTCGCGGTACGCTTTGTTTTACTCTCTTACTTTTTTTCTTTCTTTCTTGGCTTAGCGTTTGTTTGATTCTCGAGAAAGGAAAACAGAAAAAGTAAAATTGGGTTTGTTATGTATGGTCGTTTTGAAGAACAAACAGCATTGGTCAACTCAGCCAGGTTGTTGTATTGGCCTCAATTAAGGGAGATTTGTTAATGCTCGAGATATTGATTATTTTGACTAAAGCATTGTCATGTAGATTTTGCTAATTAGCATATTGGAAATTTCCCTTTCTCTAAAGGTAAGCTTCATAGCTCCAACCTATACACAAGGGGCAAGCCAAAACCAGCTTTGGGTCTAGGTCTAGATGTTTAGAATAGTGGGTTAAAGAGTTATGGCTTTATTTGGTAAATAACTTGGTAGGATTCAAGGCTGATATGATTAGTACTTGGGAAATTGATATTGTAGTGGTGTCTAAGGTAATATTGTTTATAGTTGATCCAAAGAGGAAAAGGGTTGACTCAATTTCAATATGAAATTGAGCAGTGTAAAATTAAGGTTGTGGCAAATGATTTTGAATAAAGTATTGTCGCGTAGATTTTACTAATTAGCATAGTGGAAATTGGGTCTATGTTTAGATGTTTAGAATAGTGGGGGTAAAAAGTTATGGCTTTACTTGGTAAATAATATGATAAGAGAAGGTTGGTATGATTAGTACTTAGAAAATCGATATTGCTGTGGTGTCTAAACTCTAATAGTTAATCCAAAGAGGAAAAGGGATGGTCCATCATATCCCTTCTACAGAACTCAAAAGATCTCACCTATTCCTCAACCCAAATTGCCTTTGTCATCAATCAACCTAATACAAGCTTAAACGCACCACGAGCACATCTTACAAAAGATTAGTTTAAAAGGAAACTCCTTGAGATGACTTTGAGTATACTATCAAAAATGTCTTTTAATGTATATTGTAGAAGGGGAAAAAAACTTGCTTTGTTACCATATTGTTGTAATTTGGTACTAGTTGAAATTAAAAACATCCCCAAAAGACCCAAATTTTAACATGTTTTGGCCAACTTCATAACTACGTCCACAATCAATGGCAACCAATAACCAGTATCTATGAAATAAATTACTAAAGTGAACTCTCACTAACCATACTTACAATCATTCACAAACTCAAACCAACCTACATAATCCACACAAACTAACCCAAATCCCAATACACCAAAAACAAACTCTTGATACCAACTTAGAAACAAACTCTCGACTCACATATGGGTATCTTTCAACCCAAAACTAAACACAACAAAATATGTATGCTTCAACATAGGCATCTTTCAGTCACAAAAGAACTACCATATTATTCCCCATATGGGACGGTCATCTTGAGCCAAAACTACTGAGCCCTTTATAGTATTGCATATATAGAAGGCACCAACTCTTATTCATTGGTGGAGAAGGGATACAAAATTTCTTCTTTAACAAGCTTGACAAAAAATTATTTTTCCTTCCACACTCAAAATGAATAACCAAGTCAAATTAGGAATTTTAGAGAATTTCCAACATATTCTGTTTGGGTATATGCACTATATTAATCTTACTGAAAAAATTGTTAATCTTTTTATAGTTCTTGTTGAGTTTGAATGTGCTGGCCTTTGTTTGATCCACTAGTGTTTTGATGAAGAAGTTTTGTTTCCATTGTTATAGCTATGGAGGACAGTACTATTGACGCCGTTTAAGCTCATCACTGTGTTCCTGCATGAAGCAAGTCATGCAGTTGCTTGCATACTCACGTGTGGCCGGGTAAGAAGCTTTTTGTAGAACTTGTTATGCTTTGATCATATGTTCAGATGGCTCAAATGAAACCTTGCATACTTAAATAAGAAATTATATGTTTTCTCAAATCTTAATAAGCATTATGTCTCACCTCTTCCGATCAGATATGAAACCTTGATTTAGAAATATTTTTTAGTACATAAATTTGATGCAGCCATTGAAGATTAATTTGTTACTACTTCACAACTATGCAAGATTTATTTTACGGGGCTCATGTATGAAGTCTAATTGAAGTGAAAATTATGTGGTTTTAAAGGTCTTGTTATACTTGTAGGTTAAAACAGTTTTTTAATTTGGGTTTTTATTAAATAAGTTATGGTCAATTTTCTATTTACAGGAAATCTATAATTTTTTTTTTTTGATAAGTAATGTAAAAATAATATTAATAATAGAAAAAGTAACAAATCGAGTACATTGGGGATGTACTACGGGGATACAAATTAGGAAACAAAAGTACAACGGTCAAGGAAAATAGGAAAGGAAGAACAAGAAAAATGAGAAAAGACCACACTCCATTCAAAGAGAGTGTGCAAGAAAGAAGACTTAATCTCTAACAAAGAACATTCACAATCCTGAAAGCTTCTAGCATTCCTTTCACACCAAATGCACCAAAACAAGCAATGAGGCACTATTTTCCAAGCATCAGTGTGACGATGTCGCGCAAACTTTCCTTGCCAAGCCTCAAACAACTCAAGAACCAGATGAGGCATAACCCATTGAATACTTGAATACCAAACAAGCTGAAAACCAAGGACCACAACTCCCAAGCTATGGAGCAATGAAGAAGAAGATGATCCACCGACTCCATACAACTCTTACACATATAGCACCAGTCAAGCACTATCACACGTCTTTTACGAAGGTTGTCTGTTGTTAAGATCTTACCTAAGGAAGCAGATCAAGAAAAGAAAGCCACCCTTGGAGGAACCTTTGAGTGTCATATCATTCTCCATGGGAAGGAAATAGGATTAGGAGGATATAAGGAGCTATAATATCCTCTAACCTCAAAACCCCTATTCCTTGCAAGCTTCCAACACACCTTATCAAGGCCGAACCCCCGAACTGACGAAGAATAGACCAACCCCATAAACCGATCAAAGGCTTCTTCTTCTCAATCTTGTGGTGGACGACGAAATTGCACATTCTAGTGAAACCTCCCTGTAGACCAACCCATAACTTCAGCCACCGAAGAATCCTTAGGCCTACTAAGACAATAAAGCTTCGGAAAGGCCTCTTGGAGAGTACAATCCCCGCAACACACATGCTTCCAAAATCTCTGCAAATTATTTTGGTAGTTTAGTTGAGCCTAGAATTTTCTAGGGGATCCTAAATATCTTAGATTTTACTTTCTTTGAGTCCAAGTTAGTATTTTATTGGGTTTTTAGTTTACTAAACTAGGAATCATAGTAGTACTAGTACAAGAAAGAGTATACTTAAAGAGAGAGAAGTTGATTAATAAAAATATTGAGTGTTTTTGAGGATTTCGGCATATTGAACTTTATGTGTTCTTTTTTCCTTTTCTCTTCTCTCTCTTCCTTCGCTCTTTCTTGTGATACTGTTCATGGGTTCTGTTCATGCAATCCGTAAACACAATAAAGTTCTCTCTTCTTCCTCCATGCAACCTCAAGTTCTTTCTTCTACCTGCCAAAAATTGTAAACTCCACATGCTTTCTTCTAACAGATAACTATCAAATAACTCATCAAATCATCTTTTAATTCCTATCACAACAACCCCATGACCCTATCTTCAATAATTCTAAAACCTAGATCTTCAAATTCTTCATGCCCTAAACCCACCACAAGCACACGTCTAGAAAAATTCCCTGAAATTGTTGTTAGTTGGAAATTGTGCTTTGCTGTGTTAGCTTTAGAGTGATACTAGAAGTATTATTTATTAGCGGCCCTTGATTCCTAACATAACGAATCTTGATTTTTTGTTTGCCACTATTTTTTTTTTTTTTTTTGATGACGTGGAACC
This sequence comes from Lithocarpus polystachyus, assembly GCA_033629205.1. Lineage (NCBI taxonomy): Eukaryota > Viridiplantae > Streptophyta > Magnoliopsida > Fagales > Fagaceae > Lithocarpus > Lithocarpus polystachyus. Next base: position 56,944,906 of record CM066163.1, read on the forward strand.
TTACCAAGGCAAGGCCCTTTAGACCCACCTTTTGGGAGTAAACCATGGATACATGACTCCACCTGCCAAAATCGTGTATCAGGTAATGTAGGGCCTTTGTCTGCCTTCAAAAGCCTAAAACTTGTGGCTAACCTTTATAATCTTTACTTGTTCATAATCTAAGCCTAATTTTTTAATTGATAATTAAACACTCATCCAATGGATTTTGAACGTACTACCTTACTTTGACATGGGGAGGAGGTGCCATTTGAGTTAGAGCTCATTGGCATTGTCTAAGTACAATTCAAATGGTTAAATTGGATAATTTGTTCACAACTTTAAGCTACATTGAGAGGATTCACCCACTGTTCCCATTGACTCCTGTGTTATACTACGCTGCCTGTTTCTTGGTCAGAGGAAAATTTAATTAAAGATAAATCTAAAATAGACAGAGAAAAGTGGGGAGAGAGTTGACCACCTGCTACTGCTTCATTGTGAGTTTGCTAGTGAGCTGTGTCCTCTACTTTTCTATTTTTTGGGGGGTGCAGTGGGTGATGCCACAAAAAGTGATCGAGTTGTTGGTGTGCTGTAATAAGGGATTTGCCAAATGTGGTTCAGGTGTCATTTGGGGAGCTGTCCTATTATGACTTATGTAGAGCATTTGGAAGAAATGTAATGAGCGAGCCTTTGAAGATTTAGAACGAAGCACGACGGAAACGGAGCTGAAGTTGCGTGTCCTATTTGATTGAATGGTTGTGTTACCATGCCATTCCTAGTCCACTTTTTTAGATTTTCTCATTTGCTGTAATTTGGTTTGACACTGTCAATATCACTACACATATTGTGTACTGGATGGCATCCTGATTCTCACTACAAATTTTTAAGCCAAAAAAAAAGGATAAAAAAACTAATCTAATGTTATTACATTGAGTTGCAAAAAGTGAAAAAAAGATGTGCCTCTGCGTTTCCCTCTCTTTATATGTGCTTATATTCATGGAGTTTAGAGTTGTCAGCTAACTGCAGAATGCTTCTAAGTTTTAACTAGGGCCATCAAGTTATGAGTTGCCGACTTTGGTTTCTAAATGCAAACTTTGGCCTTAATATGGTCATTAATGAGACTAAACATTTAATTCCTTGTCTTGGTTAAAGAAAACAACAGGCCCCTCAGTGGCACTTTGCCTGGCAATCTGCAAACCAAGCTAAACTGTCAAGAACTCAGATAGAAGTCTCAGGCTATGCAAAAGTTGCAAAAAAGAGGCTCCCTTATTGAATTTCCAGTAACAACTCCAAAGCCTCCTATATCCTCTTCATACAAATTGTCTATATTTGTCACCAATGCACTCTTAGGAGTTGTATTCTACCTGCTACCGAGCCTTCCTTTCAACTGGAACCTCTCCTTAAGAGCCAATGCTCCAGCTACAAAGTTTCTTTTTTCAAGTAGTGTGCCCTACAATCTTGCATCCTGAGTATTTAATTATGACATACTCCACTAACTTGTGAAATGAATAATATTTCAGGGACAGAACTGAGGGGAGGGGACAGGATAATATATCTTCTGGAAGAAATTGCCCAATATTTTCTTGTGTCCTTTGTAACTTATCAACAATATTTGCAAAGGCAGCTTTATTAATGAAATTACTTCTCCCTTATCATGGTTAAGCATATCAGCCCTGCATTTTCAAATCTGCTGGCTTCCCTTCGTGAACATCATTTTAAAACCCAGTGCCTACTCAGTCTGTAAAAACTTGCCTGTGGGAGCAGCACCCCATCATGGCCTAAAAAACGCAGCTCTATTCCAGGCTTGTACTGTCACTATACCCAATATCCCCCCTGCCCTCTTCAATTTCCCCATCCTTTCTTGCTTCATGTGGCAAAGACTAGACCACATTTTCTGTGTCTTAACTTAGATTTCGTTTTCTGTTCTCTGGTGGTCATTGTAGAGTGGTTTATATTCTTGCCAGAATACCAACACCCATGTGTTCATGGTTAAGCATATCAGCCCTGCATTTTCAAATCTGCTGGCTTCCCTTCGTGAACATCATTTTAAAACCCAGTGCCTACTCAGTCTGTAAAAACTTGCCTGTGGGAGCAGCACCCCATCATGGCCTAAAAAACGCAGCTCTATTCCAGGCTTGTACTGTCACTATACCCAATATCCCCCCTGCCCTCTTCAATTTCCCCATCCTTTCTTGCTTCATGTGGCAAAGACTAGACCACATTTTCTGTGTCTTAACTTAGATTTCGTTTTCTGTTCTCTGGTGGTCATTGTAGAGTGGTTTATATTCTTGCCAGAATACCAACACCCATGTGTTCAGCTTTTCTTAATACGACTAAAGTAATTAGCTGTTGTAAATTATAGATACTGAAAATACTTTTTAAAAAAATAAATTGATAGAGGTTTAAGGAAAATGAATACATTATGATGATATTGCATAGGAAAGGGGTAGTCAGGATAGGATGGGGAATATTCTGATGGTAACAGCTGATAGGGACACTTCACTTGGGACACCTCATCACTCAAATATTCCACTCTCCTAGAAAAGTACCACTCATATAGCACAAATGTACAAACAGTATTATCTCTCAATAACTCTCTAACACTCCCTGTGTATAAAATCTTGGCTAAGGTCTTGGCAAAATCGGTTGAGGGTGGTTTTAGACCAGTTGATCTCTGAGAACCAGAATAGCTTTGTGGGTGGGAGACAAATCCTTGACTCGGTTCTTATTGCGAATGAGTGTGTGGATAGTCGTGGGAAGAGTAGGGCTCCTGGAGTCATTTGTAAGCTTGATATGGAGAAAGCCTACGATCATGTGAATTGGGAGGCTTTGCTGCACTTGTTGGATAGGATGGGCTTTGGAGTAAAGTGGTGTAAATGGATTCGTTCTTGCATCTCCACGATTCAGTTCTCTGTCCTGGTTAATGGGTCTTCTGCTGATTTCTTTGGTAGTTCAAGGGGGTTAAGGCAAGGAGATCCGCTATCTCCCTTGTTGTTTTTGATTATGATGGAGGTGTTTAGTAGGATGTTGAAAAGAATGGAGGGTGCTGGCTTGATCCGTGGTTTTAGTCTTGAGGGTAGGAGGGACGGTGCGGAAAGTGTTTCTCATCTGTTGTTCACAGACGACACTATACTGTTTTGTGATGTTGATGTGGAGCAGATTCTTCATATTCGGCTTCTGTTAATCAGTTTTCAGGCGGTTACAGGTCTGAAGGTCAATGTGCTTAAGAGTGAAATGGTTCCAATAGGGGAGGTTGTTGATGTTCATGCATTGGCTGGAATCTTGGGATGTAGGGTTGGTACTTTGCCTATGTCGTACCTCGGAATGCCATTGGGGGCTTCTCATAATTCCCCTTCAATTTGGAATCCGATCTTGGAAAAAATGGAGCGGAGTTTAGCTGGGTGGAAGAAGTTGTATCTTTCTAAGGGGGGTCGTCTGACGCTCCTTAAGAGTACGCTCTCTAGTCTTCCGACTTACTTTCTTTCGCTTTTCACGATTCCTACTCATGTGGCTAATAAAATTGAAAAGTTGCAGAGGGACTTTCTTTGGGGTGTCAGTAAGTTCCATCTGGTTGGGTGGGATAAAGTTTGTATGCCTATAGCCAATGGCGGCTTGGGTATAAGGAAGCTTACTACTTTCAATAAGGCTTTATTGGGAAAATGGTTGTGGAGGTTTGGGAAGGAAGAGGATCGATTATGGAGGAGGGTGGTAGTTTCAAAATATGGGGAAGATTGGGGGGGTTGGACTTCTAAGTTGGGTAGGGGAACTCATGGTTGTGGGTTGTGGAGAAGCATTTGTAAGGGGTGGGAGGAATTCAGCAAGCATTGTCAGTTGGTTGCTGGGGTGGGGAATAGAGTGAGGTTTTGGCAGGATGTGTGGTATGGGAATCTTTCATTTCAATTGGCCTTTCCAAGGTTGTACAGTATCGCTGCCGATAGGGAGGTGACGGTTGAAGCGTCTTTACCAAGGCAGGGGGTGGAGGAGAGTAGATGTTGGGATGTCCGTTTTATTAGAGATCTTAATGATTGGGAGATGAAAGAAGGGCTGCAGTTCTTTCGTCTTTTGGGAGCCAAGACTCCTCCTATGGGTGTTGGAGATCGTATGAGATGGAAGTTGAAGTCCAACGGGTTTTTTGACACCCGGTCGTATTATAATAAATTAAGGGTTGCCCCTCCCTTTTATATTCCCTTGGAAAGCCATTTGGAGAGCTAAGGCACCCAGGCGAGTTTCTTTTTTTGTTTGGTGTGTTGCTTGGAATAAGATCCTTACGGGTGACAACTTGAGATTGAGGAATCTAGACTTTGTGGATTGGTGTATTTTGTGCCACAGTTGTGGAGAGACGGTAAACCACTTATTTCTTCGTTGTGAGTGGGCTTACCGGTTATGGAGCTTTGTCTTCATAACTTTTGGCATATGTTGGGTGATTCCTAAGTCGATCACTGATGTGCTTTTTGGCTGGTGGGATTGGTTGGGGAAGCATTCTTCTCGAGTTTGGAACTTGGTCCCATCGTGCATCCTTTGGAGTATTTGGATGGAACGAAACCGGAGGACTTTTGAGGAATTGGACAGCTCTGGGGATCAGATGCTTGCCACTTTTTGTGGAACTCTTTTTGATTGGTCTAGGGCGTGGGGACTCACGTCTAGTGATTCCCTCCCTTCTTTTCTTCGCTCCCTCTCTCTTATGTAACTTCTTTGTTGTCTTGTTTTCTTGTGTGTTTCTTCTCTTTTCCTTGTACATTCACGGTTTGCTCTATGGCTTTTGCATAGAGCAGACTTTCTTTTTTATATATTTCATCTTACTTATCAAAAAAAAAAAAAAAAAAAAAAAAAAAAAAAAAACTCTCTAACACTCCCCCTCAAGCTGGAGCATGTATGTTATATAAACCTCACTTGGAAGAGATAGACTTTTGTTGACTCCTACATAATGTTCTTGTAAAGATATCAGCAAGTTGGTCTTCAAACTTCACAAACGGAGTATCAATGGTCCCACTTGGAATCTTATCCCACAATGGAAATCTACTTCAATGTTCTTAGTCCTTCACGGAATACAGGATTGGATACAATGAATATAGTGGCTTGATTATCTCAAGATAGTGGAATAGGAGTTGAAACTGTGAAGTCTAATTCCTGAAGAAAGTGGTGTACCAAGTTGGCTCATTAGCGATAGCCAGTATGTGCCATCACCCTGTTTTTTTCTTCTGCCCTTAATCGAGCAACTACATTTTACTTCTTACTTCTCCATGTTACAAGATTTCTGCCCAAGAAGGTGCAATACCGTGTTGTGTACCTTCTATCTGAAGGTGATTCGACCTAGTTTGCATTATTGAAGCCTTCCACCCTAAGATGACCATTCTTTTTTAAAAATATACCTTGACTTAGGGCTCTCTTCAAATATTTAACAATTTGAATGGCAGCATTCCTATGTGAGAGTCTTAGGGTCTGTTTTGTTAGAGAGTTAACAACAGTTTTAGAGTTTAAACACTGAAAACTATGGCTCAAAAAAAAAAAAAAAAAAAAAAAACATGTTTGGTACAAGAGTTTAACAAAGAGCATTTGAGTCATAGTTCTCAATTTAGATTTTTTAAACACTATATTTTGAGAAGACATTAAGAGGTGTTTTCAAATTTCAAGTAATAGTTTCGAGTGGCATTGTTGTAATTATTTTGAAAACCGTGGGACCCATATGATGATGACAACACATAAAACACATTTTTTCTTAAAAACACACTCATACCCAAGGTTGTTAAAATCAGGATCTTACGTAGGATCGTGAAAGGTAGATGAGATCGTGGATTGTAAGATCAAATTGTAGATCGTAGGATCCTACATATTTTCATATTTAAAGCAAAAAACACATTGATAATGACTTTATATGTTGAATAATCACGTAAATTGTGACTTTATCCATAAAAAGACAAAGATTTGCATTATATGATGTAATTTGCATGTTATACATCGCTATGTCTATACAAACGAAACAAATGTATTTACGTTTTGACCCAATGTATCTAAAAAATTCAATAAATGTTTAATTAGCAACTAAATACCAAAATATTTATCAACAATATGGAAATATTTTCCAAGTTCTAAATTCCAAGTTCCAAGTTTAAAATCCAAAATAAGTTTTCAAATGGAAACTAGCTAACTAAAATATGAAATCCAAAAGCAAGATTAATATTAAGGTAAAGTAAACATTTAATTATTCTCATTATAAGGTTCTTATGACCACCATCCTAATCATCATCAACCATTTTATCATCTATGTAGACATTGTATATTTGTATACTAGAGCTGCAAAAGAGATCAAGATACATTTTCACACTTAACTATTCAAGTTATACCGCTTAGCAACAATTACAAAGTGTGCTAAAAAAAATCAATCAATCAATATACAAATACGAGCATATTAATAAAGTTATATATAAGAAAAAAATTTTAGTAATATTATAACACAAATTAGTATATTGATCAAACAAATTTAACAATATTATAGCTTAAAATATAGCAAAGCCAATATAAATTCTTCATTTAGAAATGATGAAGCATTTCTTCATTTTTATTATAAGTGAACTAAAAACTAGAAAATATTTGCTTAGTTTAACATAATTTAATAAAAATTAAAAATTAAAAACCATACCATCACAACATAGAAAAATAAAAACCTTTAAAACTTCATCAAAACCAAAAATTTATCCCTTAAAAAAAAAAAAAAACCGAAAACTGATGTTTTGGTAGGATTGGTAGAATCGGTAGGATCTCATATGATCCTATGATCCTATACGATCCTACGTACGATCCTATAATTTTTACGATTTTAGTGCGATTCTAAACGTTTTGATGAGCTCGGATCATAAATCGTGCGATCCTACAATTAAGATCGCGATTTTGACAACCATGCTTATACCAAACACTCAATTGTGTCACATTTGAGAATATGTTACTAGAAACATGGTACCAAACACTTTTTTTTTTTTTTTTTTTTTTTTTTTGCATTATGAGTACTTTAAATACGTGTTTTCACAATATTTTTTAAACCAAAGTTTTTACATCATTTTGAAAACCAATACTTGAACTCTCTTACCAAATGGGTTGTGGAAGGGGGTGTGGAGTATGGAAGTGCCTAATAAAGTGCGTCATTTTATTTGGAGGGTGGTTGGTGAGTCTCTTCCCACGAAGAAGAATCTGCTGAAGAGGTGTGTTGTTGCAGATGGTATTTGTGGTCTTTGTGAGGATGGGGTGGAGGATAGTATCCACGCGTTATGGCTCTGTGATAGTGTGAAGCCAATATGGATGACAACCCCTTCCTTTGCGTTCCTTCGAGCTCAGAAGCTGTCCACTTTTGAAGAATTGGTTTTCTTTATGCTGCAGAATGCTCCTCCTTGCAAGGTTGCTCTCTTTTCCATGTTTGCTTGGGCTGTATGGGAGCTTCGGAATAGATTAAGGTAGCATCAGTCTGTTTTGGATGTTGGGGCTGTGATGGATAGAGCGTTGGAGCTATTGCGGGAATTTCATGATGTGCAGAAGCAGTTTCCGAGGAGGAGTGTGCCCAGTGAGGTTGTCAAATGGTCTCTGCCTGTTGAGGGTTTGTATAAAGTTAACTTCGATGGGGCTATCTTTGAGGATCAAGCTTTTGCTGGGTTAGGGGTGGTGATTAGGGACTCTGCAGGTTTGATTATTGGTGCTCTCAGTCAAAAGATTAGGCTCCCAAGCTCGGTGGTGATGGTGGAGGCTCTAGCTGCTAGTTGGGCTATTTCGTTTGCTAGGGAGATCAGCATCCTTCAGGTTGTGGTGGAAGGTGATTCTCTGCAAGTTATCAAGGCCATCAATGCTTCAAAACCCTCCAAGGCTCCTTTTGGGTAATAAGTTAGCTCATGCCCTTGTGCGTAGAGCATTTTTGTTTGCAGATACTGATGTGTGGTTGGAAGACCTACCACGTGACTTGGATGATGTTTTTCAGTTTGATTTACTTTAATAAACTTTACTTACTGGTTTCTCAAAAAAAAAAAAAAAAAATACTCATAATGCAAAATAATAAAAGTGTTTGGTACCATGTTTCTGATAACATATTTTCAAATGTGACACAATTGAGTGTTTGGTACGAGTGTGTTTTTTAAGAAAAAATGTGTTTTGTATGTTGTCAACATCATGTGGGTCCCATGGTTTCCAAAATAATTACAACAATGCCACTTAAAACTATTACTTGAAAACACCTCTTGAGGTGTTCTTGAAATACAATGTTTAAACACTCTAAATTGATTCAAACACTCTTTACCAAACACGTTATTTTTTATTTATTTATTTATTTATTTATTTTTGGGTCCATAGTTTTCAACACTTAAAATTGTGGTTTAAACTCCCTTACCAAACAGGCCTTGAGTCCCTAAATCACCACACTAATTGCATATGAGATATATGGCCTTGTGATGGTGAGATAGTTGAACTTCCCAACCATTTAACAGTATTAACTAGGATCTAGGATATGAAACGTGGCCTTCTTTTCACAAGAGTTTTTATTAGGATCAATAGGAGTGACAATAGGACGAGAACCCAGAAGTCCTATTTCCTTGAGGATATCAAGTACATACTTCCTTTGAGATAAGTTAATGTGTTGTCTAGGCCTTGCAAAACTTCGATTCCCAATAAATACGAAGTTTGCAAAGGGACTTGGTATAAAGTGTGGTTGCAAGAATAGTTTCAATCCAGTGATGCTTTCAGAGTCATCTCTAGTAATTAATATTTAATCCACATAAAACACAAGTAATATGTATCCAACATCAGTGTTTAAGTGGAGTAGAAAATGATTTGTCTAACAATGGTGGAAACTATTTATCAAAAATGAAAAACAATAGTGGAAACCAAAATTTGTGACAACTTTAGAAAACTTCCCAAATCATGCTCTCAGTGACTGCTTGAGACCATATAATGCTTTCTTCAACTTGTAAACACTACCTTGATTCTCCCCCTGAGGAAAAAACCCAGCTGGTTGCTTCATATATACTTCTTCAAGGAGGTCACTACAGGGAAAGGCATTTTTTATACCATCTTTTTACCATTTCGGCAGCTCTTCTATTTTTATTTATTTATTTTACAAGTCTACATATTGGTGGCTTGTCTTGGATCAAAATCTTAAATATTATTATCCCTGAAGTTCATGCTACTTGTTTTAAAAAATATGGATTGGGAATTCTGTATGACTCTTTATATTCAAATTTTATAGAGGTTTGCGCCTTGTAATGATGATTGCTCAGTTTGAAGTACAAATGACTGATTTTTAAGGCCAATTTTTAAAAGAACTCTTGATGCTATTGCATGCCACTTGAAATATATTTGCCTGCTTTCTGTGATGGTTTATGCTCAATCATATATTTGTCATCTAATTCAATATACAGGTGGAGGGGATCCAGGTTCATGCAAATGAAGGTGGATTAACACAAACACGTGGTGGGATATATTGGGTGATCTTACCTGCAGGATGTAATACTTTTCTCCCTGAAAACCTCATTTCTCATTCCAAAACATTCTTATTCTTCCTAGTTCCTACTATGTTGATTGGACATGGATATGAGACATTGATAGGGATTGAAGTAAAGGGTCAGTGTGAATGTGTGTGTGTGAGTGATAAGTACACATGCATACGTTTGAATCTTGTTCTCTTTCTCCTCGTTTTGAACCTCACTTTGTCCACTTCAAATTCAAATGCAGAGTTGTGGACCTTTTAGGTTTTGCTGCACATTTGTTCAATTGTATGTCACTACATCTGATCTAACCTACAGGGGGTATGGTTTCATTAAAGAAAGAAATTGGAAGAGAAAAAAAAAGGGAGGAAGAGAGATGTCAGCCTAACAAGGGGTTAAGGGAGTGAAAATTAGAAAGGAAAAAGAAAGTGGGGCTGGACAAACAGAGGAAACAAGCTCAAAATAATTTCTTAGCACAAAATTTGTGATCTTCCTAAGAGCTGTAATTTGAGCCCTCATAGTATGGGCTTCTTTCCAACTGTGGACACATTCAAGCACACTTTACAACCTTATCATTTAAGAGATTAAAATTATTGTCAAATTCCCTGGAATGGCTCAAAAAATCAGATTTCAATCCACATGGAAAATTTCAAACAAGATGTCATTACAGAATATTCCCTAAAGAGTTAAAAAGTCCTTTCCTACATCTTTTTTCTCTTCCTTCAAAATTCCAAATATTTAGCATGAATTGTGATAGGGTGTAATACTAAGGTACCGTACGAAAAATTTAAACGTAATCACCCTCCAGTTATATCACCAGCTAAAATGTCGTATGGCAAGGAACATCACCCCTTTATGGAAGTGCTTGTAGTGATAAGTTTTCATGCATTCATAGCTGTCAAAGAGACACCATGAAAACTCAAACATTAGATTTTATTATTAACATGATGGGCCTGTGCTGCCTCTTGTATATCCTCTTTTGATTGTGTGGTCTTCAATTTGATATGACTCATATGAGCTCTTAGTGACAACCACAGTCTGTATAATTGCTTTTATCTGTTTTTTTTTTTCTCTTTTTTGTCTTCCAGATCTTGGGTCATCATTCTGGGGAATGGCCTTGATACTTGCATCTACAAATATCTTGACTGCTAGAATTGCTGCTGGTTGTTTTATATTGGCTCTGCTGGTTGTGCTCTTTATTGCTAAAAATGTAAGACAGTTATAAATGCAGATGTAACTCCTGGATATATCTAGGGTTCCATGCAACCAAACTCTATATAACTCCTGGATAATTGTATTCTACTGTTTGTTAGTTAATTTTTTTCCCGTTCTTTTCATTTTTCTTAAATAGACCTGTAAAGATTTTAATTTCTGTACTCTTACTTGCTGTTGCTGTTATTCAACAGTGGACACTTCGAGGGCTTTGTATTGGTGAGTACCTTCATGATCTTTCTAGGAGGGTTTAATTTAATGATATCTGCAGGCTTCTATGCTTACATTTTTACATTTATCAACTGAATATCCCAGGATTCATTATTTTCCTTGCTATAATATGGCTTCTGCAAGAAAAAACAACAGTCCGTATTCTTCGCTATGCAATTCTCTTCATTGGTATACTCTTATCTTCTCATATGTTTACTTTCTAAAAATGAAATTGTCCCTAATTAATATCTATTTTTTTTGGGTGGATGGACAAGAGTGGCTTACTTCTAATTTGGCAAATTGCAGGTGTCATGAACAGTTTGTTTTCTGTTTATGGTATATTCATTAACTCTTCTTTAGTAAATCAAATGCTGTTATTTGAATTTCAAATGTCATAATATGAATCTTGTTGGCTCAGATATTTATGATGATCTAATATCTCGAAGAGTCAACTCCAGTGATGCTGAGAAGTTTGCAGAAGTTTGCCCATGCCCTTGTAATGGGGTTGCATGGGGAGTAATTTGGTAATTTTTTTAGCATAAAAGGGAAAGAGCATGGATCATTATCTCTCAGGGATCATTGTCTGGGATGTACAAGTAATCTTGATTAAATGTTAATATTTTATTCTCAGTTTCTTATTTTTATGAGTTCTATTTGCAGGGGAATGATATCATTTATATTTCTTTGTGGATCCATGTATCTTGGACTTGTCATCTTATCATGAGGTACAACCTGCTTCTGATGCTATTTAATTTTTAAATATGTACTTGTATAATTAGGCACAGACTGCAGACTCTCATGGACAAATTAAATGTACTTGCATTGCATTTGAAGGCACAAATCCATAATTTAAAATGGAGTCAATGGAAACAAAATAGGATGATCAGAAATACTGCAGACAAAGACCATGCCAAAAAGTTGCAAGCAATTTTTCGTCTGTTGAAAAATTATAAAAAAGAGAAATTTAAAATGGTATGAAAATTAAGTGGGCAAAATTTCAATGCTATATAGAAACATGATTAGTGATGAGTTCTCATGGATTGCCTCAAAGCTACACTTGTGGTCCTGAGATAGATGAGGTGCTTCACTTTTTGGATTGTTCCAAAATATGAGTTTTACCAAAAATGAAAAACATTTAGCCATTTTTTAATGTTCATTTCTTTTGATAGTTGAAGAAAAAAGAAGTAAAAATGCTTGCACCTTTTTTCTAAATTGAATCCACTTTTCTTGGCCATTTAAGAGTACTTTAGGAATTGTTACAATTATTTCGTTAAATTTGTGGAATCGATAAACTCTCATCTATTTTGATATGGAGGGAGTACTCATTATGTATCTTCTTAATCAAATAAGTTTGCTTAACTAGTTTTGCGTCATGGTTCATCGAGGAAGTATCATGTGTTATGGAAATTTTGAACTGCATAAAGCATATTTGTGGAAGAGGAAATATATATATATATATATATATATATATCACAGTTGACGCATGGCACCTTCCTTATTATCGATATATCTATAGCATTGATTTCAGCAGTGCAATTATTATCCTGGATAAAAATTTTCTCTAAACTAATTTGATTTAGCTTATCTGATTTTGAAACAGTCATGTTTTTGTTAATTAACTGTCATGCAAAAATTAATATTCTGTTAGTATGCGTGGTAGTCCTTTTTTTTGGGTGCTAATTATGGAGGTGGGAAAGAGCATGATTTTGAATAGGATAGAATGGTGGAGAAGGATACATGTGAATGACCCCCGATTAATTTGTTGAAGATCCATAGCTAATCCCATAGTTTTGCAACCACATTGTTGTTGTTTTAGTATGTATTGTTAATCATCTTATTTTGAAATTAATAGTGTTCCTGATAAAAAATGAATTGTTGAGATTAACATGAAGTCCCTTAACATGTGATATAGCAATGGTAATCTGCTTTTTTTCTTATTGTTTCTAATTCATATCTATATTTGAAATATTGTAACAAAGACAACCTATATGTAAGAGTGATTGACTAAACGGGTCAACTCAAACACAACTAATTTAATGATCTTGTTAAAACCCCTCAACCCTAACATGAAATTGACACATTTGACTCACTTACTAATCATGTTGAAGTGGGTTGATCTGCTTTAACACAAACCCTATTTACACTAAATAAAAACTTACAAAAATGTGGTGTTTGTGTTGGATACACGATTCATATCAAACACTATCACCCTTGTGCAAAGCAACTTAAAGCTGGTGGAAAACATAAGTTGTGCAGACCCTACTAACTTTGTGCAATAAATGGGATGTGTTTAAGTTATACAGTGGCAGACTATAGCTGATTTAAAATCATGTTGAGGTTGATGCTTATTCTTATTGAAAAGTTGATTTGGGAAATTGACATGTTTTATTTGCTTATCTACTTTTTCCAGGTTCAGAGACTCCGGTTGATATTCTCCTTGATATTGAAAAGAACACAGCAGTTTGGAAATTTTTTTCAATTCTTTGATGGTTGTGTATACTATTTGTAAACCATCACTTCTTGATTCATTTGATACTCTGAGAGCGTGGCCTTGCCACTCCTGCTTCCATGGCTTTATTCTTTTAACCCTTATTTTGGTGAGGGTCATATTTATGTATATGATAGTTCTTTAAAGGAGGAAATATACAGGTGTTTTACATAGGCGGAAAACTTACAGAACCAAATGACATATAGTTCAACTGATCTGAAATTCAAACTTCTATCTTCGCAAAAATAAAAATTCAAACTGCTATGATATAGTTAGGCCTATACGCAGTGCAGTGTGGTCGGTTTTGAGGAGGTTTTTACACCACACCTATAGGATGCAGTTTTCACCCCATGCTTGACCCCCCCTCACTTCTAGGGGGCAAGAATTGGTTTACATAAGATGCAGTTAATCTTAACGGCTCATTTTTGTTAGTTTGGTTATATGGGTTGGGTTCTTTAATTTTTTATTTTTCTAAATTTTGGGCTATTGGGCCTCTAGGAAAGGCATTTTGAGCCCATTTTAACTTTTTTTCTTTTTACTGTATCTTTCTTTACAAAGGGCTTTTTTTTTTAAAGCCATTTGGGCTTTTTTTCCTTAGTAGTAGGGTTATTCTTTATGCATGTTGGGCTTAACATTAAATCCTTTTAAAATATGATTTATAAATCATATGAATTATAAAATCTGAAAACACAGTAAAATATATGAATTATAGAATCTCAAAATCTCAACATGTCAAACATGAAAATAAAATCTTAACTTGTCACATTAAACACTATAAATGTCAACCTGTCAAATTAAATAGGGAAAATGGGCTTTTCTTCTTATTTTTGAAAATATTCCGTAAATTGTTCATGTTTTGAAATTATTAAGCATCGTATTTTTATTTTGAAATTCGATTTAAAAAAAAAATCGAATTTTCCATAGAACTCAAATTTATGATTATCGAGTTCTAGGTAAGTTTTTGCCATGCTGGAGGAGCACTTGTTAGATGATTGAAACTTACTTAGAACTCAATTTTCTAAAAATTGAGACAAGGACACAGTGCATAATAGTTTCAAAACAGGGACATTATGCTATATATTTTTAAAAAAATAAGGGCAAAAGCCCATTTTCTCCCAAATTAAACACACCAAAGATATTACTCCGTTATTTTTTTTTTTTCCTCTCATATTGTGACTAGACTTGCTATTGTTTGGAAGTTTCCATTATCACCTTTCTTGCCACGAGCTTTACCTTGTAATAAGTTATATATATATATATATATATATATATATATATATTTTATCAATATACTTCAATCTTTTACCTCAAAAAAATATAAAATAAAATAAAATCTCAACCTATCACAACATTCCAAATCAAATACACAATGACAAAGTATTAAGTTTCAACCATAATAAGTCTAAATCTTAACCTATTAAATTAAACACACTAACATGCATTAATAAAACTCAACCTATCACAACATTCCAAATCAAAATACACAATGATAAAGTATCAAGTTTCAATTGTAATAAGATTGATATATCGAATATAGAAGTACTAGTCATTCTATCAAATGAGTGAATTCCAGCAAGGTAGCAACACTAACATTAGTATTTCTAGCAGTCTACTAGTAATATCATATATAAACAGTAGCACAATCATAGGGAGGAGTAGTAGAGCAGCACTACAAAGGAGTCAAGTAATGCTTAAGAATATACAAAATGGATGTAGGACGAGAATATACAATTGGTACACTACACATTACATAATATACAAAATGGATGTAGGACCAGAATATACAATTGGTACACTACACATTACGAAATTTTCACCAAGAAAAAGGAGGTAGTCTAGTCTTCTAAGACTAATATTCTAATAATTTGCAAGTGTGTTCAGTGCTTGTGTGATTCTGTTTTCACTTGGGTGCACTAGTAAACCGAAAAGAAAAAGAAAAAGTGAGAGAACTAAGCAAAAATAGAAGCATCAAGCTAGCAGCTAGTAACAAATAGGTCAACAGATAACATAAGCCCAAGTACCTAACCATTCCCAATCTGGTCCTCTATATGATTAAGTCAGCAACATATCCACAAAAAATTCTCTACAGTTGGCTTCTCCAACTCCAAGTCATCATGTACAAAAAAAGCCTTCATCCCTACAAAGCGAATCCCAAAAAAATAATGATAAGTAGAAAATACTCCCATCATCCTAAATTGTTTGGTCTGTATTCCATTTTGGGATGTCCCAAAATTATATTCTGTTTGAAAAGTCAAATAACATTAATTTATTAACATTTTCTTAATGCCCTTAATTTATTTGTGGGAGCTTTTTTTTTTAATTAAAAAAAATTAAAAACCTAAATTTTGAAATCCATTATCCATGCCATCTTTATTCAAATAAATTAAAAAAAAAAATAAAAAGTAGAAAGATAAGAATTGAAGAGAGTATAAGTAGATAACAACTAAGTAGATGAGGCAAGGTAGGGATAGAATTTTTATGTTGACAAAGAAACCCCAAAAGTAGCAAGACAGTAGAAGTACCAAAGCTATTGTTTTGCCACTAGTAGAGTTTCTAATCTACCATATTAAAATTTGATTTAAAGATAAAGATTGAATTTGGATTAGGCTTGGTGGCTGTAGAATTTGGATTTGAATATAGGTTTGCAGATTATAAGAGTAGTACACTAATAGAATTTGAAATCTATAATAACTTTGAATATTGCTTGGCAGTTGGCACCAATACTAGAATTTTTTTTTTCTTAAATAATTTTTTGATAAATTTGTTTTAGGGTAATTTAGGAAATTTTTTTTTTTTTTTAAAAGATAAGACAATTAATGACGTTTCCCTAAATAATTAAGTTTTCTAACTAGGCCAAACAATTTGGGACGGAGAGAGTAGTATATAACTATTAACAGTTAACACCATCACAAAGTAAATTAATAATAAGATGAGTCCAAAAAAATGACCCCTTATGCTAAAAGAGGATTCTGACGCTATTGTGGAAACGGGAATCGCCAAAACATCACGAGCAACTTGAAAAAGGACTCGACATTTAGAAGAATTCATCCTCACTAATCAAGAATATCAAAGCCTTCCATCTCAGGATCTTCACTATTAACACTTCCCCAATATTTATCATATTTCAATTTCATTCTTTGTGCCATACCCTTCAAAAAAGGAACACTCTTACCATTATACAATTGATTCAGCTAGTCTTGAAGACTAACAAGTTCATGGAAGTAAACACTAGTAATAGTCACAAACAAAGAACCAGAAAATGTTAAAGTTGCCTCATAGAACATATTAAGAAACTTAGTAAAAAATCTCACATTTTCCCAATCTAAAAACCGAGGACCACTTGATGGATCCTTAAAATAACGAAGGAAATGCTCATCATCATTCTCCATCCTTTCAAATGCAGCTACAAATTTTTGTGCATTTTCTAACATCAAGTAGGTTGAATTCCACCGAGTAGACACATTAAGGCATAACAAACTTTATCTTTGAAATTTTTTTCTTTTTCAACACATGCATTAACTTCTCAAATCTATTAGGAGAGGATTTTACATACCTCACTACATCACAAACCTTAACAATTTTTACTCATTAAGGTCCTTCAGCCCATCTTGCACAATCAAATTCATAATATGCTTACAACAATGCATATGAAGGAACCCACAACCCAAGAGGCTACCCATTGTTGATGACTCTTTTTTCATGCCACATGGCATTGCTTCATTGGCAACCCATGCCACATCAACATACTATTGATTTTTGGGTAAATCTCTTTAAAGTACAAAATAAACTCATATCTCATTCAACTATATGAATTGGGCTCACATGGCCTACACCATCTTTACTTCAAGAGGCAGATTCATGGTCCACATTTCCTTTTCATCAATTGGGCTCAAAACCCACGACATCATCAACATCAATACACAGATTGGGCTCAAGCAATGAATCAAAGCTCATGGCCCATATTACCTTTCTCATATTCAAGAAAATCGGCTTCTCCAACAAAAGCCCATATTTACACAAAATGACAACAAAGTCCAAGGTACGTCATCTCATCTTCAGCTTATGATCCAAGCTCATGAGTTTCTTTAGGGAAACTTTGGGAGTCGTGGTTTGGAGGGCCAAAAGGCATGTTCAGTAAAGCTCCCACCATTTAAAGTTGATAAAAGAAACATGTTGCCTAACGTGTTTTCTCCAACTCCCTGAACTCTGACGAGTCAGTGTGTAGTGGTTAACATGTGGTAAGCCTCTCTTATCACATAACACTTAAAATGATAAAACTCTCCATTACTCTTTTCCTAAAACTTAATATTCATCATATAACAACTACTCAAAAACTCCAGCCATCTAAATGCTATTCAAATAACTATTCATTCAATCTCCAACTGTTGCTATACGAATTTGAAAACCTAATCATATTCATAATATCTTTAATATCCAGCTACCATCTACCATAATCAGACGAAATATTCCCCTGCCAGCTGCCAGAGCAGAACATTAAATGCTCTTCTTGCTCACCAAGATTAAGTCACAACACAATGAGACCTTGACTAGATCTCTAAAGTTTCATTAACTATCAATCAATCATTCTATTACTTACTAAAAATGTATTGTAATAGAATCTTTGATAAAAAAATATAAATACCCAAAAGAGGAAATATTTGCAGCAAAACACCAGCAGTGCGTTTAGCACTTGACACCTGGCTGAAAGTGACATTATCAGGCATTTAATGCTCAATACCAACAGCCACCTGCTGTATATAACACCACTAAGGCATGAGAGAATGCGTAAGTGGTTGAATTTGGACTCCACACCTGGAGCAGCTATGATGCAAGGGAGAGTAGGTGATGGCTAAGAGATTTTGTCTTGGTTAGTGTTGAAGGTGTGACTACCTTGGGAAGAAAGTAAGATTTACACCTGACATGGTACTCAAGCACTCAGAAAAAGGGAGATAGTGACCTTCTAAGGTTAGAGGCTATGAGGACACCCCTTATTGGCTGAGTGCACCATGAGTCACCTTGGAAACACGTGTTCCAATCACAGTAATCTTGATATCCGTCTCAATGTCCAAGATTTGTCTCCCAAGTGGTGGCAAAGCTACCTACCCAAGGGTCCCAGTGCCACATTGGCATAGTTCTTATCCCTTAGTCAGCAGCTAATATCACAGTTGTGAAAAGATCCAAAAGAGAAAATATGATGACTTGACACCTGTCCTTGTATCCAGCCATGTTCCTTAGAGTATAAAAGGAACATGCAGTTGTGCTATTAGGGCAAGAACCCAACCAGATATTTTGAGATGAAAGTAAAGAGTTGGTAGGAGAGAAAGACAACTTCATTGTAAACTGATCTCTTTTCCCATACATAATGCAAGCTGAGTTGAGCAAGAATGTTTTGTTCTTGCTCAAATCGTGGTTTTTTTTATCCCTTCTCTAGGGTTTTCCACATACATCCTGTGTTGTTTTCTTAATTAGTTTCTTCTTCTTGTCTAAATGTGCGTCTTTTTCATGTCCTACCATGGCTTTATTTATTTCTTGTTTGAGTGTCATGTCAAAACTTACATCTTCTCAAGCTTTCTCATGTAAATGTACTATTAGATAACTTATTTTACTCATATAAATAAGCTCAAATCTAACTTGCACGTACAACTCCTATACCCAAAATTGCAAGAAATCCTTAAAAGAAATATTACCATTTTCAGCCAAATCCATGAAATAAATGTTGAATATTCTCTCTAGTAGCTTGACATCATCCAGGTGACTTCATCTACTTCAACCCCAAGCAACAACTATCTTATGACAGCTGTGACATCTTTTTCATAACAACTGTGACAGCTAAACCAACAGTCTTAACATTACAGAATTTCTTTATTTGGCTAAAAGCCAAAACCAACCAAAGAAACTATTTTTTTATTGCTAAAATCCTTTCTTTTTTTTTTGTTGGTCTTTCCTCCCGCTGATATTACCAAAACAACAAAAACCCCTTAAAGCTGAAATACCATTTTTGAGCAAATCCTAGATCGATTTTCCGAAGATTTATTCTTGATTGAGACAGATTTTGGCTAAGATTCTTTGCTAAGTACCCCGTTAAATTCAGCTATAAATAGAATCCCTCATCAACACACCAAGACACACCAATAGAGAAGAACAACTCTCTCATAAACTTCTCTATTTTCTCTCTCCCTCTAATTATCTTCTTAAGCTCTTAATGATGTTTTAAGCTTATAAGTTCTTAGCTTCCAAATTAGAAACTAAGCTCTTTAGCCCTTAGCTGACAACTGTCCCTTATATCACTATTCATAAGCCTTTATTCATCCTCTAGCAAAAAATCTCAACAACATTGCTAGTCAAACTACAACACCATTACTCTTCTTATGCTAATTCTCCAACTCTCCATATTCAGATACATCTATCTTGCTGTCCATATCCTCTAAACACATCTTCCTCTTCACTTCTCTTACAAAAACTTTCCCCCTGGAAAGCAACACAAGTCATCACTATAACTTCTCCAGTAATTATAATCTCATATCTTTACTCTCTTTAACCTCCATATCTCTCATACTTTCATATATTTTACAAATTATAAATACTATATCCCACAAAACATCTATATCTTTTACCATCTCTATACTTCTCAAGAGATATCAAACACTCATACTAAAAGCCCTTTTCATGGAAGGCATAAACTTCAAATACGAAAGTCCTTTTCCTAAAAGGCACAAATACTTCTTACAAAAGCCCTTCTTATGGAAGGCACAGACCTATCTTACAAAAGCCATTCCCATGGAAGGCTATTCACAACTTCAAAATAACTAAAAGCGCATTATCAAGGAGAAATTCATTTAAGTGCATGATAAAGAGGACAAACTTAACCAGTCTCTACACATAGCTAGACATACTCTCTCTCCCTCCACTTGCACCCATTTTCCCCCTTCAATCTTGAAGTTATCAGGACAAACTGCCTCTCCACTGTTGGAGTCATTCTGTTAGAATACTATCAATTGATTGACGCTATACAGCTGGAGCTATAAACCATACAAAGATAAGTCACTATGTTTCTATATCTCTAAATCTACATTATTGAATACATGATTACTTCACATTTAAATACATAAACAAAAAATGCAGACAATAAAAAATAAAGATCTTTATATTACTTCAATGGTTTTGAGTCAAAAGCTCGTACTATAAAAACTATCTATTTTCTTTTATGGGTTAAATTATACCGCATTAAGAACAATCAAAGTAAATGATGTAGTGCACCGTAAGTGCTTGACCCAAAGATTTTTATGCTTTGGCATGATTTTCTTGGATGTCCAAGTCAATAAGGATGCACTGAATCATTGAGAACTCTTATCGACACCCTATAAAGAACCAAAAGATTCTTTTAATAAGTGATTATTTGTGTAGTGCATGTTCTCAAGGTAAACTAATTATCAAACCATCACAATAAAAAAATAGTTGCTGAATCTTCATCTTTCTTAGAAATAATTCAAGGTAATATTTGTGGACCAATACACTCACCTTGTGGGCCATTAAGATATTTTATGGTGTTAATAGATACATTAACAACGAGACATAATAAACAAAAAGTTTATGTAAATTCAAATATTAATTATTTTATTTTCAAGAGTTTTGTTTTACCTTTTCTTTAGGCTTGACTATAAGGCACTGAACAAAATGTTGCAGCAACTCCTATTAAGCATGTATCTCTGTGTGTTTCTTTGTACCTCTAATGACAGCTATTAATATGCCTTTTATATGCTCTGGAACCCTAGTACATGAATTCCTAGGAAGCCTTGTCATCATGGACCGAAAACGAAACTTGGAATTAAATTTACTCAAGGCTTGATAGATCGAGAGTTGTCGAGCAAGTATCAAGGTTCATTAAATGTCGATAAATCAACATGTATCGGTATCTGCAGTTCCTTGAGTGTTCTTGCATCTTTAATATTACCACTTGTTTTAAGATCTTCTTCAACACACTAGAAACTAAGACTTAAATACATGAAAAATGTGTTTTGTTTCGGGATATGCAAATTTACATATATGACCCATACAATTGGAACAAGAAAATTAAGTTTAGAATAGGTGAAGACTCAATATTGCAAAAAAGAT
This sequence comes from Lithocarpus polystachyus, assembly GCA_033629205.1. NCBI lineage: Eukaryota > Viridiplantae > Streptophyta > Magnoliopsida > Fagales > Fagaceae > Lithocarpus > Lithocarpus polystachyus. The sequence continues at coordinate 56,966,359 of CM066163.1, forward strand.
AAAGCTAGAAGACTACATTATCACAATAAGCTCGACAAGTCAAAATCCACTTACTTCGACTAGTCGAACTACAAGTCTCGACAGATCAAGACTCAGACGAAATTGAATCTCAACCGTTTGGTCTAGGGTTTTGATGGATCTTAATTACATATAATACAAACCCCAAGCACATTTTTGAATACACACTAGGTTAGTGTTCTATACATAGATCTGGAGTTTTTCCAAACCCTTTTAAAGTTATAACTAGAGACTACGTGCAAACATCAAATCTAGTTATAAAGCAAAGTTTCTGCAATTAGTTAACCACAGTTGCTAATCAAATTTTTTAACAGAGTTCTCAAAGTCATGAACAGGAGAATTCGTGTGTAACAACCCATAATAGAGGAGTCTGTGGATTCAAAGCTACATGCAGTCATGTCTATAAGTACTATATAAGGTAGCAGTAGATATAAAGCTAAGTCTATTGTACAAACTTCAATTCTATTAATGGATATGTTGCCTTAAGTATTGTTTAGGTGAAATCCCCTCTAGGGTTTTTAGTGTGAAAAACAATTTCATTGCTTTTCCTGGGTCATCATTTCTGGTGTCTATACAATTTGTGGTTGTTTGATATGTTAATAAATATAATCAAGAGCATAAGTAATTAATTAATTGGTCAAAATTTGATTAATTTTGTGACAACTAGGGCCTAAAACCTAGGGGTGGAGCTTTGTTATAGGGTGGGGGGCCATGCCCACCCCAAAATTTTGATTTTTTAATATATAAATATATATAATTATTTTTATGTTTTCAAAATTTAGTATACAAAAATTAAAGTTGACCCCTCCAAATATTTGAATTAATTCAATGATGCTCTTAAAAAAATAATTGGTCTTAAAGTTATAGAGATATAACTTTGTTTTTCACAATTATAGTTTTTTATTGTAAAATATGCTCTTATATCTGTTATATATTTGATAAAGCTTGGCACCAAATATGTTTGAATCTATCTTTTTCAACCTGTTATATGGTGATTAACAAGTTACTAACTCATTCAAAAAAGTCTTGTCACAAAAAGAACACATGAAATGTCTCTTTAGTTGCCACATACTGGGTTAAAGCAAGATAGCTTCAAATTTGTTTGTTGCTTAACTTATTCCTCCAAGTTTTAGATCATTCATATTTTTGAAAATTTTATTAGTTCAGTTGAAAGATTTTTTTACAATTTGATAATTTGTATTGAAAATGAAACTTTTTAAAAATTTCATCTTGAAAATGGTAAAAATGAATTTTATTTTATGAAAGATCACCATCAAAGATAATTTTGATTAAAAATACTAAGTTTTTTTTTTTTGTTGGGTGTGTGCATATATATAACTTATCAAATAAAAAAGTGTGTGTATATATATGTGTATATATAATAAAAAAGCATGTGTGTGTATATATGTGTGTGAGAGTTGTCTTGATATATATTAGTACCACAACTTCCCCCCCCCCCCCCCCCCAAAACAAAAATTTCTGGCTCTGCCCCTATTAAAACCCTAACAACAAGAACAACAAGGTACTTGCTAGCTAGTTGTCTATGGGAATGTTACTTGTGTTTAGACTTTGAAATTGGTTTTCCTTTTAAATTCATTCTTGTAACGTTTTTTTTTTCAAGTTTTATGTCTTTGTTGGTGGGTATGTCTTGTTGCTGTTGTTATTTTTATTTGTTTTTATATATTGTCACTTACTTTAAAAAAGAATATATATATATATATATATATAGAGAGAGAGAGAGAGAGAGAGAGAGAGAGAGAGAGTTGACCAGTTGATATTTTCATTGCGCCACATGTATTGTTAGGTGATGATCGAATCAAGCACTCCTATCCTTAGGTGAAAATAGCCAAATACCAAGTTTTGGCAAAATTTGTGGCAATGTAGCATTTTTTTGGAACTAAATAGCAATTTACCACTTTTCTAGTACTCGAGTTTAAGAAACTCAAGTTCCTAGTGAGCATTCCACCGTGGCACTGGCTGAGCTGGATTTTGGGCTTTAAAAAATACCAGCTTGTACTCGAGCTTATTAAGCTCGAGTTATGTGTGTCTTGCACTCAAGTTTGGTGGACTCGAGTACTATGTAATCTTACATATACAGTACCCGAGTTCCACAAACTCAAGTATGGCTCGGGTTAGCTTGGGTTCCACATAATTTGTAATCCACCATACTTGAGTTTAGTGAACTCAGGTATGATTGTTTTCGCCCCTGTTTTTTAACACACCCACGTTTGGATTTCCCTCTCTCTCACTTAGTCTTACTCTCTCATCGTTCTCACTTTCTCAATCTCCCTCTCACTCTCTCAACTTTGCTATCATCTCGCTCTCACTCTCCCACATGCTCTTAATCTCCTTTTCAGTCTCACTCTTGCTTTCACTCTTACTTTCCCTCTCGCTCTCAGTCTCCCTCTTAGTCTCGTTCTCGCTCTCGCTCTCGCTCTATACTCTTCCTTTCGCTCATGCTCTGTACTTTCACTCCTGATCTGCATCTTCAGTTTGGAATCACAAGGTACATTCTTTGGGATTGGGATTAATTTGTGGGTAATTTGTGGCTATGAAAACTTGTTAAGGCTTCATCACATTGATGCTATATTATGTTGTTGTTCTAATTAAAAATTCTATATTTTATTCAACTATTGTGATTTTGATAACATGATAGGTTTGCACTTTCTTCAATGATGGTTGCTCTAATTTGTTTGTTGAGAGAAATTTTGTTGGCAAAATTCATTGTCCATTGCTAGGGAAAGTGAGGAAATGGCCAATTTCGTATATTTAGAAAAAAAAAATTATAATTTGGGAAATTTGTTGGGATTTTAAAATTTTAGATATGCATCAGTATCTCCTTTCAATCCTTTTGGTTTCCATGTTTACCCTGTGTTTGGGTTGGCTTCTAGGATGCATATTGTTGTATTTGATTGCTTTTAAGTACAATGGGCCATTAATCACCTTTAATTTATGCTAGATATGGACCCACATGGAGTGGGACCCTCTGTCCAACCTTTGTTGACGAGGTAGCCTGTGCATCATTCAAGTTCGCTTTAGGATGCTCTTTCGGCAAGCGAGGTATGCACTTGTCCAAAATCATAATATAGTAGAAAGATTTTTCTTGCTATGCACTCGTCCCCAGTATTGGCATTTAAGTTTAAAGCATATTTATTAGGTGCTTAGTGAATATTGATTTGTTTGTAGGAAATACTAGGTGTATTGACTTGTCGTCACCGATTTCTAAGTGTGCCTGAAGATGGGTTAGATCCATGGATTGCTGCTTATATAGCAGATGCGGGGTAAGAGGGGCTACTTCGGGTCCCAAATATAAACCTTGACCATGCATTGATCACAACATTGGTGGAGAGATGGCAGCCGAAGACGCACTCATTCCACTTGCCCCACGGTGAGATGACCATCACGCTACAAGAAATGGAGCTTATAATGGGGGTACCTGTAGATGGCTTGTTGGTGGTGGGATTTACCCACATGCAAGATTGGGGGGACCTCTGTGCCGAATTGCTAGGGCATAGGTCGCCGAATAGAGAAGTTGGTGCTGGTAAGAACACTGTAGTGATGGAAGGGTCGAGGGTAAAAGTGCGTTGGCTCGAGAAGCGGTTTAGCAACCCTCTCCCGGCTGACGCCATTGAGGTGCTTGTGCAACAATATGCTTGGTTTCACATATTAGGGATATTGGGTGGTATGTTGTTTATGGACAAGTCTGACTAACGGCTCTCAATTATGTATCTGCAATTTTTCAATCCAATCAGCAACAGAAAGAATTATAGTTAGGGTAGTGTAGCACTAAGTTGGCTATATAGACACCTCTATAAAGCATCAGAGAAGACAGCTAAACAGATTGGCGATGCAATGCTATTGGTGCAGTTATGGGCGTGGACGAGGTTTCCACACATATGTCCTGTGATGAGGCATCCACACCAGGCACTGCCCCCTGGTCCACTTGCTATTAGGTATGTAGGATTTTAGATAGTTACCATTTTACATTTCCTCATTAACTTTTTCGCATGGGAATTATGTAAGTAACTAATATGAAGGTTATGTTTGTGTTGTTTGCTAGATGGAAAGTGGCTAAGTGCATAACTGAACATCCAATGCACGTCCTACATGCCTATCGTGTGTCGCTTGCTTTGCTACAACCAAATCAGGTATCGTGCCTATGTTGGGGACTGCTTTGGCATATAGTTGTTGCACTTACAATTCGATTTGGAATGAATAGACATTTTTTATTTCGGAGTTAAACATTGTTGGCATGTATTGTTCACATTCGTTACACATTTTTTCTAATTATATTGTTAATATGGTTGTTTGCATCTATTGGATCATTGTAGATTGTCTAGGAGCCATACAAGTCTGTGTTGGGTTCCCTTCCCGCATATTGTATGGCAGGCCAACACATATGAAGGTCTATCGTGCCGCTTATACATTTTTGGGTGGTTGAAGGCCATCACCTCAAACGTGTTCTCCGACAATTTGGGATAAAGCAAGGCATACTAGTCGATGTCGATACTTTAACTAAACTTCACAAGATAACACTCCAGGGCAAGCTCAACAGAAACTAGGCTGACGTACATGCCATGCATATTGCTAGATGGGATGCGTACGCCGCAATTGCCAATACGCCACTGTGTCATGGGGAGATGAGCTACAATGATGAGTATATGGTGTGGTTTCGTCCCACACTCTACGCCATATTACGAAAGAGACCTCGTACTAGGACACCTTAGTAAGTTTACAAAGGTTGTTCTGTTATAACTGTACCCTGTTTCGCATAGTTTAGTTCAACCTACTAACACTACTCTTGTATACTTGTGACAGGTTGAATCACAGTTGAAGATTATGGCGAAGTGCGAACCAGGGTCCAAGATCTACACTGAGTGTATTAATGCCTTGATAGCTGTTGTAGGGCGTGGTCGGCAAGCAGGTGGACGTTAGGAGCATGGAGGCCGTCAATCTAGTCAGCGTCCCACATCTGGTCAGCGTCACACATTTGGTCGGTGTCATACACCCGTGCATGACCACCCCATGGTAGAGGCAAGTCAAATAGTAGATGAGATGTGTTTGGATATTGGTTATGACATGGGTTGCGATGCGACTAGTCCACTGCCATCCATGGCACACGATGATGTGGGTCTATCCCATACATTTGCCCATGGGGACACATCTAGGTCCCATCCATGGTTCGCGATGATACTTGCCCACCCACATTCTCTACTACATCTCTATTGCCCACCATCCATATGTCTCCCCCACCAACTACCAGCACTGCCCCCGTAGATGTACATGGTAGAGATGAGATGAGATTCATGCCCACCCCTGGTGCTGTCCCCCCTGAGTTTATGCATACCAAGTTCATCCAGACATAGATACCTACCCCCCCACTAGAGGCTTCACACATTGAGGATCGGCCGCGAAGGCCGCAACGGACATGGACACGGACACATCCTCCTGAGTGTGGGACTGGACATGGTACTATACTTCGATTCAATACCGATTACATATACATCTCTTTATAGTTAAATGATTTGCATATTAGTATTTGCTTGTGTTCTTTTCAGGCAAGGTGAGACTAGTCAAGGAACCAGTGAGGAGAAGAAAACGAGGATGATTTTCGATATCAAATGGCATGGGTGGAACCAAAAATGGTGTCCTCTAAGTGGTGTGTTTCTCTTAAGAATACTATTTTGAATTCAACTGTGGGCATTTCTTAAAGGGGTAGAAAAACCATCTTGAGAACATGTTGCTGTCCTTTAGTCATATCTATGCAAAGTTGAGATGATGTTACCCATAGTTAGTAGGCAAGTGAAACTGTAGGAATTGATAAGAACTTTGCAAGAATAAGGAAGCATAAAATAATGTCTTAGAAAGTGGACTTGAAGTACTCATGACGGGTGTGCTGAAAATAGTAATTTCAGAGGCAATATCTCATGTCTAAACAGTCAACTGACATTTGAAGATACATTTTATAGCTGTGCTTAGTACTAGGTATTGTTTTTTCCAGTTGCAACAATATCTATCTCTTTTCAATTATGAAATTGGGAAAACAAAACTTTTTTCTAAGACATTACAAAGAAAAGCAGTTACCTACCTAAAGAGCTGATAAGTTTGATTATTAACTCAATTAGATTATGCTTTGCCAATTGTTTTCTTTTCTTTTTTTGAAATGTACTTTGCTAATACCAATTCTTGTGGTTGATCTTTTGGTTATTATATAAGCAACTAGCCATGGAATTTCAATTGGGGTTTTATAGAATGACGCTGTGGGGAGTACTGGTAAGCCATTAGAAATCTTGAATTAGTGTTTCTTCACATATTTTGTTATGGAGCATAACAAATATAGGATTGTGTTTGATGTGTTCATTTTTCATGTTGCAGCTCAACAAGTTCAAGAATTAGTGCTGCTTTAGGCTTGCAATAGTATTGGATCTTTTTGTGATGTATTGGATCTTTTTCTCCTTTGGTGATATATTTTTCATAGCACATATATTTTGGCAATGAACTTGAAGATTTGGGCTTACAAGCTAATATATTTTTTGTTCGTAACTTGCAAAATTCTAGCAATGAACTTCAGAAATTTCCATTTCAGACCAATAGATACCCTACAGTGGCGTTTTTAAAACATGCCCAAAACATGGTCTATAGTCACGGTTTTAAAAACGAAGCTATTGGCCACATCCTATAGCCGTGTTTTCAAAAACGCAGATATAAGTCTTAGCCTGTAGCCGCATTGAAAAAAACGCGACTATAGAGTTTTGCAACCTATAGTCGCAGTGAATAGGCCGCACATGTAAATGCGGCTATAGATAACACGGCTATAGACCAAATGGGGCTATATGATGGTGAGATGCATATAATTAATTTATGAAAAAAAAAAAGAAGAAGAAGAAGAAAGAAATAGAATGAGATAGTGTTAACAGATGTTAGCTAAGTTATTAAACTAGACAGGTGGCAGTAATTTAGAAGGGGTACCTGAGGAATTGTATATAAGGTAATATATCTAAGTTTTACCCTTTTATCTTTTATTGTGTCCTAGTGTGTAGCCCCGTGCATATACACGAGTACATTTAAAAACAATCAAAATTATATATATATATATATATAATTATAATTTTGAATCTAATTGGATCTAGACTTTTCGGGTTTTGCATTCAATAATTCACTTGCCACAAAAATTAAAAATTTAGATGCGCAAAATTGAATTCCAATTAAAATTCAATTTAGAATCTATTTGAATTTAAACTATTTGATTTTTGCACCTAATAATTCACTTTACACACAATTTTGCCACAAAAATTAAAAAAAATTAGACGAGACGCATGGCACAAATTTGAACTCCAATTAAAATTCAATATAAAATCTAATTGAATTTAGACTCTTTGATTTTGCACCTAATAATTCACTTAACACACAAATTTAAAAATTAGATGAGACAAGTGGTGAAAAATTAGACTCTAATTTAGAATATAATTAGATTTTCTCTCAGTTTTGCCTATATATATATATATATATATATATGCATTATCACTTGTCCTAAATTAAACCAAAGCAAAAAGAATCTTTCATTCACAGGCCAAGTGGCCCATTTCTTGAAGAAGCAATACGACTCAATCCAAACAGGTCAGTTAGAATTTTTCTTTTTCCTTTTAGGTTAGCCATTAGGGAACTTAAATTATACAAAATCTAATCAAAAGATAATTTCAATATATCGAAGTTACAAAAAGAAGATTAAAAAAAAAAAAAAAACACATAAGTATATGAAATTTTACAATTTCATTCTACAGACAAAATGAAAAAGCAAAAAGGAACTAATGAGAGATAAAAGTGAAAGCTTGGAATGCTGATATTAAAGTAATAAAATAAGAGAAAGTTTGAAATAATAATAGAAAAGAGAAAAATTAAGAAAGAGAGAGCAACAGATGATATTTGTTGCAACTGCAAAGCTACAAGCACGGCTGATTAGAACTCACAATCACAAGATCTCTCTTAGTACTGTTTTTTTTTTATGAAAAATAAAAGGGTAAATTATATATTTAGTCTCTAATTTTTACGTTGTATATCAATTTGGTTTCTGACATTTCAAATGTGTCAATTTGGTACTTAACATTATGGTACTATATCAAAATGGTCCCTACAGATAAATAATTGATAAAAAAAATGCTGGCTAACCATCAAAATAAACTATTGGTTTAATACCACATAAGACTACCACACTGCAATGTCAGTATTACCTAAATAAAAAATAAATAAAATCCTGCTTAGTGAGTAAGCTCATGTGTTTGGTAAAAAAAAAAATCTCTAACCCATGATTTCCTAGGTAAAAATAATAAAAATAAATCCCTAACAGAAGAGATTGGTAATTTCGTTTTCATGGTGGTGACACTAAACGGTTAAGCATGGTGCCCAACGGTGAAAACCAGCGGCAATTGATTTGCTAGTGACGCTGATTTTGGTATAATCTCTCTCTTTATTCAAACTAGTCGCAGACCCGCGCTTTGCGCATGATAATATTATTATTTTCGTTATTATTTATCAATAGTTGGTTTTTCATTATCTTTTAAGTTAATAAAAACCATACATATACTTTTTCTTAAACCTTCATATATATATATATATATATATTATTTACTTAATGTGAATGTTTACATATATAAATATAAACTCTATATATTCCATTTCTTTATATACGTAAAACTATAGACTACTACTCCATAATGATGGTGGCTGATTAGTTTTATCATTTTTTATAATGCAATATGTTGAATAAAATAATATAAGAAGAACAAAAAGGTAAAAATAAAATATATTTAACAATAAATACCAAATTAATTATCTCTAGATAAATACCAAATTATCCAAATCATGCTATGTAATATAATTATATTACATTCTTACATATTATCTTTAATTCTTTATAATGCAATATGATAAAATTTAACAATCAAAGTGAACAAAAAAAAAAAAAAAAAAAACTTAAAACACAATTAAATCGCATCAACCTAAAGTAGAGTTTTAAAAAGTACAAAAATTTATCAACCTAAAGTAGAGATGCGAAAAAAAAAATCCACCAAAAAATTGAGAGAGAAATAAAATTTTTGTGAAGAAAAATTATGCATATAATAAAAGAGAGAATGTCAAATTTATACTAAAAGGATGATAATAAGAAGAAAAAAAATGAGTACAATAATAAGGAAGATAAAAGGAAAGATGAAGAGTGATATTAAGATAGAGGGTAGTGGGGAGATGAAAATGTAAAGAGAATGAGAAAGGTTGGAGAAAGTGTAAATGTTAAAAAAATGAGTACAATTTTATTTATTTGAATTTAAATAAAATATTATATGTTTAATTTTTTTAAATATAAATAATTTAATTATATAGAGAATGTGGCTGAGTTTAAATATTGAATAAAATAATATGAAAAGAAAAAAATGAAAATAAACACCAAATTACTCAAATCATGTTATGTAATAAAATAATATTATATATATATATATATTATCTTTAACTTTTTATGACGCAATTGAATAACATTTAACAATTAAAAAGCAAAACATAAAACTTAAAACACAAAACTAAATCGCAGCGACCCAACGTAGATTTATAACGAACACAAAAATTTATCAACTTAAAGTAGAGATGCAGGAAAAATAAAAAGATACTTCAAAAAATATTGAGAGAGAGAGAGAGAGAGAGAGAGAGAGAGAGAGAGAGAGAGAGAGAGAGAGAGAGAACCTTTTGTGAGGGAAAACTATGCAAAGAATGAAAGAGATAATGACAAATTTATAGTAAGATAATGTGAATATGAAGAGACAAAATAAAAGAAGATGAAGAGAAATATAAATAATGATATTAAGGTTAAGGATAGTGGGAAGATGAAAAGGTAAAGGAGGGAAAGATGAAAAGACAAAATAAAGGAAGATGAAGGGAAAGATGAATAATGATATTAAGGTTAAGGGTAGTAGGGAGATGAAAAAGTAAGGGAAAGAGAAAGGTTGGAGAAAGTATAATTGTTAAAAAATAAAATTAAGTAAACGTTAAAAAAATTATAGGAAAATTAAAAAGAAAAAAGAGAATAATGTGGATGCTGATGTGGCTTAACTGGAGCGTAGTAACAATGAATGCTGCACTTCAGCTTTTAGTTATATATATATATATATATATATAATTGTTCACCACAAAGTATTAAAAAATAAACAAAAATTAGTAAAGTCTCATAGTTTAACATCTAAATTGAGCACTATAAAAAATCATGATATGTAACAAAATAAATACCAAATTATCCAAATCATGTTATGTAATGGAATAATATTATATTTTTATATGTTATATTTAATTCTTTAGAACGCAATAGGATCATATTTAACAATCAAAGAGAATAAAAAATAAAAAAAAAACAACAGTTTAAAAAACAAAACTAAATAGCATTGACCCAAAATAGAATTTTTAAAGAATATAAAAAAAAATTTATCAACCTAAAGTAGAGATGCAAGAAAAATAAAAAAAATTCACCAAAAAATTTAGAGAGAGAGAGAGAGAGAGAGAGAGAGAACCTTTTTTGTGTGAAGGAAAGCTATGCATAGAATAGAAAAGATAGTGACAAATTTATAATAAGATGGTGTGAATAATAAGAGACAAAAATAAAAGAAGATAAAGAGAAAGAGGAAGAATGATATTAATGTAGAGGATAGTAGGGAGATGAAAAGATAAGGGAGGGAGAAAAATTAAAGAAATAGTGGGGAGATAAAATGGTAAGGAAGAGAGAAAGGTTGGAGAAGTGTAAATATTAAAAAAATAAATGTTAAAAAAAATTGTAGGAAAATTGAAAAGAAAAAAAAAAAAAAAAACCCTAAAGCTAGAAAGGCTTTAACATTTTGTTTTGGTTTTTTTTTTTTTCCCCTTTAAATGTAAAAAAAATGTTAAAAACAATTTTAGGGATTTATTATAGGGTGATAGTAGAAGTAGATAAATAAGTAGTGGGCTAGATTTATTATAGGGTGATAGTGGAAGTAAATAAATAAGTAATGGGCTACATTTATAGGGCTGAAAATTGTAAAAACCATTTAAAAATTGTCGGACAAATTATATTTAAGAAAAAAAAAAAGAATGACGTGGCAGCCGATGTGGCGCAACGTGAGAGCAGCATTATTAAATGCGCTTCAGCTTTTAATAATACTAGCGTTTAACCCGCGCAATGCGCGGGATCATTTTATGAATTAAAAAACAATCAGCTTAATATATTTTACTTAATGTGATGGTAAAATATGGAAGGGGGTGGATGGTTAGTTGTTCAGATAATGATGCTATGTGCAGGTGTTTTTCTAAAAAACAAACATAACCTGGCATCAACACATGATCTAGAAAAATGTTAATCAAAATCCCATAAGTTATAACTAATTGGTTCAAGGTTTTTTTAAAGGTTGTGATTTCGAGAGAATATAGTTATTGAAGTATGAAATAAGTAGAAAAGAAATTTGGCTAATAAAATCAATCTATAAAGAAAAAATCTGTTGCAAAGTGTATAAGATACGTTAGTTATCAATCTATTTGTTTATTATTCTAAAATACAATAATTAACCCATAAAAATTCCATAATTCTATTTACAAAAAAATTATTATTACTATACATTCTAAAGTATGTATGTTGAAATTTGGTTACGAACACAAAGATTTGCATGATCAATAAAGATTTTCCTTTTATATTAATAGATGTCCTTACAACATTTATTTGAAACTTAAATATGAACAAAATAACATATTCTTTGTGATAAGCTTGAGGGGAGAGAGAGAGAGAGATCAACACTTTTTCTCTCTTGCTATTTTGCTTGAGAAAGGACTAAAAACATATAGAAAACATAGTGAAGTTAGTTGTCACAATTATGATTACAGTAGTTTTTGGAGAGTCTGACCAATGCCAAATCCTAGTTGGTTCATTAGTCCAATTGTGGGTTACATTTTTGTAGAGCTTCACATCAAGATTCCTAGAATTTCCTGATTAGTTGTAGAGTTTTTATTAGTCACACTTCTGCATTTGTGAATAATAATAATAATACCTTCAGGACTAATTGAACTAACTTTTACTTTGCTACAATTTTTTCCCCAATTTAGTACCCAAACAGATTCTCAACTAAAATAGAATACAACATGCAAAATCTATAAAAATCCAATACGACATCCAATATAGCCACTTGTAATAAGCACTCTGAAGAGCAAATATACAACAAAAGACCATTAAATTACATAACTCATCCTCACAAGGAATATATCCACTTCTCTTTATACACAAATGCAAATGCAAGTTGTAATAAATTGAAACAAACAAAAAAGATCAATAACTAAAATATAAATTGACCTTCTTATATTAGAAGGAAACTCCCACTCCTTTACTGCGATAACATACAAAGCCTAAGAGGCTTGAGAGAGCTGATATTGATTGACTTCATGTTTCAAATTGCAGAAATATTTGTAGCTTTCATAAGGTATTTTTTGCCCCGTGTAAAACATATGATCATAGAAATTATCTCCTATCAGTTTTGTTAATTAACTCTTTAAATTATAAAACTTATACAACAAATGCAATAAAGATGCATTGGTACTGAAAATTTCTTATAAAAGTATTGTTTATACATAAAAGCTTTCTAACTTTACATGAACTATCTTAATTTTAATAATAATTGTATAAAAAATTAAAAAAAAAAGTGAATATTCTACATTGTATGAATACTATATTCAAAAAGTTATATAACATGTTATAATTCCAAAGGTTGAAAAAGAGCACTTGAGTTAATTATTTCAATGATTGTTTTGACTTTTTCCATCACGCAATAGATAATAATGTGTTACCAAGGACAATAAAAGAGATGAAAAATAAGATTCATTCCTTCACAAAATCATTGCTAAATGATTTAGCAACAAACACAGAAATTTTTAAAAACTCTTCCAAGCTATTGCTTTCAAGTCAATAACAATTTGCCAAGGACAATAAAAGAGATGAAAAATAAGATTCATGCCTTTACAAAATCATTGCTAAATGATTTAGCAACAAACATAACAGTTTTAAAGAAGAAACTCTTCCAAATTATTGCATTTAAGTCAAGAACAATTTGTTTGTGAAAGCAAAAGAACATGTACATAACAAATAAAATATTAAACACTTTGCCACATATGCACATTACACAATAATCAACCACGAATGACTAACCTATGCACTTTTACTTGCTATCTTTCCTTTTGCATATCCATTGTCCATTTGATATTTGGCCCCAAAAGAAAACAGCACCACCAACAAAAAAATAAATCAACTACAACTACACCACACTCTCTCTTTGATACTTATTAGTTGTTACTTGCCCACACTGTTACAGATTTTTGGCTTCAATCTTCTTGGAACAAAATCCCTCAGGCATAACCACCATCAACCAAAGGCTTATTTAACATCAGGTTACTACAGTAGGCCACAACCTAGTTCCAGAGTAAAAAAAAATAGCAATCATAAGTACTAAGTATTAATGTTTGGTCTATCTTTTACTAAATGCTAACATAGAGATATTTAAGGAAACATTTAAACTTATTGGAATATGCAATAACAACTAACTAAAATTAAACCAAAAGAACCAAAGAAAATTGACGGTATAAAGAGTTCTATAGCCTAAAAATTATGGCAGAAAAAAATGATAGTAAACTCTATACTCTTATGAAAGTAAGATAGAAATAATAAAGATGAAACAAATCAGCCTCTAATGATGAAGAAAATAATAACACAGGGAAACATCAAGTAAAATTGTATCTATACTCAACTGTTCGATGTATCTTACAGCAAAACACCAAAGTGTCGTATCTGGTAAAGAACGTTAGAAATCTGTGTTTAAACAAAAGGACAGATCACAAAGCATAGCAAAAGAAGAATGCACTATATTAAAGAGACTACAAAAAGAAGCTGAAACAATCATTGCAAGGAATTTGATCACAAAAAAAAAAAAAAAAAAAAAAAACAGTTTTATAGTTCAGTTGAATACAAAATAAGAATTCATTGAATTAAAAAAATGAAAAAAAAATCAGATTAAAATATGCAATTTAGAGCCAAATCAAAACCAAATAGATCAACGAACAAAATTTAATTCAAATTATGAGATAAATAGAGGGAAAATCAAGCTATCCTAACCTCATAGTTTGATGCAGCAACTCTTCTTGCAAAATACCCATATTGTACCTGGCAAAGAACTCAATATTCAACAAAATGACAGGGTAAGAAGGATTTTAAAATCATTGCAAAGAAAGATGAAAGAGAGACTACAAAGGAAGTGGAAGCAAACATTGTAATATGGTTTGAGTTGCAAAAATATGAAAGATTGTTCCCATAACAAAAGTAATTTATCAGTCCCAAAAAATATTTAAGCATTAATGTGTAAACATACAACCATATTTAGTGAATTGTCCACACAATGTTTAACATTTTGTTGGTTAGTTTTTAACAATCTGTTGTCTATTTCCCATATGATGATGGCTAAGGATTTGGCTTCCATTAGCCAAGGATATATAAAATAAATACTTAAAGCAAGATTAACATCAAACAGTAACACTTTTTGGCACAAACTTGAACTGGAAAATTTGTTTTCATCTTATACATAAAGATTTTAAACAATCCAAGGTGAAATTTTACTTTTAACTACAATAAATCAAAAGATAAGTCCCTAATGTTACCAAAAGAAAAAACCAAACCAAAGCATCCAAAGAAAGAGAATCAACCAATCTATTTTTTAAAGAGGGTAAAAGAAGAACCTTAGACAATTAAGTAGGGGAAAAAATTTTAATATAGATATATTGAAGAAGACAAATTGTAATTCGAGTAGCGTAAGCATTAGATTTTAAATTAAAACATACATATATTGAAGATTGAAGATGCTAATTCGAATAGGTGAAGAAACAGTGAGATGATGTCGACCTTCCCCCACCTTTCAAAGGCAACATAGCAATGAAAAATAACCCACTATTTGCCTATTAGATTCAACAATCAATAAATCATCTTGAATGACAGTGAAGTCTTAGGAAATATGCTTCAAAAATATATATAGAAGAAGGAAAAACACAGCTCTACCTTTTCACTTTGCTATTGCTGGAATTTGCAGACAGCTTCTAAACTCCATAGATTTGGTCTTTCGCTGTGCATGGCAGAAAGCAGAAAATAATATGTGGGTTACTGAAGGAGGACATTAGCAAAGAAGATGGGGTCTGCAAACAAACAAAGAATCAAACAAAACCCCTCAAAAATCTAGATGCAACTCTTAAAGAAGATTCTGATCGAATTAAAATACAATAACATGATTCTTTGATTAAACCAAGCTTGAGATAACCTAAAGACTAAACATAAAACCAAAGCTTGACTCAAAGGTTTGCGCTTTGAGTAACAAAGCAAATCTTCATTCTATGTGAACTCAAAATCAAAGCAACCTAAATATTCAAAATTGATTCTAAATACCCAAAACATTGAGCCAAGCCAAATACCCTAAAAACAATACTTCTTCTAACCAAAATCCTTTAATCAAAACCAAATCTTGCCCAAAATACTGATCTAAATCATAATTAATCCCCAATTGATCCTCCAAATAAAAACCAATCAACTACTAATGCCAAATATTGTCGCTTTCTAATGGATAAGGAAGAGAATATTTTATTCAATTCAAAAGTGTGTCAACACAAAAACCATCACCTATTCATGTATCTTTACATTTGATATTTACAAACTTCGTTCAGGGAGAGAGGAAGAGTACAAACTTTGAGAAGAAGAAAACTCACATTTATGTTATAGGGAACATGCATTTTTATTTTTTCATTGTGGTAAAGAAAGTACTAAGAAGAGCACTGGGATTAACAGTGTAAGAAAAATTCTATATGATTAGTATTACATGTAACATTGATTGTCTTTGACTCTGCCAAGGCAGAAAGCCTCATACTTATAAACATATCCCTTCACCTTTATTGCTAATCTTGTCCAATTGACATTTAGCCACAAAAGCAAACACCCTCCAAATAAATCTGCAATTACTCCACAATCCACACCATTGATTATTCTATAAGATGTCACCCTAACCACACTTTTACATAATTGTGGCTTCAGTCTTCCTAGAACCAAATCCTTCTTACATAACCACCATCAACAAAGTCTTGCTTAACATCAACTTATTATAGTAGGTAACAGCCTAGTACTAAAATAAATTATATAAATCTGCATAGCCTCTAAATAGAAACCAAATTGAACCAATTTCCATATTATAGTTTTGCAAAAAAAATCATGTTTGCACAACTTCTAAGCAAATGTCAACAATTTTTCTGTGTTTTTTTGTTAACTTTGTAATAACTATAAAAAACCTAGCAGACTTCAATCACCATTCACACATTATAGATATTGCAGCTTATACATGTTATCATGTGATATTCAAAATTAGGGAAATAGATGTGGCTGCCAAAAATTCAATTGGAAAGACTTCTATGACATAATGATGCAGCAACCAATATATAAATATACTCTATAACAACATTTAAGATGAACAATTTTTTTTTAAAAAAAATGTACATTTGAACTATCTGAATTCTAAATTAGAATACAACCTAAATTTAGTAAAATGGTTTTCATATAAATACAGCTTTATATATTAAATGTTAGTTGAATTCTAATTCAAACCACCTAAATGCAATGCAAATCAATTTAAAAAATCAAATGCAAATCAACTGTAAGTGCAAATCAATTTAAAAGTTTGTAATTGAATGTCACTGAAATGCAATAGTAAAAATAAAAGCACTCAATGGAATCAACCCACCTTTTGCAAAGACAACCAACCATTTAGTCAAACTTGGAAAGGATGCTTCAACTCACCCAAATAAATAAGTGGAGCACGATCTAATATACCTAGATTAACTTCACAAACAAAACAAACACAATCAGAACTGATTGAGATCAAATACTCTTTGCCCTCCCAAATCACTCTTAAACATGCAACTTTTAGAATAAGATACGAATTTTCACTTTGTAGAAATACCGGAGCAATTAGAAATATTTCTAATTTCCTGTAACTTGCAACTTGTTGACTATATTTTAAAACTAAGATAACCACATGGTGAAATTATGTTGAGCAATTTTATTACTCAAATTTGCACACAAGCACGACCCACACACACAAAAACAGAAAAGGACCTGATGAGAAAAGATGAAAATAAACGCAAACCTTCAATGTAAGCCCTCAGAGTTCCACTGTAAAGTGGAGAAAACTAAAACAGAGGACATTAAGACTTTAACAGGTGAGATTGGAGATCAATATTTCACATCATCATCACAATAAAACTCAACACTATAGCACACAACACCATTCTCCATGCTTATAACTTCAACCACAGGTTGTGCATGAGTGACAACCATACCAACAGATCAATGTGCAGAAAGATAGAATATATACTAAATATTTTTATGCTATGAGAACCTTGTAAGGCATGCATTAGAGCAATATTTGGAGGACAAATTCGAGAAAATTTGATCATTGGCAATATTTGATCATTGGGTTTAGGTTTTGTGAGAAGAAAATAAAAGAGGGGGAGGTAAATTGTTGCGCGTACATTGAAGTTGTGGTTGAATGGAGCCGGAGATGGGTGGTGCTGGACCAAAAACGTAACCCTTAACCAAAATCAAGTCTTTTAAAAGAATAAATCATATTTAAAATTGAGAAAAAAAAAACGTTTTGACAGAGAATCCAAAAACCCAAAACAAAAACGAATCAAATCTAAACCTATCAAACAAAAAAACTCAATCAAAAGTAACATTTCATACCCAAATGTAAAAAATGGGGGGAAAAAAAAACAATGTACGATGCCCAATCGATGCAATGTTAACCATTTTGCCTCTTTCTCTGTTTCTTTCTTCGTGTCCCAGGCCTCATCCTCTCTCTATTTCATCGCTTCTCTCTTTCTCGGCCTCTCTCTGTTTCATCGCCTCTCTCTATTTCTGACCCAAAATACCAATCTATTAATCAAAACCAAATTTGACCCAAAATACCAATCTAAATCATAATTAACACCCAATTGATTCTCCAAATAAAAACCAAAAACTCTAAATTTTTAAATTTAAAACAGAACCTTACCTAGCAATTCCGATAGTCGGGTAGTGAGTGGAGAATTACGGTGATGGCAGAAGATCTAGATGGCGCCCTTACGGTGATGGCAGAGGCGCCCTTACAGTGATGGCAGAGGCGCCCTTTTCTCTATCTCTGACTCTCAATTTCTCTGTCTCTCTTTTCTCTCGATCTCTCTCTCCTTTCTTTGTAGCAATCTTTCTTTCTTTTCTTTTCTTTTTTTTTAAGCGGTTACTTTCCTTTTATACTAAGGGCTCTAAACAGTGTTTTAACATAGTGAAGCATTATAATTTATCGCTTTTAAACCGTGTGCAGCCGTCCCAAAAAATAGAGACTATACCGGTGGAGGGTACGATAGTCTGATGGTGGCAAAGGCCTGACTGTCTTCTCAAATTTGTCTTTCTCCCCTGCTCTATGACAGACCAAATCTCTCTCTCTCTCTATGTTGTCTTTCTCCCTATCTCTCTGCATTGTATCTCTCTCTAAACCGTATTTTGGGTTTTTATGTTTTTGGGATCTCTCGCTCTTGCTCTCGGTCTCTCTATGTGGTCTTTGGCCATTTTTCTCACAATCAGTATTGACCACTAAATGGATAAAATTCATATAAAAATTATATATGGAAACAGACACTAAATCAGAATATTGAAACCACAGAATTCCTAAAATATACACAATCACATTGAAGCTATCACAAAGGAAGAATTGTAAGGGAATCAAATCAAACAAACTTAAATTAGCAAGTTAAAAAGAAAAAAATGAAAGAAATTCAAACAGAAACTGAATATGAATATTGAAACCGAAAAATTCCTAAAATATACATATATTTTAGCCAGCAAATTCAAAAAAAGAGATGAAAAAAAAATAGCAACCAAAAAAATAGCAACAGTACGGTTAAGAAAAAAGGACCTTGAGATGACTCTTCGCCGATGACTTTAGATCCTTTCTCTGTTCCTTGGTTAACGACGATCTTATCGGGTCCGTGAATCTTGAAGTAAGACAAAACGCCGTCCTGTAAAACAAACCACCGCGGCCTCCATCCTTTGCTGTAATTCACCCACTTGTACAGTATTCCGGAGATCCCGTTCCCTACTATGTCGTTTATCTTCATTTCCACTGGCTCACGCGCCTGACTCAGCCGCACCCCACACTCGCCGTTGTTGTTGTTGTTGTTGTTGTGATCGGATCTGGCTGCCGTGGTAGCCGGTAGATGCGCCATGTGGTGGACTTCCAAATAAGGTGGCGGCCGTGAGGGTTTCGTCCTCAAGTGGTTCGACACGGTGGGCGACGACCCTAACGGCCGATCCCTATCTCCGTATCTCAATACCTCTAGGACGAATGTTTGATCGCACGATTCTCCACAGGATTGCAAGCTTTTTTTTTTTCTCCTTCAGTATCGCTTGTTTTTCTTTTGTTTAGAGAGAGATGTTAATAATGTTATGCAGACTGATGAAAAGAAATCGGTAGGGTTTTTTTTTTTATTGCAACGTTTTCTTTTAGCCGGTTATTTAATTTATATTATTTTTTGATTGCAAGCGTGGCAGAGTTTTGGAAGCCAAATGTTGTGACGTGCGGCTCTTTTTCTTTTTAACTTAGCACGTGGTAGCATTTAAAGGGGCCTTTTTTCCTATTTGTCAGTACCTCCTTAATCGTAGGAACCAACTTTCTCTCAGCTTCTGCTATTATATATATATATATATATATAGATATAGATGGGTTTTTTTTTTCTTTTTCTGGAAATACTACCACAAACAAATACTTAAAGCAACAATAGAAGATAAGAGAATAGATTGGTTTTGTGTGACTATGAATTGATCTAAGTTGCACAAATATTGACAAAGGTACAAGTACAGGTACGGGAGTACGACAATTTTTAAAAAACAAGAGTACAATACGTCTGGGATATGGCTATTAGTTAATTGATTAATTATATATATTTTTGACAATTTATATTCATTTTAGAATTTAAATTAAATAAGAATAGCAAAGAAGAACAATTAAACCAAAGAAGAATCATAGGCATTAAAAGTAATATAATACATAATAGACATATTTTTAGTTTAAAGTTTTAAAAATAATAATAATATACAAAATGGTTTTATTAAAGAGTCATAGACTCATAACTATTCACGTGACATCCTTCAGAGCATAAAAGTTGAAATTGAATGCCAATGGGGGATGGTTCAATTGGTAAGGTTCGGGCACTTCGTCTAATCTACTTAAGGTCAAGTCCCGTTGCCAACAGTTCTTTGTTGGTGGGCATCCATAAAATTTGGCCCGCGGGTCTTAACCTGAGTGCCCTACATACAAGTGTAGTTTAGCTAACCCCCATTTTTCCTATACCTAACTCTACTACGTAAGAAATAAAAAATGAAATTGAATTGAATAGAAAACACGTGGGTCACATGAAAATTAAAAGCAACACACAAAAGACTAAGACCAAAATGAAAAAGCAATGGAAGAAACTAAAAAGGAGGAAACAATGGTAAGGTAATTTGCAAAATAGCATAGTGAGGGAAAGAATATAATAAGTTGACATGCGTTAGAAACAATACTACAAACTAGCATCTCGAGTTTTAAAGGCTCGATTTCCATCTAAATATCGAGTCTCAAAGACTCGAGTTCTACTTGCTAATTTGGGGCTTTTTTGCCACATAGATCTCGAGTCTTATAGACTCGAGTTTGTAAAAAGTAAATCCGAGTCCACATGACTCGATTTCTATAGTGAAATAGATCAAATTAGATCTAGAATAGAGGAATAGAGAACAGAGAAACAGAGAACAGAGAACAAAGGAACAGATCAGGAAGGAAGAAGAAGAAGAAGAAGAGGAGAAGAGGAAGAAGAATAGAGGACTAGGTCGGGTAGGAAGAAGAAGAATCAAATTTGGAAAGAAGAAGAAAAGAACTGAGAAAGAAGAAGAAACAGACTTGTTCGCGGAATGTGGAGAATGGGAACTTGAGTTTTAAATACCCGATTTTCACGTGGATTTTTTTCCACATCAGACTGCCATCACATGCTATTCAATTCTTAGAAACTCGGGTTCAACCTCTGAACTCGAGTTTTAGTGTCTCGAGATGCTAGTTTGCTATAAAATTTTGCAAACATGACAACTAATTAAAATATTTCAAAATAATGTTAAATGCAAAAAAAATTCAAACAACACTGGGTGAAGCAGGAAGAAGAACGGGGGAGGAGATCGGTGTAGTAGACATTATAGCGAGTCAGCAACAGCGCGGCGACGCCATGGTGGAGCCAACCGCAAGATGCTGACAACGACGTCGACATTAACGACCTTAAGCTAGTAAGTTCCTAAGAGAAGAGGCAACTCAGATTTTTAGATCTAAAAGTCAAGGTTTTTTTTTTGCTTCTCTCAGTATGATTTTTTTGGCCGAAATCTGTGTCTCGAACGTATTGGCGTGTCGTGACCGTGTCCGAGCCGTACCCAGATTATAAAAAGAAAGGATACTCCCAGGGTACAGATTTTGGGAGTGTCTTACCAGTGCGGTACATCATCATGAAGTTTGAACTGTCAAGTGTCAACTGATGATGTACGGCTTGGACTTAATTGAGCAAAGTTGACCCCCAGGTGTTTGATCTAGTGGATTCGAGTGAATGCTTTGCTCACAATATAGGGTGCTTTTGCTTTCATTGATGTTGTTAGTTTGTTAATTGTTATTTGAGATTTTGAGTTTCTCCTTTTTGAACCTCTTTCTTTCTTTCTATATTTCTATCTCCAATAGTAGTTTCTTGTATTGTAAATTGCAATTTCACTCTCCAACTATAGCTGAATTATGTTACGATTTTTCACTCTTTGCGGCTCTATCTTTTTGGGCAAATCTTAGATACACACTCATCCTCTTTCAAACAATGCGACGAAGACAGTTGCGTTTTCTGTTTCACTTTCATTGGACTCAAGAAGTGAAACTCTCTCAACCCCCCTCTTCTATCTTTGCTAGAAATCAAGCACCCATACCCTTTTGAAGAGAAATCAAACAATTTTGATAGACTTGTTTTGATAGGAGTGGTGTTGGGCTTGGAATTCGAATCAGAGAATGGATTTTCTCCATTATACACAAGTTTTGGGTGGTTATACAAATACACAGGTTTTGGGTTTGAACATTAATTTTTGGGAAAATTACAGTAAACCCACATATGGTTAGACCCGTTTTCACTTTGCCTACTCGTGGTTTAAAAATTAACACTTTGTCCACTTGAGATTTGCTCTGTTAACGATCCATTACCTACCCTCTATTTGCCGTTAAACAAACACATTTTTAGACGAAAACAAACATAAAACAAATCAAAAAACTAAGTTTTCCAATTTTTACAAAAAAAAAAAGGTATGAACATTAGAAAGGTGTGAACATCACTTGTGTTTTGCTTTCTTTACAATAGGAAATGATGTAACATGGCTGATACTAGCCTATCTCTTCCCCTGTTTTCAGTATGCAGAAACAGGGGTCATACTTTGTGCATTTCGACTTATATCAATGAAAGTTTCTATCTTTTAGATCAAAAAAAGAAACAAGTAAAAATCAAATGCGAAGTAAACATTCTCAACAACAAAGAAACTAACACCAAATCAAATCCACCAAAAAAGAAACCAAAGCAGAAAGGGTGGTGATTCAATCTCAAGACAATTATTCCTTCATCTAGGTTATGGATTTTTTTTTCTAAAAAAAACCTTTAATTTCAATCTGGGTTCTCCAAATTTCCTTATATTTCTTACCAAAAAAAGAAAAAAAAAAAGAGAAAGAAAAAAGCAAAATCAGATGAACCCACAACCAAAACCACAAAAAAATGATACCCATGAAGCAAGAATGAAGGCATCACAGTTTGATCTAGACCGTCGGGATGAAAGAACAAAGCAAAATCAGATGAACCCACAACCAAAACCACAAAAAAATGAAACCCACAAAGCAAGAATGAAGGCGTCATAGTTTGATCTAGACCATTGAGATGAAAGAACAAAGCAAAATTAGATGAACCCACAACCAAAACCACAAAAAAAAAAAAAAAAAAATGAAACCCACGAAGCAAGATCGAAGGCATCACAATCTGATCTAGACCGTTGAGATGGATTCCTCACAAAAACAATGGTGTCGATCTGGGCAAGGAATTAATATTCTTTGTTGTGGTCGATCTGGCCTTTTGCTGTGGTGGCCAATGTCCTCCTTAACTCCAACATCGGAGAGAGAGAGAGAGAGAGAGAGAGAGAGAGAGAGAGAGAGAGAGAGAGAGAGAGAGAGAGAGAGAGAGAGAGAGAGAGAGAGAGAGAGAGAGAGAGAGAGAGAGAGAGAGAGAATGTTGTAGAAGAATAGGTGAGAGGAAAGAGACATGTAGAGAATGAAAATATGATATTTATAGTGGTTGACTTAGGTTTGATTTTTCTGGGCATATGTTCTTCGTGTTTGTGATTGTGAGAGACCAATATCAGAGTGGGATTTGTGTGCTATTCCTCCACTTTGTTCTGATAGAAGTTCTTAAGCAATCAAAAACCCTAATTTTTTAATTTTTGTTATGTTTGTTTTTCCCTAAAAATATGTTTTTCTAACAGATTCTTAACGGAAGTTACCTTAAGTAAGCAAAGTGTTAAGTTTTGAACTACGGGTAGGCAAAATGAAAACAGGCCTAACTACATGTGAGTTTACTGTAATTTTCTCTTAATTTTTTTAGGTTAGATGAGAGTAGTTAAGAATTAGTGTTGCGCTAGACAACTTCGCGGTGGTAAATGGAGGTTATGCAAACCCACTTCAGTAATTTACCCAATTTAGGGTCTTTGTAGATTTTTTTTTCTTGCAACTTCAACGAGTTGGAGGAGAGAGTGTATCAAGATTTGCTGTCCATGGTTTTTGTTGACACGTTCCAAACTATGGTCGCAATGTTTGGTCAATGTGTTATCAATTGGAAAAATGAGCCATCAAATCTCTTTCTAAAGGTATTTTTTCAAGACTAATGGCCACTTAATCTCTTTCCAAAGACAGATTTTCATAAGCCAAGCAATTGGGTGTATGAAAATTCTGCTACTACTGGTGGATATGATGAGTTCCACAGTTTGTTACAATCAAAGGCACACACGGCTATTCAAGAGGGTATAGGTGCTTGATTTCTAGCAAGGAGAGGAGTGGATTGAAAGAGTCTTGTTTCTTAAGTTCAATCGAAGTGAAAGTGAAAGAGCTGTTAGCTTGGGTTTTCTTAGTCCGTGCGAAATTTTAACACTGTTTAGTGTCTTTAGTCAAGTAGCCACGTGTTTTTATATTAAACGAGAACTTAAGGTACTGAACATGAGGCATTGTAAGTTTTGCCCTTTCTTTTTTTTTTTTTTTTTTAATTTTAAATTTTGGTAAGGTAGACGTAGCTATCCAGGTGATTTTAGTAATAATTTAGTGTGTTTGTATTATGAAACAATATGCTAAATGAACTAATAATTTATTTTTTATTTTCTTACTAGTACTATGGACAAATTTGTAATAAGGAAACTTCATAGTCATAGACCACAAGATTCAACTCCTATCTAAAATTCATCTTTTTATTAACCTCTAAAAAATAAATAAAAAATCTTGGAGCCACCACTGCTGTTTACATGATTACCTATAGTAAATAGTGCTTTTAAGTACGAGATGAAGAGAATATATCGGCCGGCTCCAAAGGTCACTCGTTTAGGAGAATGCAAATTGAACAATGTAAACTAAAAATCCATTACAGGACAAATAAAATGACTGGTGCTACAGATACATGTCCTGAGAATCTTTTTTTGTTTGTTTTGTCTTTTTCATATCTTGAGAACTTTTTTTTGTTGTTTTTGTTTTGATTTTTTTTTTTTTTCTTCCTTCTACAGGTGGAGAAATCGCTTCTTAACCTCGTTAAATTTTGGCCAAACGAAATAGCTAAGATTGACAAGTAAAACCTTTTATAAGCATCAATGAAAGTGCACATCTGGGGCACAAACACACATAACAGAAAGAAGGAAATGGATTCTTCCAATAAAACAGTAGTAACTGATAAGCCTCATGCAGTTTGTATTCCATACCCAGCTCAAAGCCACATAAAGGCAATGCTAAAACTTTCAAAGCTTCTCCACCATAAAGGTTTTCACGTTACCTTTGTCAACACTGAGTTCAACCACCAACGTTTTTGCCAATCTAGAGGTCCCAACTCCTTAGATGGCTTGTCTGACTTCCGATTTGAAACCATTCCAGACGGCCTCCCTCCATCGGACCTCAACGCTACCCAAGATATCGCTTTTCTTTGTGATTCCATTATGAAAAACTTCTTGGCACCATTTTCTGATCTCCTTGTAAAACTCAATGGTGCAACTTCAAAGAATCCTCCTGTGACTCGTATTATCTCAGATGGTTTCATGCCATTCACCATTACTGCTGCTCAAGAACTTGGAATTCCTATTGTAATGTTCTTCTCTATTTCTGCTTGTAGCTTAATGGGTTTTATGCAGATTCCTTCTCTCAAAGACAAAGGAATCATACCACTTAAAGGTGTTGAAAAAAACGCAATTCTCTACTGAAATCTTGCATTATTTTGTTACAACTAATCACAAATTTTTAAGCTAAAATCATAAATTGATTTTGCAGATGAGAGTTACTTCACAAATGGGTATTTGGACACAGTGATAGACTGGATTCCAGGTATGAAAAACATCCGTCTAAGGGATCTCCCAAGTTTCGTTCAAACCATAGATCCAAATGATGCTGTCTTTAAACTTGTGATCGAAGCAGCAGAAAGAGCTCCTAAAGCTTCGGGAATTGTTATTCACACGTTCAGCGCATTAGAAAAAGAGGTACTGGATGCTCTTTCAACCATGTTTACTCGTGTATATGCCATTGGCCCTCTTCAACCACTACTAATCAATCACTTATCCAATGACCCTTTGAAATCAATTGGGTACAATTTATGGAACGAAGAAACTGAGTGCCTCGATTGGCTTAACTCTAAATCACCCAACTCAGTAATATATGTGAATTTTGGTAGCATAGCTGTTATGACACGAAAACAATTTATTGAGTTTGGTTGTGGACTTGCAAATAGTAAGCACCCCTTTTTGTGGATAATTAGGTCTGATTTAGTTGTTGGAGAATCAACCATTTTGCCACCTGAGTTTGAGGTAGAAAGTAAAGAAAGAGGCTTCATAGCTAGTTGGTGCCCTCAAGAGGAAGTGTTGAACCACCCTGCAGTGGGAGGGTTCATAACACATAGCGGATGGAATTCAACCATTGAAAGTATGTGTGCAGGAGTACCAATGCTTTGTTGGCCGTTTTTTGGCGATCAACAAACAAACTGCAAGTATACTTGCAATGAATGGGGCATTGGCATGGAAATTGATAATGATGTCAAAAGAGAGAAAGTAGAGAAGATTGTGAGGGAATTAATGGAAACAGAAAAGGGTAAGAAAATGAAGAAAAATGCAATGGAGTGGAAAAAAATTGCCGAAGAGGCCACTTGTCCACTTGGATCCTCATCCATTAACTTTAACAATCTGGTGAGTGAAGTTCTTTTATCAAAGGGTTAAATATATTTTGAAGATTTTTTTGAAGTAACAATAATAAGGTACCCGCTATTAAGTTTGTTTATATGAAGTTTGGCTGGAAACAACTATCATCTATTGCCCTACAAATAGAAAACTTTATTCTCCAAGAAAGGGCCCTTGACCATCCAACATCCAAGATGCAATGGCAAATTCAGATTCTCTATCAAGAGACCTCTATGTAGAGATGTAGACTTATCAATGTAAACTTGTAGAAGATTGTGGGCTAAGTCCCTATGTATTTGATTCCTTGTTCAATGAAATTTATATCTTTTGTGAGTGCATCATCCTCACTTCAAGTAGGCTTTGTTAAGTAGGCATTGCAATCATCCTCATTCTGATCGTTGTTACATTGTGTATTTCCCAAAAATTCCTATTAAGTTGGTGTTACCGAACCCATTCCTTCTCTTGTGAAGTCAAATTCACTGCCTTGAGTGGTTTTATAATTACGTTGAGCGGACAAAATCTGGTTTGTACTCAAACTAAGTTCTCAATGGGTTTATAAGCCCTCTCAAACTCGTTCTCCTCTTGTAAAGTTATTATTGCGGCCACATCTATTGTTTGTTAGGTGATGATCAAATCAAGCACTCCCGTCCTTGTATGACTAAACATTGTATTAACATTCATTGCACTGATTGCATGAGAACGAATGGATACGAATGAATAATAAACTAGTGGAAATCATTGCTTGAAAAAGATTATGACAGGTACTTGTTTCTTTATTGTGTAAGTGAGAAATAATTACCTGGTGAATTGTAGTTTTTCGACTCTGGACTTCGTCAGTGTGAAATTCATGAGTATTTATAGGTGTTGATGACAGTTTATGGATTTGGTTAGGTTTAATTTAGAGTTATTTTAACCTACATCATTGATATTGAATTTGAATTTTGATTAACGGTGGATGTAGGTTTAGAATTTCACCAACTCTTTCGCTTTGTTAAGCAATAGCACAGAGCTCATCTGTGCAAGAAGACACACAAACACGACGACGTTTATGACAAAAGGATTGCCCAAAGCTGTGCCTTTTGTGTAAAGAAGACGCGTGAAACATTAGCTCCTGAAGTTCAAGCGTGTGATCACTTACTCACACAACGCGGTCTCTAGCCCAAAGTCTAATAGGAATATATGGTCCTCAACATGGGTGCCGTTTGGAGTAACGAAATTATAACAAACTTTTTAACAGATTTTCCCTCCAGATTTTGGCACTAAAATCTGTTAGCTTAGCTGTCATTTTCTGTTACTAACAGAATCAATTTTTGGTGAATTAGATCATGTGGTAGAAGTCTTAAGACATGTATTAGTAGTCACAGATGTGTTGTATATTATTCAGGGACAGAAACAGGATTCAAAGTCGAGGGGGGCAAATATAATTTTCTTGAGGGAGGCAAATATAATATTTCTTAGGCTTATTTTCTAAAATCTTAAATATATACTTACTATTTAATATTTTAAACAAATTTTGGAGAGGGGGGTGTCACAGCCCCCCTCAACTTATACATGGTTACGTCCTTGATATTATTCATTAAGTTCAGATTTCATTTTTGCATAAGAAAAATCTCTCTCTCTCTCTCTCTCTCTCTCTCCCCGCCATTATTGGTTTATTTTCAAGAACTCAACAATTTCTTCGTGGTATCAAAGCCTATCTTGGGAAGCTCTAATATGTCATCTTCAATTTTTAGCCTCTAGTAGTTCTACTCCAATACTTCAACCATGGCGCCTTCAACTACTTTTTCATCTATGAACTTGATGAACCAGCCTCTACTACTTCTATCAAATACGGCTAATATGATGACTGTGAAATTGGACAATACAAACTACATAGTCTGGAAGCATCAGATCACCATGATACTTGAGACTTATTCCAATGTCTACTTGATGAGATGCAATCAATACTATAGAAATTTCTCAAAGATCTCTCTGGATCAATCACTACAATAGTCAATCTAGACTATCTAACTTGGAAATCAAAGGAGAAAGCTCTACTGACATTCATGAGTTCTACTCTCTCACCATCAATTCTAGCTATCACAGTAGGTTGTACTATTGCTATTGATGTATGGAAAGTGCTAGAGAACTGTTTCTCTTACATTTTGTTAGGAATATGAAATAATTGTTGTAATTCCTTTAGTTAGGTAGTTAGTTGATATTAGGATAATGATGAGTTAGTTAGGATTTGAGCATATGTAGCTCATTTAACACATCGCTTAATTCATAGAGTACATGTTGAATTAACTTGCCAATTATCTTGAGCCACGTGGACCAATGACATTAGAGCTAGTCTTTAATAAATACATTATTGTAATTCAACATTAGATATTATTGAAGAATAAACTAATTTCTTAGTGCATTAATGCTTCTCTCTCCCTCTCTCTCTCTTAATCTATTTTTTCTCTATGGAGGTTGACTATCTCGAATTAAGTCAATTTCCCTACAATTCCAATCAATTCCCTTACAATTCAAACACATCCCCATTAGGAACCTCTAGGTTCCTAACATCTGGTATCAGAGCCGCCGATCTTGAGACAGGTGAATATGACTGGCAAGAAATCTTGAAAGACTTACAACAAATGGTGAATAAAGTTTCAGAGATGGTTAAGGCCTTGACATAATCTCACAAGACTATTTCAAAGAAAGTCAAGGCCTTGGCTGAATCTAACAAGGCCATGAATGAAAAGCTCTCAAGATTGCAAGAGGTTCTTGAGAATATGGCAAAAGAGGAGCTACAATCTCTTGATTCGACTAACCAAGAATCCACAATACATGAACTTGTTGTTGTTGGTGTGGAGCAAGAACACATTGTTGGTGTGAATACAAGTGATCCAATGGTGTTTGATGTTGGCCAAACTCATGCTTCAACAAATAGGGCTGCTCATGTAATCAAGAATGAAGGCGTGGACTTATAGTCATGCATGTTGGTAGCAATTCCATTGAATTTGGACTTTGCTATGGGAGCCACATCTTGCTTATTAATGGCTATCACAAAGCCAAGGAACTAGATGCTTCTTTTCTTGGTGATAGTTGTGAGATAAATGATGGATTCCATAGCCGAGATGATCAAAATTTTTATAAGAAATTGAGTTCTATATTGCTGAAGGTTAAGTTTAATACGACTGCTTTGCGTTATGCTCCTATGTCATGGGTTGTGATTAATTGCTTTGGAGCTATTTGTGTAATCAACTGTCAAGATACATTGGCGTATTGGGTTAGTGGCCGGTTTCTCTAATGAAGGTGTCATTTCACAACAACACCTTGTGGGCAAGGTGCTTTCAAGTGGAGGGAAATGTTAGAAATATGAAATAATTGTTGTAATCAACTTAGTTAGGTAGTTAGCTAATTGGTTGAGATTAAGATTAGGATGACTTAGTTAGGATTTGAGCACATATAACTCATTTAACACATGGCTTAATTAATAGAGCACATGTAAAATTAACTAGCCAATTATCTTGAGCCATATGGGCTAATGGCATTAGAGCTAATCTCCTATAAATACATGATTGTAATTCAACATTAGATATCATTGAAGAATAAACTAATTTCTTAGTGCATTAGTGCATCTCTCTCTCTCTCTCTCTCTCTCTCTCTCTCTCTCTCTTAATTTCTCTCTTTTTTTATGGAGGGTGACTACCTTGAATTAAGTCAATTTCCCATCAATTCCCTTACAATTCATATCCATCCCCATTAGGAACCTCTAGGTTCCTAACACATTTCAAGGTCTCATGTGATGAATCTTAAAGGAGAGCTTTACAATATTTGTAAGGGTTTTGAGAATGTTGATGTGTATTTGCAGAAAATCAAGGTAGTAAGAGATAAATTGATGATTGTAGGTCTGATCTTGGATGATGAACTTTTGCATATTGCAATCAAAGGCCTCCAAAGGAATACAATGCCTTTAGATTAGCAATTAGAACTAGAAGCACAACTTTTAGCTTTGATGACTTAGCTACTATGCATGGAATAGAGGAAGAATCACAGAATGATTCTTTTGAAATCAAGGAAACATCTGCTATGGTAGTAAATACAACAAGACCTCCAAGTAACTCTGGTTATTCTCAACAAGTCGATGGAAATAGAGGTAAAGGTGGCAGAGGCAATAGTGGAAATAGCGGAAGAGGTAGAGATTCAAGTAATCCAAGTGGACAATCTTAGTATTCTAATAGTTCTCTCGAAATCAATACTCTCCAAATTCGTCCTTGGAAAGCCTGAAGGGCTAGTGTGCCAGATTTGTGGAAAGACTAGTCACCTAGCACTAGACCATTACCATAGGATGGATTATGCCTATTGTTGATATTGTATTTTTTTTTTCCACCCTTGATTTTCTTGCTAGAACCCGAAAATTCCCAAAACAACATTTTTTCACTAAAGGACTGTGGGAAAATCTAGATCATCGTGGTTCAAATTGTCTGGGCATCGGAACACTAAAAATGACATTTCAGTTCAAAATGACCAAAATTCCCCTAGTTAACCTAGGGTTGATCAAAGGTAAAAATTGATCAAAACCCCACAAAACAACATTTTTCATGTTTTTACATCAAATGCAAGATTATTGGAGCTTTTTATCAACTTTGACCTAAAGTTTACTCTCGGAGGCGACCAAAAACCTATTTTGATTCGACTATCAGAATGGGATAAAAGTAATGCCATTGCGAAGAATATTGAATTCCTTTAAAATGATTGCTCATGGGTTGCATTGGCATTAAAATAGTTGAAATATCTTGAAAATCGTGTTGGACATGTTAGCTCACTTCTCGAGGCCATAACTTTTGATCCGACTGTCTAATTTTCAAAAATTCAAATGATCTAAAAGCTTGACATTTGTACCTTTCCAATGCCACCAATATTGGGTCAATCAGAGTTTAGGAAGGCCTTCAAATGAGTAATCAAAATTGACACCAAAAAAGCTGATAAAAAGGACAGAATTGCTGACATCATCATATGGGTCCAGTGCACACTAGCCGGAAGCCGAATAGTCACCAAAATATATATATATATATATATATATATATATATATATATATATATATATACCTCTAACCCCCAAAATTGCCAAAAAAAAAAAATGATTTTTAGTAGCTTAAAGCAATTTTCTGGAGCAATTCTCTCTTTCCTTACACCTAAATTCTCTCCCAAACACACAAATAAATCATTGATTCTCTCATCTTCCATAAATCAAGAGGTAGTGTTCTTGCTTCCATTTGCTCCTCGTTGGTCCATCTTCCTTGGTTTTAAGGTTTTGAGGTATAGATGTAGCTTTTTAGCTACAATCTACACTCATTTAATTCCTAACTCTTTATTGCTTTATTTTAAATTCCTAACATGTTTTATTACTTTTTCATTCTTCCTAGCATGTTTTATTGCTTTATCTTTCTCTCTAGCATGTTTTTATTACTTTGATGATGTTGGCCTAGCCTTCTTAGGTTAGGATATGCCTAAATTTCTTGTTTGTGCCATATCTACATGTTGGAAGCTATGCTTGAGTGCTTTATAGCTTTAAATAAAGTATTTATGCCTTTTCCTTGTGTCTTTTGTCATGGGTAGGATTTAGATCTTGATCTATTGGTTAAGGTACACATCCACATACCCAAGTACAATAAAAGGTTTGGATTAAAGTCTTATATGCATGTTTATGCTTGTTTGCCCATTTTACATTCTTTTTGTGTATTTGATTTCCAGATCCATTGCTTTGTGATGCATATTTGGATGCTTCATGCTTAGATCAATGTTCATTCTTTAGATCCATGCTTGTATGCTTAGATCTAGTTTCTTGCATCCTTACCGTGCTACACATGCTAGTGAGTGTATCCTGATACACTACACCTAGCCCCATATTTTTTGTCACCTCATCGTGATATTTTGTCTTTTTCTTGGTTTCTGGTTTGATCTTCGTGCAGCTGTTTGGAGGCCTTTCTGAACTCCTTTTTCTTCAAACTTTATAAGCTTCGAAATCTCTGAATGTCTAGTTTCTAATGGTTTTGGACTTGCAAGATTTAGAGCTACAGTTGTCGAGATATGGCATCTAGATGGAAGATGATGCAGTGTTGAAAAATTTTGTAATGTTTTTTCCTTGAAAAATTTGTATCTTCCATTCTGGGGTAAATATCATCGAGCCGTTTTTAGGAAAGGTAGTCAAAACCTCATTCTTCGAGTTGGTTCATCTAGATCTCTCTAGTTCTTGCCCAATCGGTACAGTTCATTGTGCAAAGTTGGCCTAAAAACTACTTGTTTTCTTGAAAATGAAGTATTTATTAGGGTTTTTGGTATTTTGGTGATATCTCATCCATTTTAACTCCAATTTTGGCCTGTAAACTATCATTTCAAAGGGAAAAATATGCCCTACAAGATGGTCCAAAATTCAACTTGATTTGACGGTTAGATCAAAAAGTCAACTTTTTGACCATACCCAGTTAGGGTTTTGGCCTTAATTGCTATAAAAAGGGTTTTTGAATGTTGTGATCATTTAATCCACTATCCAATCATGTTGTATTTATTTTTACCCTTTTTGGCGTTAAAACTTGTAATTTTGCACCTTTTTATTTATTTTGGTATTTGTTTTGACGTGTGAATCGGGGCTGGACAAAACATGGTATCAATAGTTACCCCTTATTTGTTTAATGTTTATTGGCACAATAAATATTGGACAAAGAATTAGATAAATTATTTTGTCCCTCTCGATTTTAGTGTAAAAAAACTCATTTTTTCTATTTTTTGGCTAAAAACGGGTGCAAGGGTATTTTGGATATTGTGGGCCATTAAGGTATTTTAGGATGTTAATAGATACATTAATAATGGGATATAAAAATAATAATAAAAAAGTCTATGAAATTTCAAATATTAATTTTGGACAGTTTTATTTTACCTTTGCTATAGGCTTGACTCTAAGGCACCCAACAAAATGTTGCAGCAACTCCTATTAAGTGTGTATCTCTCTATGTATCTCTATACCTATGATGACAGCTATTAAGTATGCATTTTATATGCTCTGGAACCTTAGTACACAAATCCCTAGGAAGCCATGTCATCATGGACCAAAAATAGAACTTGGAATTCAATCTACTCAAGGCTCGATAGATTGAGAGTTGTCAAGCAAGTATCGAGGTTCGTTAAATCTCGATAGATCGACATGTATCGATATAGCAGTTTCAACTTTTCTTGAGTAGTTCCTTGACTGTTCTTGCATCTTCAATATTACCCCTTGTTTGTTAACTTTAAGATCTTCTTCAACAGACCAAAAACTAAGACACAAATATATGAAAAGTTTGTTATGTCTCAGGATATGCTAATTTACAAATATGACCCATACAATTGGATTAAGAAAATCAAGTTCAGAATAGGTGAAGACTCAATATTACAGAAAAGATAAAGCTAGAAGACTGCATCATGACTATAAGCTCGACAAGTCGAAATCCACTTACTTATTCGACTAGTTTAACTGCAAGTCTTGACCAATTAAGACTCGGGTAGAATTGAATCTCAGCTTCTTTTCTCAGCCGTTGATATAGGGTTTTGATGGATCTCAAGTACATATAAATACAAACCCTAGAGCACATTTTTTATTAAACAATAGGGTAGTGTTCTATCCATAGATATGGAATTTTTCCAAACCCTTTTCAAGCTATAACTGGAGACTACGTACATGCAAACATCAGATTCAGTTATAAAACAAAGTTGCTGCAATCAGTTAACCACAGTTGCTAATCAAATCTTTGAACAAAGTTCTCGAAGTGTGCAACAAGCCATATAAAAGAGTGGATTTGGAGCTAAGTGGTCACATCAATAAGTAATACATAAGGTATCAGTAGATTTAGGGTTAAGTCTATTGTATAAACTTCAATTCTATTAATGGATATGTTTTCTTGAGAATTTTTTAGGTTAAATCCTCTCTAGGTTTTTTAGTGTGAAAAAATAGCTTCATTGGTTTTCCTGAGTTGTCATTTCTGGTGTCTGTATGATTTGTGCTTGTTTGATATTTTAATAAATTTAATCAAGAGCATAATTAATTAATTAATTGATCAAAAGTTCTTTAATTTTTGTGACAACTAAGGCCTAAAATCCTAACAACAACAATAACAAGGTACCCTACTAGCTAGTTGTCTATGTGAATGTTACATGTGTTTAGACTCTGAGATTGGTTTTCCTCTTGGTTTCATTCTTGTAACGTTGTTTTCAAGTTTTATGTTTTGTTTGTGGGTATGTATTGCTGGTGGCGGAGCCAGAATTTCAGTTCAGGAAAGGCAAGATTGGAAACAAAATTAATCTTGAAAAGTTAATCGATATTAGATAAAATTAAAGAAACAAATCTATATATATCTAAAAGCTGAAGCGTAGCATTTAATGTTGCTATACTTCTGTTAAGCCACATCAATGTCCACGTCATTATCCTATTTCTTTTTAAATTTTTCTATAATTTTTTTAACATTTATTCTTTTTTTTTTAAATATTTATACTTTCTCCCCCCTTACCTTTTCATCTCTCACTACCTTCTACTTTAATATCAGTATTCATCTTTTTCTTCATCTTCTCTTATTTTGTCTCTTCTTATTCACATCATTTTACTATAAATTCATCATTCTCTCTTCCATTCTTTGCATAGCTTTCCCTCACAAAAAAAAAAAAAAAAAAAAAAAAGTTATCTCTCTCTCTCTCTCTCTCTCTCTCTCTCTCTCTCTCTCTCTCTCTTAATTTTTTTGGTTGATTTTTTTATTTTTCTTACATCTCCGCTTTACGTTGATAAATTTTTGTATTCTTTAGAACTCTACTTTTGGTTGATGCGATTGATTTTGTATTTTAAGTTTTTTTTTTCTCTTTGATTATTTATCTACTCTAATCGATTATTTTTTTAAAATTACAAATTACCCTTTAAATCCAGGTTGAATAGTATTCAAGATTGTAAGTGTTTTTGTCTTTGTCTCTCTCTGGTAGGACTACCATTCTTTTACCAAAGTAGACGAGGATTACAATACATGATGTTGTCTTAAACATTATTGCAGATACTCTTTTACCAAATTTAATTATTTTCCTTTCTCTTTTTAAGTTGTAGTATTAAAATATGAACATTGTTAGTTTTAGTGACATGCAATACATATTGTGATATTGATATGGGTGTTTTTTATGAGCCTCCAAGAAATGGCCCTATGCTATGGGAATAGGCAAATGCCCAACAAATATAAAGGCTTATGCAAAAGGTTAGTGTCGCTTTATTTTTGTTAGCAATGCACTTTTTTAATTTAACGTTTGAATTTTCAATCTTTATAGTTTAAACATTAAGGTCATATGGTGATTTGCTCATCACGTGTTTGACGTTTTTTTTTTTTTTTTATAGACAAATATCAAAACTCAAGTTTCATAATACTTTTGTGCAAGATTGACACCATCAATTGATAGGCATGGTTTTTGGTTCATTAGATTGCATGCTTTTTCCAATCTAGATGTGACTCTATTTTCATAATTATTTGTCTCTCTAATTGAAAATTCCTATGTTTGATCTTTGGTACATCTAATTCAAATAATCAAAAAGAAATTTTAAAATTAGAATTTTAGGTAATCAAAATTTTACTTTTTTTTTTTTTTTTGGGTTGTGATCATTTATCAAATGTAATACCCATATTTTTGGGTTGTACTCCTAAAATTTTATAAACCATAGTTTAAAATCATCTAAATTTTAATAGAGCAAAAAATATTGCCCCAAATTTTCTATAATATTCTTTCAAGTATCATATTGATAATATTATTAAATAAGGATATTTTCATTCAACTTGGGCACAATGTTTCTCTAATAATTTCTATATATTAATTTTGTAATGGTTGAAAGCAGATTTGCTTTGCGTTCCTTTGTTTTTGTTTGTTTTTTACAAGCTATTGTCTACTTTATGTTTTTTAAATAACAAGACTTCATATGAGTTTCATAAGCAACATTAATAATAATAATAATAATAATAATAATAATAAGTTGTGTGCTGTATTTATATTGTTTGATAAGAAAGCTGAAAAGTTACTAAGACCATACAATTAGCATGTATGATCTTTCATTTACTTTCTAAATTAAATTCAATATTTTATTAGATGAATGCAAATTTCAACCTACTGAATGAAAATAGAAAAGCTCATTGGAAAAACATTTATATTTCAACTAAAGCTTAACGACTATAACAAGAAGGAATGATGAAAATTCAGATATAGGAATTCATATTGTGTCAAAACAATCAAGTAAACGTCTTTGATCCATTAATAATAAAATCTCTCTAGAAAATCGAAACTTATACAAGTTATACTAACTTCTTAATTTCTACCTACTTTGATTATCATTAAAATAACAAAAATAAATAAATAAAGCAGCCAAACTTTTAACCCCATGAGGTACATGAAACAAGGGTATCCAATTAAATACTAACATTGATAAAAAATAAATTGTGAACTATAGAAAAATAATGAATCGTATCAATACTAGCCGGTAACTATGGCTACTACTATTCCATGAAATTTACTCATTTAAGCTGAAATAAAAACTTCATTATTTAACAATCAAAATATAATCTTGGCTCATTTTATTCAACATTTAAATTCAACTACAACCTCCAAATCTATTAAATTATATTTTTTTTCTCTCAGAGAGAGAAAGAGAGATATTTATGGTAATAGTATATGTTTTTAATCATCTAAGAAAGTAGAATATATAGAGTTCCTTAATAACTTATAAGTTAAAACCCAAATCCATAATAGAACTAAACAATCAAAGCTTGAACACATAACATCAATTATTTTTTGAATTACTATTTGAAATTTACACAATTGTTGGAAACACTTAAATTCAAAAAAAAAAAATCCACATAAAGTGTTCTTATGAAACATTACAGTGCATTAGAAAAAAAAATAAAAATAACATAACTATCAAGGATATTTCCTCCAGTAATAATATAAGTAACATAAAAAAAAAAATTACCCAATTTAAATATCACATTTTCCAACATTTCATTTCACCTTTTATTATGTGTAGGTAAAATAAATGATGTGGATATTAATAACTTTTCAGGTTCTTCAAAATTATTAATAATTAATTTGTATTGAAGTTTTGATAGTTCAGATATATTGTCTTTTGATTTTTTTTTTTTTTTTTTAAAGGAAAGTGGCAATTGAATAGGTATGAAGAAGTAATTCAGTTAAATAAAGAGAGGAAGAGCCAAAGAACTGGATATTAATAATTTTTTCCACTGTTTCAATATTATTAATAATTTAATTATAAGAGACTTTTGATATCATAAAAGACAATAATTTAATATTATTGTCTTTTGATTTTCTTAAGGAAAGAGGCAGTTGAACAGGTGTTGTAGCTTGAAAGACTATTTGGTTTGGACTTCATTGAGGAGAACACTAAACATCAATTATAATTGAAAAATATATATAATACTATAAGGCTTGGGCTTTATCGTGGAGGGTATATGAAAAGCTTTTCCAAAACTATTGACAAATCCTTCAATATAAATCAACTACTAATACAACTACTATTTTTGATTATAAATCAACTAAATGGAGAAAAAAAAAAACTTCTCCAAAACTATTGACAAATCCTTCAATATACATTTTTGTAACAAACACATTTCGTATTCCAAAAAACCAAGCATGCAAAAATATTGGAGTGAATCATTGGGATTATGAATGTCCTTACCCTTATGGAAACAAGAAATTATATGTAACATGCAAAATGTGTTCAATTGACTTGAAAATGTATAAATTAGTCAACCGAGTATGGTAGAATTAACATTTAAAAAAAAATCAATTTTACTATAAATTATCCTCATTTTGTTCCAAATAGTAATCTCTAATAAAAAAAATATATAGTTCCATGAGTAAAAGCTCCTGTCAGTATGAATCTTACTATATATTGGTAATACATATATAACACAGCTTGAGACATAATAACATAATAAGTATTAATAACAAAATGACCACCTTAAAAAAAATTATCATGCGCAGCGCGCAGGACCGCGACTAGTATATAATAATAATGCAATTGTCATACAAAAGCTAATAAGCTAATATATGTATAATGCAATTTTATTTCTACACACAAGTTAATTTACTATTAAAAGTATAGCAATATATTTGAAAAGTTATATGTTGCATCATTGTTTTGATTACTTTTAAATGATTATGTAGAATTTAATTGTCTTTCTCTATTCATCTAATTATTTGAAATTTCTGTTTAGCAAAAAACTTAGGATTTGAAACTATGAAAGAGTCGAGATATTGAAGGAAAAAAATTAATGAAGGGATTGAGGCATTAGACATTTAATGTCCAAAGACAGTAAAAGATAAGTAATATTTTTTTAAAAATTATTTTACGTTTAATCATCTATTTTGAGATTAAACGTAAAATAATTTAGAATTATCGTTTGAGGGGAATTTTAAAAACCACTATTATACTCACTCAGCTACTTGGATTGCTTTGTCCCGAGTGCTTCGTTCCAATTTGTTGCTTCTTTCTTATTTGAAGTCTGTTAAAATTTGCTTTGCTACCTCTAAAATTTGATTTGGCTGGGCTTGTTTTTTCCTTTTAGTCCTTTTGGAAAACTATTACAAAGGAGTTTTGGGGAAGTCAGAGGGGGCAAGTGCCCCCTCGTCCTCCCCTTGGTTCCACCAGTTGTTGCTGTTGTTATTTTTATTTGTTTTTATATATTATCACTTACTTTTAAAAAGAATATATATATATAGTTGGCCAGTTGATAATTTTATTGCGCCACATGTATTGTTAGGTGATGATCAAATCAAGCACTCCTGTCCCCTGTTCAATAAGTTCATTCCTCACCACTAAAGTTTCCGCTGCAAGTGCATCCAATTTGTCACAGACTGAAAGTGGTTCCTCCTCTATAGGAACCCCAAGAATGGTTTCCAAGGCAGTCACCCTTGCCTTGGTGTTTGAAGACATTGCAGCCAAGCTCTAATACCAATTGTCACAAGGTCAATTCTTCCACTCAAATTTTTCTGTCGGTGATGGCTTTAAGTCTCTTAGTCTCAACCAACACCAC
Source organism: Lithocarpus polystachyus (assembly GCA_033629205.1). Lineage (NCBI taxonomy): Eukaryota > Viridiplantae > Streptophyta > Magnoliopsida > Fagales > Fagaceae > Lithocarpus > Lithocarpus polystachyus. Next base: position 57,006,040 of record CM066163.1, read on the forward strand.
ACACACACACACACTGCAAGAACAGTTAGAACAGATTTTTATGGAACACAAGCACACAACACACACATACTACGTTTACAAGGAAAAACCCCAACCTTTATTACGCATTCTCAAGTACAAAGGAGACCCTTATAAAGCTTAGGGTGCGTTCGTTTGGAAGGAAAACAGGAAGGATGGAAAATAGAGGATGAAAAATAGGGTGGAAAATGCTGTTTTCCACTGTTCGTTTGAGGAAGGAAAATAGGGAGGATGGAAAACTCGAGAGAAAGTTTTCTTTCCGGGCCTACTTTTTTTTTTTTCCTTCCAAATCGGAAGGAAAATCTAGAGAGAAAAGTTCTATAGCAGCACTTTTACAAAAATACCCTATTTTCACCTATTTTTTTTCAACTTTCTCCCTTTTTTTTTTCTTTTCCTTTTTCTCAACTCTACCTGAATATATATATATATATATATATATTTTTTTTTTTTTTTTTGCTGTTCAACGTTACTGAAAGTAACGTTGTTTTGTTTTTTTGTTTTTTGTTTTTTTTTCTTTTCAACGTTGCTGTTAACAGTAACGTTGTTGTTGTTTTTTTTTTTTTTTTATTCAACATTATTGTTCAGTAACGTTCTTCTTTTTTTTTCTTTTTTTTTTTTCAATGTTACTGAAAAGTATCTTTTTTTTTTCAACTTTTCTAAATATTGTGTTCAACGTAATCTAATTTTTACATTATATTAATTTAAATTTATATATATAATGTGATAAAGTTTATATTATTTAATGATTAAAAATAAATCTATTTCTTATATATTATGTAACAAGGGTATAATAGTCAATTTATATAAATTACATTTTTCATCATTCTATTTTTCTCTCCAACCGAACATAAGAGTTTTCCATTCTCCCACTTTTCTACTCCTCCAACCGAACACACAAGAAGGAAAACTAAATATTTTCCATCCTCTCACTTTTTCATCCTCTCACAATTTTCCATCCTCTCACTTTTCCACTCCTCCAACCGAACAGACCCTTAGAGAAGCTACACAGAAAATCTCTCAAAGCCAAAACACAATCTGTTGTTGACACCCCTAACAGCATATGGGTCAAATATACAGAAATAACTGTCATTGCAGTTACTGCCAAGTAACTGCCTTAACCTTGGACAATCTGCCACTTGGGTCTAACTTAGGTCATCATAATCTGCTGCTATCTAGGCTTCTTTCCCATATTTACAGCCCCTACACAGTAGGCCAGCAACAGCAGAAACATCAAGAACTGCTTGGTAACTGTTTGTAACTGCCACTGCACATCAGCACATGTCATAGCCCATGTCTCAGCAAATCATGGGGCTTCTGCCCATCACCTAGTAGCCTATACAGCATCTCAATCCACGTTTGGGGAGGCTTAGCTTATGCCTAAGCCATCCCCCATCAGCCACATAGCTTGCCCACATGCAGAACACACACAAGCTAACTACCCATCAGCCCATTAGCATCTGTCCACGCACTAGGCCAGCACCCACCAAGCTATGCCTTGCACACAGCATATAAGTGCACATCATCATGGCAACCCAGCCCTGCCTTGCATACAAGCTACCCAGCCCACACACAAGCAACCGGCCACCAATGTCATGCACCACAACACAAAAGTCAACCCCACCAACTACCACCCATTATGAAACCAACTCTGTCCACTATGGCCCTCCTATGCCATGGCCTAAGGGTCATGTGGGGCCAGGTGCACATGCTACCCCCATACACTGTTAAATGATCCAACTTGAGTTAGGGGACCGAGCATGTCCCTCTTAAAGAGCACATAGGGGCATAACAAATACGGGAAAACATTGATGTGATAAGGAGACATAAAGCTGTATGGCTGGCCCAATGCTGCCAAACACCATTATTCCTAATGCCATCACTATCTCCAACTAAAGCTCCTCGCACCTTGTCATCTTTGCCGTCTTATGCATTCTTTAATATCTTAAAGGCACTCTTTCCCATGGTTTGCACTTTTATGCCTAGTCTCCTCGTATCTTGTGAGCCTACTTTGATTAAATGGGTAGGAGGCCCCATCGATTGACGGTCCACAACTGGATATCATTTCCTCCTTGGCTCCTATTTGATTTTCTACAGAAATGAGAACAGTCTATAATGGCCCGTTCCAATACCAACCCTGAAGATTGTGCTCTGGTTAACACCACATCCTAACTCCTTAGTTACATTGGCCCCTAAAAGATTTAGGCATGTCTACTTCATCCAGCTATTTACTGTGACAATTGGAGTTCAATTTTGATTGTCCATAATGATGTCCTCCACAAGTGGACCAAATGCATCAAGATCGATTGCCACTTTGTCCAACATCATCTGATGAAGTTAAAGAAAGGAGAGTTTGTGAGCCCTGTTATACTTCTATAGTTTTGACATGAAGTTCATCTAAAGCGAAGGGATAAAGATAATGGTTATATTACTCTACAGGCTGCATCAAATTTGTTATACCATTCAATTTTTCTTCATGACCTTTGTCCTTTTTGTCTTTTTATTTTTCATCCTTTGAGTTCAGGATAGAATCATAGGCGGTGTTACTTTATGCTCAGGAGGTTCAATTGACCCCCCGGACTTGAATTTTTTTTTTTTATATATATAAAATTTTTTTACTAGTATAAATTACCTATGAAGATATGTATGTACACTCTGGCTTAAATTTTGCACACCCTAACCACATATTAGTCCAGCCCAGAATCAAACAACAACATAAATCACAAGTTTCTCTAAAAGTAAAAAGAGAATGTTTGTAAGTCGTAGGTGTCTGTTTTTATTATAAATTTATATTACATATGTGTGAGTGTGTGTTTAATACTGATTGTGTGTGTTATTTTTTATTATGTTATTTGGGTAAATTGTGATGTATGTGAATGTTTGTTGTGTACTACAAATATAATATAACTTTATATAATTTAATAGTTAGAAAATACTGAGGGTTTGTTATATGTGTGTATATTATTATCAAATTATAATAACTTTTTGTTATAAAGTTAGTTACTCAAGAACCAAAAATAGTAAAATTAGTAATTGTTTAAGCATTTTATTAGTTATGTAGATACTTAGTGTATTATTTATGTATGGATGAATGTAGTTGTATGGGCCAATTTAATATGGTGACAATGGGTTGAGTTTGTCATTTAATTTAAAATATTTTTTTATAAAAAAATGACAAATAAATAATGACAACTTCATAAAAATTAAAAATGTTATACAAACTTAATAAAATAAAATGGTCACACTTACCAACATTGACAATAAATAATGACAATTGATAATAAACTATCTTGTAATGATTTTAAAATATGAAAACTCAGAAGAAAATTATGAAACTTCATATATTTGTGTTTTTTTTTTTTTCGATAACTCAATATATTCAATTTTTTTTTTTTTTTATTAAATTTTGTTTAGTTTAAGTTTCTTAATGACCCCCTTGAACAAAATTTCTAGAGCCGACACTTGATAGAATTCTAATAAATAACTCTTTATAATCGATTCTTTCAAATCAAACTATTTATTCACAATATATATCTATGCCAACATGCAAAAGTCTAGAGCGTGTAACTCCTCGACTAGTAGGAACAAATTAAAGTTCTTTGTAAAGATGCATTAAAAGGTAAATCTAACTTTTTCACTTAAATCTTCTTGAGAATATTCTATCATATCAAATCTTCTTGATTATTTACAAAGGTCTTCTTCGTTGTTTACAAAGGTCTAACCCTGTAGCTTAGTTATTACACCTAACTCAACCTAGTCAGTTTGAATATCTAAGTCGGTCCGACTATCTAACTCGGTACGATTGTTTAATTGGACCACTTATACAATTGATCCAACAAATTCAGTTGTTAAATATTAGCATTGATACATCATATTAAATATGCTAGTATGGACGAGAAAGCAAAAGTATAAAGTATAGAACACAATAACATACGAGGATTACGTGGTTCAGCCTAACGGCCTACATCCACGGAGGAAACCCTAAAAGGCTACATCAATAATATATTAGAGTGTAGTACAAATCATGTGTTATAATGAACCATAACATGTGCATATATAGTAGGCTAAACCCTAGACTTAAAGACTTCTAGTACAAGTAAGAGACTTGACTTGCACATAAAGTAGAATTATGTTTGAACCTATGCCAATGGGCTAATATATCTCTAACACCAGTAAAAACCAACGATTTTTTTGTAACTCGTGCAATCCAAACAAGTTATTGTGACCCATCCAATTTTGTAATTTTGAAAAAAATTCCCTTATGGGTTCATTAAAGTACCATTTTATAAAATTGAAGCGTACCAAACGCTAGATAGATTATAATTAAGTTTTTTTTTAGAGTAGATTATAATGTAGTTAATGCTTCACGTTTGAATAAAGATAGTGTTTCTAGTTTTAGCTCAGGTCATAATTCATGAGCTTTGAGCAACTATTGAGATATACAATATGCAAAGAATGTGACTCTTGGGTTCGGCATATGCTTTTATTAGTAAATTTTTAAGAAAAAATAATGTAATAGATTTTATTTAGCAAATACTTGGAAACAGTTTCATGACATCTTTTTATTTATATATTGTTATTTGTAAAACCTTGAGTTTGAATTATATTAGGTGACTTGTTTTTTTAGACTTAATTTTAATTGGTAATAAATATGCCTTTTTTTCAGTTTTCTTATTTATTTTATGACCTCTTGATGTGAACCTCAATCGACACGCTTTGAGACACAGCAAACAATATTGGAATATTTGCCCAAAAAAGCTAAAATTCAAATTTTGATAAAACCCTGACCCAACGTTTATAAGAGAAACGCAAACCAAAAGTATAAGTAACAGACCTTGACCCAATGATTATAATTGAATCACGAACCAAAGGTATAAAGTTTGAACGCCACAAGGAAGAATCCTTGATGAGTTCACAGTTCTTGAAGAACCCAAAAGAAGAGCAAAACCTCACCTTTTTCTGATTTTTATTCAATAATGTTTTCTATTACAATGAGTGCATGTATAAGGCATGACTGAAAGTTGAAAATATAAAAAACGTAGTAAATAATAAAACCCTAAATAAAAGCTGATTTGGTCTGAAAATAACAGATCCAAAATAGAAAAATAGCTAAAAAAACATTCTAAATAATAAAAGTCTAAAATTAAGGTAGATCTGGTCTGAAATTAGAAGTTTCAAAATAGGAAAAATGTCTATTAACTAATATAAAGCTGGAAAGTCAATCAGTTATTAATCCACGCTATAAATAACGCCCAATTAAGCCAGATCAGCCCTCAATAGCTTGGATTAAATTTATTATACCTTTATCTTCCTTTGGGCCCAGCCTAGAATGTCTTGCGTTAGAATCGGCCCAAATCTCTTAAATCAGCTCATTAAGTGCTTCTTTGACCTTCTTGGATCTTGCTCTAGTAACAGGCCTAACTGAAACATGCAATAGATCCTTGAATGCTTGTTATTCTCATCACCTCTCAAACTTTTTTTTTTATATTTTATATTTAACCATATGGTTCAACTGGTGACTCATTGGTTGAATTAGTGACCCAATGGTTCGGCCCTATACATCCTTTTGGATTAGAAAATAGTTAAAAGTTTTACAAACTAATTTGACAATAATGATATCACATTAACAATAAAATTAATAATTTTTTTTGTACTTTAAAAATTGACATATCAATTTGTAAAATTTAAATGGTAAAATTTATTAATTAATAACTCTATAGTGTCACTTTTTATATTATCATCCCTTTGTTTTTTATTTGTTAGGGAAACCAAGAACACTTGGTATTGATCACTAAACTGATACACCTTTCCCTTTAGGAGGCTTTTGGTTCGCCGTGATGTTACATTTCACTATATTATTACGTTATTATAATCTTACATTAATGTAATCTCAAGACAATAATATAACATTATATTTTTCATAAATGTGATGAGATTAAGGACTAATAGTAATAACTAACCAAATAAGGCCCTGAATAGAGATAGAGAGACACAAAAATGTTGTACATTGTTAAATAAAACGCAATGTTTCACTATTACCAAAATAAAATACCTGAGATTGACAAATCATTTGAGAGAGAGAGAGAGAGAGAGAGGGGAATATAAGAGACTGACACCTCCATCTGACCTTCCACCACCATCAAGCCACCTAAATCCCTATAGGTAATTTCTTTTCTTTTTTTCGCTTTTAAATTAGGGGCTTAAATATGATTTAGGTTTGGATAATTTGATTGGATAGTTTTTGTCTTGGGTATATAAGTAAAGAGAATATTTGGTGCGTGATAGGGATAAAACGCCTACTAGGCGCTGGCAGCCTGCGTTAGCTGACGGTGAGATGTAGGCTGACGGAAGTAGACGACGGACGCGTCACCTTGACGAGACGTGGCTTAAGAAAGCTGACGGGAGTAATGAACGACGGGGTGAGGCTGGAGGCACCAAGGCGTATCTTGCCATGTACGCTTCCATGAGAACATGAGTCTTGCCACGTACGCTCATACTTGGACAGATGTCTTGCGCAGCATGATTGCCCCAAAAGGGATGTCTTGCCCAATACACTTGTTGCCTAAGAGGTGTCTTGCACTCCACGCTAATCAAGGACAATTCCGGTAAAGAGGTATCTTCCCAAGCACACCTTGGCTAAGACCTCGTGCTACTATATATACTTCCAAGCCCTCCCAAATCGAGGTATGCATAATTCTTCCCGACTTTAGCACTCTAGAGTTGTGAGCAATACTAACTTAACCATCGGAAGGTCGTTGGCCGGTACCATGCCGGTACCTCCCTTTGAAGTTCTTTTCATTTGTGCAGGTTCACTTGGAACACGTGAAGGCCCTGTAGCTTACTGAGCAGATTCTTGACATCTTCAGTTGGCACCGTCTGTGGGAAAGAACGTAAACTGTGCTTCGTGCTTTCCGAACAAAAAGTTGCATGGTACTCACGCGTTCAAGGGCAACCACCATGAATGATCAAGCTAACGAACAGCGCACCACGGCTCTCGAGAGACAAGTCCAAACTCTAGCGGCCACGGTGGAACGCCTCACAAAACATAACCACGACTTGGAAGAGCAGCAGCGACAGAGAAACGCGACAATTGACAATCAAGGAGAAAATCAGGAGGCAGACAGTGCCGCGACGAGGAATCCTGGGGGCCCAAAGGGAAGCAACGCCTTGAGCCGACCCGAAGGGCAGGAGACGAGCCATCCGTCAGCCTCTGACTACGTCCTGTCCCACATTGCCGCGGAGATGCAGGTAATGAGGGAGCGCATGGATCTTATGATGAACGCCCTCAAGGGGCGAGTAACCAACGACCTCGACGATCTTGTCCAACGTACAGACTCCCCCTTCACTACACCTGTCATTTTGTTCCCTCTACCGCCGAAGTTCCGTATGCCCTAAGTGGAAAACTATGATGAGTCCAAAGACCCACTGGACCACTTAGAGTCCTTCAAGACCTTAATGCACCTACAAGGTGTACCAGACGAAATTATGTACCAGGCTTTCCTGGCGACGTTAAGGGGCCCCGCAAGGACCTGGTTTGGCAGATTGACGCCTGGCTCTATAGGTACCTTCAAAGAGCTGAGCGCTCAGTTCACCTCTCACTTCATCAGGGGACATCGATACAAAAAATCCACCGCGTTCTTGATGAATATTAGGCAGCAGGAAGACAAGACACTGAGGGCCTACATAGCCCGTTTCAATAAAGAGGCACTCTCGATCGACGAAGCCGACGACAAAATACTGGTCGCCGCATTCATAAACGGACTAGGAAGGGTAAGTTCTTATTTTGCATTTACAAGTATGACCCGAAAACTATGTCGGATATGCTGTATAGGGCGACTAAATACATGAACGTGGAGGACGCACTGCTGGCCCGAGAAGAGAAGCCTTCCAAGAAGAGGGAAAGGAAGGAGGACGTGTGATAAGACAAGGGGAGAAAGATGTTCCAGACAAGTGAAGGCCGAGACAACAGACATCCAAAACCCCCTACTGGGAAATTCACAAGCTTCACCCCGTTGACGGCTTCGATCGACCAAGTCCTGATGCAGATCAAGGACGAAGGGTCCCTGACGTTTCCGGGAAAGCTGAAGGGAGATCCCAACAGACGACCCAAAGACAAATACTACCGCTTCCACCGAGACCACGGCCACGACACGGCCGACTGTTACGACTTGAAGCAGCAGATTGAAGCCCTGATTAGGCAAGGAAAGCTGCAGAGGTTCGTCAACCGAGAAAGAACAGAAGCACCTCGATAGGAGCAAGTCCCCCGCCGGGACAATGAGCGCCCTAGACCGCCCATAGGGGACATAAGGATGATCATTGGGAGTGCGGCAGCCGTCGGCTCAACGAAGAAGGCTCGAAAATCCTACCTCAGGGCAGTTTAGAATGTCTAGATTGCGGGCATTGTCCAGAAAAAGCCGCGAGTTAACAGCCTCACTATTGAGTTCACAGAAGAAGATGCCCAACGTCTTCATCATCCGCACGACAACGCCCTCGTCGTCAACGTCCAGCTAGGGGACTATAACACGTATAGGGTCTTGATCGACAACGGAAGCTCCGCAGACATCCTCTACTACCCGGCATTCCAACAGATGCGGATCGACAGAGAATGCCTGGTACCTACCAACACTCCGCTCATCGGGTTTGAAGGAACGAGAGTATACCCCCTCGACGCCATCACTTTGCCAGTCACAATTGGGGAATATCCCCGGTAGGTCACCAAGGATGTTACCTTCCTCGTCGTCGATTTCTCCTCTGCCTACAACGCCATCATAGAGCGACCCACCCTCAATGCATGGAAGGCTGTAACTTCGACCTACCACCTGATGGTCAAGTTCCCCACCAAGGACGGTGTAGGAGAGCTAAGGGGAGACCAAGTGGCTGCGCAAGAATGCTACGTTGCGATGGTAGAAATGAACGGCCACTTACAAGCAATGAACATGGAGCAGCGAATGGGGGCAGAACCTGTAGAGGAGCTCAAAGAAATAGCCCTCGACGAGTCCAGGCCAGATAGGACCACTAGGATCGGCGCTCTCACCAGCCCTACGGCTCGCCAAGTGCTCATGGCTTTTCTCAAGGAAAACCAAGATGTGTTCGCATGGAGTCACGAAGACATGCCGGGAATCGACCCTTCAGTCATGGTACATAGGCTGAAAGTGTCACCCACCTTCCGGCCCGTCTGGTAGAAGAAGCGGGTGTTTGCCCCGGAGCGAGACCAAGCGGTAGCAGAAGAAGTCGGCAAACTACAGGAGGCGGGTTTCATCCGAGAAGTATACTATCCCAACTGGCTAACCAACGTGGTGATGGTCAAAAAAGCTAGCGGAAAGTGGCGCATGTGCGTTGACTTCACGGACCTGAACAAGGCGTGCCCCAAGGATAGCTACCCCCTCCCACGAGTCGACACGCTGGTGGACTCTATGGCCCGACACTAGCTGCTGAGCTTCATGGATGCCTTTTCAGGGTACAATTAGATCCGGGTGGACGTGGCAGATCAAGAAAAGATCTCATTAGTTACTAGCCAGGGTCTTTTCTGTTACAAGGTGATGCCATTCGGACTAAAGAATGCGGGGGCCACATATCAAAGACTTATGAACAAAATGTTCGCCAACCAAATAAGAAGGAATGTCCAGGTATACGTCGACGACATGCTAGTAAAGAGCCGAATGGAGGAGGACCATTTGAAAGACCTCAAAGAAACATTCAACACCCTCCGTTCCTACAACATGAAGCTTAACCCAACAAAGTGCGCGTTCGGGGTGACGGCGGGAAAATTTCTAGGCTTTATGGTGACTCAAAGAGGCATCGAGGCCAACCCAAACAAGATCCAAGCCATAATGGAGATGGCCCCCCCGAAGAACGTGAAAGAGGTACAAAGCTTAAATGGGAAGGTTGCCGCCTTGAACAGGTTTGTGTCAAGGGTGATAGACAAATGCCTACCCTTCTTTCGCACACTGAAGAGAACTTTTGAGTGGACAGACGAATGCCAAAAGGCATTCGAGGACCTAAAGGCCTACCTCTCTTCACCACCATTACTGAGCCCCTCGCAACCGGAGGAAGAGCTTTTCCTCTATCTGGCCGTGTCCCCGGCAGCCGTTAATGCGGCCTTAGTCAGAGAGGAAGACGAGGTCCAGAAACCTGTGTACTACGCCAGCCGGGCATTTCGCGAAGCGGAAGAAAGGTATCCACCCATGGAGAAGCTCGCCTTCGCCTTGGTTATAGCAGCTCGAAAGCTTAAGCCGTACTTCCAAGCTCATACAATAGTTGTCCTAACCGACAAGCCCTTGCGACGGGTGATGCACAACCCAGAAGCTGCTGGTCGCCTGGCCCTGTGGGCAATCGAGTTAACTGAGTTCGACATCTGGTACAGCGTACGCACCGCCATCAAGGGGCAGGCCGTTGCTGACTTTATCGCTGAGTTCACCAGCGTGGAAGACCAGGGGGCAGACGGATGCCCTCCATGGAGTGTACATATAGACGGGTCATCAACTAGACGGGCTGGTGGAGTAGGTGTCGTACTCCACTCCCCCGAGGGAGATCGGATCGAATGCATGATCCGTCTAGATTTCCCCACCACCAATAACGAAGCGGAGTACGAAGCTTTAATAACCAAGATCGACCTCGCCAGAGCAGCAGGGGCCGCAAAAGCAGTAGTCTACTGCGACTCCCAAGTCGTCGTCAACCAAGTAAATGGAGACTATGAATGTAAGGGCGACAGGATGAAAAAGTATCTCCATCACGCGAAGAGAAGGGTGGACGAACTGAAGGCAGAAATAGTCCAAATCCCCAGAGAAGAAAATGAGCAAGCCGACCGCCTTGTCAAAGCCGCCTCATCGGAACATATGACCACCCCTGACAATGTGCTCTCTTTTGTACAGGTTTCTCCGCTAATAGACTCTATCGATATGCAGGAAATAGGCTCTGAAAGTAATTGGACCACGCCATTGGTCTCTTATCTGAAAGATGGTGTCCTGCCGGACGAAAAAGAAGCCGCCAGAAGGCTGAAGGTCCGAGCGGCAAGGTTTGTATTAATGAAGGACGTCCTGTACAAAAGGGGTTTTTCACGCCCATACCTAAGGTGCTTGGGTCCCGAGGAAGCGGCTATGTCATGAAGGAAGTACACAAGGGAATATGCGGAAATCATTCTAGGTCGCAGTCGTTGGCGCATAAGCTGATTTGGGTAGGATACTACTGGCCCGCAATACAAAAAATACCCAGGCTTATCTCAAAGCCTGCGACAAGTGCCAGAGGTTCAGCAACATCATCAGACAACCATCCAAAGAGCTGACCCCCATGACAGCCCCATGGCCGTTCGCTCAATTGGGGCTGGACATCATGGGCCCGTTCCCAACAACTATGCGACAACTGAAGTTCCTAGTGGTTGGCATAGACTACTTCACGAAATGGGTAGAAACTAAAGCCTTGGCCACTATCACAGAAAAAAACATACGAAGCTTCGTATGGAGGTCAATCGTATGCAGGTTTGGGATTCCTAGAGTCCTAGTCTCCAACAACGGGAAGCAATTCGATAACAGTTCCTTTCGAAAGTTCTGCTCACAGTTGAGAATAAAGAATTATTACTCCTCCCCTGCCCATCCCCAGGCCAACGGCTAAGTAGAAGTAACGAACCGATCCTTGCTTAAGATTATCAAGACTCGGCTCGAGGGGGCAAAGGGGATATGGCCTAAGGAACTACCCAGCGTATTATGGGCGTACAGGACAATAGCAAGGACCCCTACAGGAGAAACACCATTCCGGCTAACCTACGGAAGCGAGGCAGTCATCCCAGCTGAAGTAAGACTCACATGCTACAGAGTAAACGCTCACGACGAAGGCAAAAACAATGATGCCCTACGCCTACAGCTCGACCTAATCGACGAAGTCAGAGCAGTAGCAAAACAAAGGCTCGCGCGGTATCAAGATTGCATGGCTAAACACTACAACTCCTGAGTCAAACACAGGGACCTCCAAGTCGAAGACCTTGTTCTAAGAAAGGTCATGGGCGCCACCAGAGACCCCGCCCAAGGAAAGCTCGGCCCCAACTGGGAAGGACCTTATCGGGTCACGTCATAGCGAAGAAAGGGCACCTACCATTTGGAAACACTGGAAGGACAGAAACTACACCATCCTTGGAATACCGTGCATCTACGAAAGTATTACCAGTAAAGAAGAACGGCATTAAAAGTAACAGCCTCTTACTTCTAGTTTGCCTTAATGTATTCTAGGAACCCGACAGGGCATGTTTCTCCCCTTCTTGAAATTACACGAGATTCAGAAATTTATTCAAAGTCTCTCCTATATTTCGCTAAGTGTTGAACATAAACACCAGTAAAGTGTAAAAGGCTGACGGCCCAAAGCGACGCTGACCTAAGAAGCTACACGACATAAAAGCCTGTTAAGCATAAAAGCTGACAGCTTAAAAGCTGACGACATAATCCTGAATAGGACAAAAGGCTTAAAAAGCCAAAGCACAAAAGCCGACGGCATAAAAAGCCGACGGCATCGAAAGATGACGACTTAATCCTAAAAAGGATAAAAGGCATAAAAAGCCTAAGTACAAAAGCCGACGGCATCGAAAGACGACGACTTAATCCTAAAAAGGATAAAAGGCATAAAGACGACGGTCTAAAAAGCCAACAATACCATCCTAAGTGCATACGCATGGCGTAAAAAGCCTAAGTATAAAAGCCGACGGTCCTAAAAACTAACGGCTCTATCCTAAAACGAGAAAAAGGCACAAATGTCTGTTAAGTATAAAAGCTGACGGCTTACAAGCTGACGCCTCTATCCTAAATGTGTAAAAAGGCACAAAAGCCTGTTAAATATGGAAACCGACGACCTCATTGGAAGGGTATGACTTCAACATAGAGAGCATCAAAAATCCAAAATTGAGCTATCATGAAGTGACAAAAAAGAAGAGGAAATCATCCACAAAGCGTGAGTAAAAGCAAACAATACAAGGACGAGTTTGAAATAGAAAGTACATTAATAAAGATGCCTCCAAAGGCAAATTGTTCATGACAGTTCAAAAATTAAACTTTATACCAAAAAAAAAAAAAATACAAGGCTACTGGACGGAGGAATCAACAATCTTTTCTTCAACATCTGTACCTTGAGTCTGAGCCCGGACGGCTGTCTCTGCTTCGTCGTCCCTGTTCCCGTCACCTTTAACATTTCGATCTTCTTCAAACAAACGATCTGTACTGTCAAAAGCAGCAGGGAGGATGGATGTCTGAGCTTGAGTCTCATCAATGCTCACATGAGAGAGATCCATCTCTGGGTGGGAGGCCTTCACTTGACGAAGAGCATCATCAAACCCATCCGCGAAGGTACTGCCCAACTCCGTCAAGTAAAGCTCAGAATCACGGTACTCTTTTATGGCGTCCTTCTTTGCCTGACGGAGTTGGTCCTTGATGGATAGAATCTCTTTCTCCTTGTCACCAAGAACTTTTTGTAGCACCTCCATCTGCTTCTCTAATTCACCCTTCTCTTGCTCAGACATGGCTAGCTTCTTCTCAATAACCACCCTCCAGGCCTTGAATTGGGCAAGCTCGTCCTTCGTCTCAGCCGCCTTAGCCCGTACACGGCCCAGAGCCGTCTCATTATGAACACAACGGTCCATAAGGCCTTTCATCATAACGACGGCCTGCAATAGGACAATGTTAAGTCAACATGACGGTTAAAAAAAAAAAAAAAAAAAAGATAATGTGTTTACCTGGGCGAGGTTAAAAAGACCCGTCTCACCCATTGCCTCCGTCGCATGGTTTTCAAGGTCTTCGTAATCGTCTGCCGCCATGATAGAAGACAACTTCTCTAAAGCATACCTGGAATCCTCGCGCAGGAGGACGGGTGGCTTGTCAAAATTGGGGACTTGGCCAGCCGTCATCAAGCCCTTTCCCTTGCCATGCTTGACGGGGACCGTTTTCTTCGCCTCCGCCTCAAGACCAACGACGGTCTCGATCGTAACCTTTGGCTTCTTGGCATGACGATCCTCCTCCTGGCCAGTTTTTCTTTCTGTACTAGGTAGCTTGGGGGCGTCCGTCCCACCTGTCTGGGCAAACTTTTTCTTTGCAGCCGCTTGTTGTTTAATAAATGCTCTCCTCTTTGCATCGTCCATTTCTGAAAAAGAAGACGGTATATAAGTTAATGACTTTGAAAAGTAACTAAGTGTAACATTCAAGTAGACGGACTTACGTGCTCGAACTTGATTCTCGTATTTTATTGCCTCCTCTGACGGTTCAGGTCCGTCACAGTGCCAATAGATTGTTCTAAGGCTTACTAACTTAGCCCAAGATCTGTCCTCCAATTTAGTCTTTTGAAAAATTTTCTCCAAAAAACTCCACTGCTCAAGTGTAACTTGTGGACGGTCTTGAGCTGCAGAAAGAGGACGGTTAAAAATCTACTATGTTTAGAATTTAAAACAAAGAAAAAGACAGGTGCATACTAGACGGGGGTAATACACCCTATGTTGTGTCGGCCGGCATGTACTCAGTCTCACCAGGGTGACACATCTATTCACTACACTCCATAAAAAAGTACCTAGACTTCCAGTCCCTATTGAAATCTGGTGTATCACTCACTAATCTTAATAACGGACTCCTCGCTACAAAACTGTACATTTCTTTTGATTTTGAAATTTCGACTGGACAGTAACAGTGGAAGAACTCTTCCACTGTCAACCTTTTCCTTCATTTGGACATTGTTCCGTACAGGACCTCTACCCCCAGGAAAACCCTCCAAGCATTTGGGGAAACTTGGTTGACGGACAATCCTAGTTAATGGAGGAGTTAACGGTGTAGCTAACTCAAGGGAAACCTCAACACAGCCTTGAGCATTTGCTCGTAGATCCCGACACCCTTGACACCGTAGTAATAACACTTCTCTGATTTATTGGGTAGACGGAGAGGTATATTGACGGGTATCTGGTACTTGTTCCTAAGTGTTTTGAAGTGAGACTCTTTGATTGTGGACGAGAAATCATTTACCGTCCACATTGAGAGCATTATAAACTTCCTCATCCCATCAGAGTCTATGACGGACTGAATTTGTGGTTCGTTTTCCCCTAGACCGTCACTAAGGTTACTTTTTATCCTATCACTACTTGAGGAAGAAGAGGCGGTAGATGAGCTCTTTTCACTTGAAGTGTCAGGACCTCCTAGACCCGACGGATGAACTTCGTCGTAGCCCGCTCCTTCGCAGACAAACGACTGGTTATTGGACGCGCTAGACATCAGTCACCTACATGTGATGGAAAACCCTAAGTTTAACTAGTCTAAAGATATTTGACGGTGATAAAGATGAGTGAATCAATAATAAATACTTACCAATTGCGTTTGTTGTTGGAGAATGTAATCGACGGATATACGAACGTAACGGACAAGCAGGTTGACAGATCAAACGTTTTTGGCTAGGTGAACGGATGCGCTCTGATGGTTGGATTTCAGTAAAAAGTGAAAAATGAGGGAGGAAATGGGAGGTTTATATATGAGGAGTAGCGCGGAAGGCGAGGGGACGCCTCATTCTTGGCACACAGTCATCAAGTTGACGACACGTGTCCTGCATTAATTACTCAACATTAATTACCGCATGGCGGCATGTCTAGTCAAGTCTCTTTCATTGTGGACTAAGACCGTCACCCCATTAATCCGTCTCCTGTGGGTTCACGGACTAATGGATTGAGGGGGCACCTGATAGGAATAAAACACCTACTAGGCGCCGGCAGCCTGCTTTAGCTGACAGTGAGATGTAGGCTGACGGAAGTAGACGACGGACGCGTCACCTTGACGAGATGAGATTTAAGAAAGCTGATGGGAGTAATGAATGGCGGGGTGAGGCTAGAGGCACCAAGGCGTATCTTGCCATGTACGCTTCCATAAGAACATGAGTCTTGCCACATATGCTCATACTTGGACAGATGTCTTGCGCAGCACGATTGCTCCAAAAGAGATACACACTTGTTGCCCAAGAGGTGTCTTGCGTTCCACACTAATCAAGGACAATTCTGGTAAAGAGGTATCTTCCCAAGCACGCCTTGGCTAAGACCCCATGCTACTATAAATACTTCCAAGCCCTCCCAAATCGAGGTACGCATAATTCTTCCCGACTCTGGCACTCTAGAGTTGTGAGCAATACTAACTTAACCATCGGAGGGTCGTTGGCCGGTACCACGCCGGTACCTCCCTTTGAGGTTCTTTGCATTTGTGCAGGTTCACTCTGAGCGCGTGAAGGCCCTGTAGCTTACTGAGCAGATTCTTGACATCTTCAGTGCGCAATGTAAAATTATATTCTATCATGATTTTAAATCATCTATAAGACACATGCATACACACTTGCCCACACTATGTCTTAATATTGCACTATCGATGAATGGAAGACAATGAGAGAGTTGGGCATACTTTCATTTCATGATATAAAATTTGTGAACACAACACAAATTAGTTGATTTTTATGATTCTGTTACTCTTTTACATTTATTTTTGATATCATGATTTTAAAAAAATAATAATAATTTTAACTTGAGAAGGCTACAAATGTGCAGTGAAATTACTAAACTAATTTTTAATATCTCAAAATATATATATGTTTCTTCACTATAATTTAGTTTACTTTTAAATAGCGGACAATAAACACACACAACTAATGTGAGATAAATATTTCTTTTTTTTTTAGTAAACAATAATACTTATTAAAATACACACGAAAATAATAGTATTAGTTTTTTAAACCAGGTTTATAATACATTACATAACCAAAGTACAACTACAAAAAGGTCTAACTTTTGTAGTTGTAAACTAGGATTATAAATAGTGGACACTAGACGCATACAACCAATGTGGGATACACATCTTTTTTTTTTCTTTTTTTCTTTTTTGAGTAAACAGTAATATTTATTGAAACATACACAAAAATAGTAATATTAGTATTTTAAACCAACAGGTTTATAATATATTACATAATCAGAGTACAACTACAAAAGGGCCTAACCTTTGCAGTTGTATTCTGGTTATGTAATGTATTATAAACCTGGTTTAAAACACTAATATTGCTATTTACTCAAAAAAAATTAGTTTACTTTATCTTTAAAATATATGTATAACATTTTTCAAAATCATTTTAAATAAAATATCACAAAACTATTCGTGCATCACATGCGCAACTTACTCGTTACCCAGAAGGGGTAGACTATTGAATAATGATTTTGTTGTATATTTATACCCCCCATACCATTGTTGCCCTTTTACTACACCACCAGGATGCTGATCAGTTGTATTTTCCCAGTAATGCAAATGTGTGACTTTTTTTTTCTCCACAAGAATTCTTGAATAACGTCCCCTCCTCCTAATTAAATTAATTTCACTACTTCAACCATGAGAGACTTTAGGTACCTAACTTCACCTCACTGAGTTTTTCAATATTACATTCTATTGTGCATTGAAGTGAAAACATAAGCATTTTTGTTACTATTCACAAAATTGCACAAGCCAATGGCAAACATAAGGAAGCATTACGTGTGACATGAAGTACACACCAACCCGCAAATTGAATAGGGAGTGAGTGGATTGAAAATCTGCGAATTAAAACAGAGCAAACTTCCCTCTTTTGTGTGTTTTATGTTTGGAGAGCGCAGGTGCGACTCAACCCTTAGGTCATTTAGGTAATGGTTTAAAGCCATCAAATAGAAGTAAGAAGATGGTCCCTTATATAATAAACTATATTATAGTGTAGAAAAATGTAATAATAAAAAATTAAGGCCCATCACCTATCCCCCAAAAAAAAACTTCTAAGCTCACTCCATAGGCCTATATGATAGAATGTATTGACTTATAGTGTAATAAATTTAATAAATACAATTTATTTTTAAAAAAAATCATATTTTTGAATGTTGTGTACTCTGTTAATACGTTTTACTCTATTTGCTGCAATTCAAGAGTGCCGAAATTTTAATATCTCAAACACATTAAAGGCGAATACTCCTTTTGACTCTATCAAAAATTGTTAGGGTCATATCTTCTATGTAATTAGCTAATCTTTTAACAAAACATACTTTATTTTGTAGTTGGATAGTGTTAAATTACTGATTGTCTCAAAAGCTTAAGCTATTAGGAAATGGTGAATTTAATCACTTAATCATAAGTTTAACACTCCCCCTCGCTTGTGAGCCTAAACTTCCCCTTAATAAGTGGGGGCCCAACAAGTAGGAATTTAACATTTTAAATGAGAGGTAAAGTAAATTCACCATTTCCTAATAGCTTAAACTTTTGGAACAATCGGTAATTTAACACTATCCAAGTGGGAATTTAACATTTTAAATGAGAGGTAAAGTAAAGCCAGGGATCGAACTCAAGATTTCCTACTCTGATACCATGTTAAATTACAGATTATCCCAAAAGTTTATACTGTTAGGAAATGGTGAATTTAATCACTTAACCATAAGATGATCTCATCTTGTCCATAGTGCTCTCAAGCTGATCTCAATCTCCTCTAAAGATCAACTTGCAGATATCTTCACCAAATCACATCCTAAGGAACGCCTTCGTACTTTGGTTGACAACCTCAAGTTGGTTTCACATCTACCTTGAGTTTGGGGGGGCTGTTAATGTGTTTTAGTGTTGTGAGCTTTAGGCCCACTTAGATTACTTATACTACAAACATTTGCCTCCTATATAAAGGCACTAATATATATTCTTTTACTGTTAAATACAATACTATTGAATTCAGTATTTCTAACAGGTAGATCTAAATTGGGTTTAATATATCAAGAAGTATGCTATTCAAATATATCAAGGGGTATCATTAAGTCTCGACAGATGCTGCTATTGAAGTTTAATGGAGAAACATGACACAAACTCGATCTATCAAGATCTACAATTTCAGAATTTTCATATCTGAAATTCGGCCCATAATGATTTGGACGATAAATGTTTATATTCTTACAACTCTAATCATATATAAGGCTTATTTTAAAAGTCATCAAATACAGAAATAGAGACTTAGAACTCATATACTCTGTGTGAAGTTACTGCGTTTGTACACATTAGGATTTTGTAACCAAGTTTTTCTAGATCTTCACCATTTATGAAATAAAGAACTTTGTAGGCAACAACAATCAATCAAATTGCTAGAGTTAGTCACGTACTAGGATCCGTGCGAATGAGTTAGTCACAGATTAGAGATTTATACAACAAATGAAAGAAGACTATTACAATATCAAGTCCAATTGGATATTGGAGCGAAGGTTCAACTGTAAGTTAGTATTTCGGGATAGGCCAGGGTAATGGTAACATTTCTCGTACTTGTAATCGCTTGATTATTAATTAGTGGATTCTTGGGAGTGATGACCTTTAATTCACCTGGTGAGGTTTTCGCTTTGCGAGAGGTTTTCCTCATTTGTCAACAAATTACCGTGTTAATTTAATTTCTGCTACATTTATTTTATTTGGTGATTTGTTGGTGCCTCCACGATTTGCATATAATTTGACCTAATTAATCAACTTGGGTAATTGAATTAATTAACTGGGGTCATTCTATTTCAACCCAACAAGAAGTAGTAGTTTTCTAGACAATTTTATTATTGAAATCCAATTGTTAGTACTTAAAATTCAATATTTCCAAGTTAAATTAATTAACCGGGGCATTCGTTCTAATATTCATGGTTTAAATTTATTTTTAGAATTGAAATTTTTAAAAAAAAATTTTACAAATAGATAAAAATACTCCAATTCTCCCATCTCCCAGCGTGTGTGTGTTAAAAAATACTTGGTATTCTCAAAAAAAAAAAAAAATAATGGGTTAATCTCACATTGAAAAATGAGTGTGAGTAAAAGAGATTTAAAGTATGTGCTGTGTATCCAAGAGTTAAGTCCTTTTGGATATACACCAATATCAGTTTCTTTAAGACCTTCTCCCCTTTCCCCGTGTGTATGTGTTAAAAAATACTTAGTATTCTCAAAAGAAAAAATGATGGGTTAATGCATATTATTTTCCCCTCCCCATGTGTATGTGCTAGATTATATTCCCAATGCAAATTTCAATTATAGACTATTACTAACAATATATGTTACAGTTGTGTTAGCAAAAATGAGCTTTCCAAATTTGAAATTGATATAATCCTATTAAGATCAACTATGAAAAGAAAAATAATTCAGTGGATTAGTCATATAACCAATTAAACATGAAATTTTAGCAGAACTCGAACACAAAAATATAATTATTTGTTATTTCGCATGTTAAAAATTAAAGCAGAAAATGTAGGTTTTTAAGTGGAATATGAATATATATAAATATATATATATATATATATATATAAAATATCCAAAAGTTGCCAGTTTAGACCCCAAAATGCATTGAGGCAATCTTGAGACATCGTCTAATTCATCATACTATATATAAATCCTTAGAGACTAATGTTTTTATCTTACTTCATTTCACAATATATGGTAAAGTGTAACATTAGAAAAGTCATAAACGTGAAGTGATATTACCCTCGAGTACAGAAAATAAATTGTATTTTCTCCTAATATTAATAACACACCTGTTAGTCTGTGACTACTCATTCCTATGAATCAGATTCACAGATTATTCGATGCTATGTCATAATCCTTACATATCCACTTAAAAGAAGTTGGTGACAGGAATTTTTAAGCCTTTGATACATGCCACACTCAACAATTGAACACTGACAAGTAACAAGCTTATTGTATGGGTTGGTCTGGACTATCTACTTGCCCGTGTTTTTTTATAGATATATACCCATAAAAAATAAACTCATGTTGTTTACTTGGAATTAGTTCAAGTCATAAATGAGTGTTTCTCTCTTTTTTCCATTTAATTTTAGGAATTAAAAATATTGGGTGCTTTTAGATCAGTAACAAATTGTTTGCTTTTGACGACTTTCCATTTGACATTTTTTCTTCTTGTGTTCTTGACCTCTATTTTTCACTGGGGAGAATAAATCTTAACGAGAATTTAGATCAGGCTTGGGATTCCAAGAACATAGCTAGATCGACAAGCAGGTAGCAGTGTCCAACTTTCTAGCTCATATCGCGACAGTACTGATCAAAATCACTTTCAAAGGAATCAAGATTGAAATCAAATGGACAAAAATATTTGACATTCCTTTTTATCACTAAAAAGTATATACCTGATTCTCTTAACCCTTGGGTAGGGGGATGAGTCCATCCAAGATATATAAATCACTCTCTTATTCCCCCAAAAGATTTTGGCTACAGTTATGAGAAGTTGAACAATGTTTACATTGGTGTCAACAACTTGCCCATTTTTTAGGATATGTTGTAAAATTATTGTAAAAATACTATATATAAACGTAAAATTTCTCAATTAATATATTTTCTTTTTTTCCTAAACAAAAAGGATGAAGGAGAAATCAGTCTTGAAAGCCTTATACAGATATGATCATAGTCATATTTAATCCTACATTTTTCTTTTTATTTAAAAAATATAAATGCTTTAGTTTGCCTTCCAGCTTTTTCATTTAGCAATAATGTATACTTTTTTTAATTTTCACTTTCTTTTTTCATTTCTTTTTCAACTCTTTGAAGTCTAAGTATACTTTAGCAAAAAATTAAATAAGCTCGTGTTAAAAGAACACTTGCGATTGAGAGGATAATTTAATTTGTGATTGAAAGAATACAAGCTCGGCGGGCTATCTGCTCATCGTATTTTTTACATACTTGTACAGTTCCTCATACAGTATTTCATACTGTTCAATACAACAAGACATTCGGTCATTAACGGTAAGATTGTAATCTCGGCCTTCTAGAATATATGAATGGTTTATTGATAGTGATGTTGAATGTGCATGGGATTCGAGAAGCTGCCCTAATCCTAAGCAAATAGAGAGTAATCGTCCCTATATAAACCCCATGAGGCTAGCTTTGTACTTGAGTTTGGGAAAAAGATGAAATCGATCGGTGATTTTTGTCAGACAGAATGGAGAAGTTTTCAACTTCCCTCAAAGGCTTCCAGTATTTCATGCTAAGATCAGTATTAAGCTTGAGAATGCTGGAGACTTTGGGGGAGTTTGAAGGCTTAGTACTCCGTCGACGTACGTCCTTTCTCATTGATGGTAACATGAAAGAATCATTATATTCATAACACTCGTTATTGCTAGAGAATAGTGTGGGGATCGATAAACCACTCCAGGTCCAGGCGAATTTTGATGATATCCTAACGTATAGATCGCCATGCAAAGCATTCTAAAGGCTTCCAAGGTAAAAAAAAAAAAAAAAAAGTATGTCTATTTACGTGCCTCTCTTTCCTTGAAATGCTTTTGTATTTTCTAAAACTTTTCTGATAGCCAAAAAAAAAAAAAAAAAGATATGATGGAATAGTTTAGTGCTGTACGGATAATGATCCTCCCTATGTCAAATGAATCCATATCATGAGTGACCTTAAAGATTAATGGCGAGAGTGATGACTTGGGAAAGTGAGGCATGAAATTAATTAATTAGGGCTTCAATAAACAAATTCCATGCATAATTTTTAAGGTAAGAAAAAATAGTAGAAGTTTGCATTTTTATCATATTTTAAATTTAATTATATATCATTTAACTTGTAATTAACTTTGTTAATTTATAGTTCATTCGTTCATAACCAATATTTATTTATGCAGTTAGTTGTATTGACTTGAAGGTGAATGCTTGCCAAAGAGAAAAAGAAAAAAAATATATATATAGAGGACATGGCAGCGGCAATGCCACGTTGAAGGTAGGGGTTCAAATGAACACCATGACTTGGAGAAATTTATTTTTAATAATATAAAATTAATTACCCTAAAAACAATGAACACCCTGAACATTGAAACGCATGCTTATAAACCAAAATCTTTAAACCTGAAATGACTGCAACAATAACTTCATTAATTAGTATAGAGAACCCAGATCTGTCCTCCATTTCTTTCTATTCTTCGTTCGTCTTCTTCAAATGCGGCCAACCTCTTTCTTATTGTATTGTTCGTGGATGAATTTGAATCGAACAAGTTTGTGTCTTGCTCAAATGGCAGCATACCGAGAGAGTATTTGAGTATAGAAGAAGAAGGGAACAAGACCATACATCTAAAATGGCTGAAAGCCATTTGTCAATATCTGGTGAAAAAGCATGCCACGATTTTAAACTGTTTAACTGTTTTTTTTTTTTAATGGCTTCATTTTATTTTTGTTAATCCCAAAAGTAATGTTAGGGACATAACAAAATGTCTAAACAATTTTCAACATTCCTAAATTAGTATATCAAAAAATTTAAATTAGAGATTGAGGTGAGTCCATGTGTAAATTGATATATACTAATTTAAGAATATTGTAAAATTGTTGAAACATTTTATTGTGTCCCTATCATTACTCTAATACCAACAAACATCATTTGGCTTTATTTTTGGAACTATTTAAAAAAAATTGAATCTATTTTATTACTGGAATGGAGTTAGGCCATGTACATCTATTATTATTACTAGTGTATAACTCCGTGCATATGTACAAGTACATTTAAAAATAATCACAATTACATATTATATATATGATTATGTTTTTTATGGTTTATTATATTGGACTTCTCGTTTTTTACATTAAATTAACTAATTTTGCACAAAAATTTAAAAATTTAGATTAGATTGAATATGTGGCACAAAATTAAACTCTAATTGAAATTCAATTTTTACCTAAATTAACTTACTTGGCACAAAATTCTAAAATTTAGATTAGATAAGACACATGGCGTAAAATTAGACACTAATTGAATTCCAATTGAAAATTTAATTGGATTTTCTCTCTATTTTACCTATTATTATATTTATAGATTAGTTGATAAAGACTGATATATCATTTATTGTATGTAATTCTTTATTTTTTTTAAAATATTTTTGCATAATATTTAATTATTTCATTGATTTTTTTTGGGGTAAGAAAAGTGTAATAGTTTTTTAGATAGTAAGGATATAAAATATGAACTTTTTATTATATAAAATTTATGATTTTTTTAATAATGATTATTTGACATACATTATCTTTGACTCATATTTTTTTAATAAAACTAAATCTTACAATAAATTATTCAATTTTGCAATCCAATCTATAGAACTTAAGTTTTTTAATGACCACGCTGGAAAATATTATTAGGGCCGCCACTGACATTGGTACAATGCTTACCGCTCATGCTCCAATGCTTAAGCCAAAGATTTTAGCATTTTTCTTGCAAAAGGCAAGAGGAATATATTTTTGGAGATTGTGTTATGTATACCTTGTTCTTCGAATCTTCTTCTTTGGTTCATTTCCTTTAACTTTGTTGTCATGGTAAAATGGTATGGAATGGTTTGTTACCTTGGCATCCAACTTGGAATATTATCGGTCCACATCTTTATTTTCTATTTATATGGAGATCACGGCTTCTAGCTAAGTTTTTAAATAATAATAATAATAATTAATAAATAAATAAATAGAAGAAGAAGAAGAAGAAGAATACTGAAGGGTTAAATAATCTAGTTGAGCATGGCTTGACTTGACTTAGTCGAGTAAGTGATTACTGTATTAATTCATAAGTTTTTATTGTATTAACATATATTAATAAAAATACTATCATTGAATTATATCTTTTTGTTGTTTTTAATACGCGTGTTAAATTTTGGAGAAATGATATGTCCACAACATTTTTACAACAAATCTTAAGTGGCAGGTTGTTACTGGTTGTTATTATTGAGGCAAAAAAGCAATCTTAGTGTTAGGTTTAAATTTGAACCTATAATAAATAACTAACTATGATTTGTTATAAAAATGTTGTGAACGTAACATCTCTCTAAATTTTGTGCTAATAAGATGCTAATTACTATCTAATACACAAATTCATGTCTTTATATATTTTTAAAGTATAAAAAATTATTTTAAAAATTGAAATTTTAATAGAAGATATGAGGAGATAATGCAAATCTTACGAATTGATTCATACATATATGGACGACATCTTTTATGGATATAATTGGTGTGTTTCTCAGTTTAGTGGGTATTTACAATCACTGTGCAACATATGCGGAAATTCTTGCATATTATAAAAAACAGACAAAACAGAATATGACACAATCTATGTTACAGATAATATTTGGTGCATTATCTCTTACGCCAATTGCATTGAATTTTGAAACTATCAGAGTCTCGTTGGATTTCCTTTTCTTTTCTTTTTTTTTCTTTTTTTTTTTTTTTTTTTTGAGAAAAGTCTCGTTGGATTTCTTTTGTATTGTATCTCAACCCAAATTTTCCTAAATTGTCTAGAATGCTTCTACTGGCCCAAAAAATCATATTATATATATATATATATATATATGGGTCATTTTACCGTATCTCTTCTTTTTTTTTTTTTTTTTTGGGTACGTTACCTACCTAAATCTGAACCATTAACTTAATACTGTTTTGATCTTAACTATTCATTTAATTTTAATAGATACTGGTTACCAGTTTAGTAGGTAATATATATAAACCAAAAAAGCAAGAAAGAAAAGAAAATAACATATCAAATTTCTCTACGCTTTTCTCGTGTTTACGCTCTGTCTGATCTGGCGAAAATGGGGAATTAGCCCCATTTTCAGAACTATTTAGTTAGTAGACACGATTTTTAAACTATATTTTTTATTAGCATCTCGAGTCTAAGAGACTCGATTTTGAGCTTATCAATTGAGTTCTTGATACTCGATTTCTATGGTCCGGTGAGTCTGATGTGGCATTTGGTCTGACGTGGCGAACACTTGGAAATCGAGTCTTAGAGACTCGATTTCCAGCATTCTCAAAACAAAAAAACTTATGCCCACAAGAAAAAAGACACAGAACAAAGACAAAAAAAAAAAAAAAAAAAAAGACACAAAAAACAGAAGAGGAAGACGAAGCGGAAGAGGAAGACCCGTGCGCGGCCTGGGCACACCCGTGGCCTGGGCCCCCACGGCCTAGGTTGTGTTTCTGGGTTTCTTGTTTTTTTTTTTTTTTTCTGGGAATGAGTTGTACACGGCCTGGGCTCGCGCGGCCTGGGCGCACCCGCACGCCGCTTGGGCCCACTCCGCCTGGGCTCGAGCAGCCTGGGCGCCCCCGCGGCCTGGGCTCGTGCGACCTGGGCGCCCCCGCAGCCTGGGTTGTGTTTCTGGGTTTCTTGTTTTTTTTTTTTTTTTCTGGGAATGGGTTGTAACACTTAGGCTTAAATTTTTTTTTAGTTTGGAAATCGAGTCTTAGAGACTCAATTTCCAAGTGTTCGCCACGTCAAATCAGATGCCACATCAGACTCATAGAACCATGAAAATCGAGCATCTAAAACTCAATTTATAAGCCCAAAATCGAGTCTCTTAGACTCGAGATGCTAGTAAAAAATATAGTTTGAAAATCGTGTCTACTAACTAAATAGTTCTGAAAATGGGGCTAATTCTCCATTTTCGCCGTCTAATCTTCTGCTAGGTTTTTTACCTCTTTAACTTTTTCTATTCCAATCCAACCACAAGAACCCAGATAGCTGTCAACAAAACCCTACCCACAGGAGAAGGAACAGGGTTATATGCTCCAGTTCCAGCCATTCTCTTTGCTTCTCTTGTCTTGCACACCCACAACCTTAGCTTGGCAGTGCCACCCACAATCTTCAGGTTCTCTCTCTACTTAGGATTATACACTGATATGGGTTTATATTTTTTGTGTCTAAATTTTGTGGGTTTATGCTATTGTTGTTTTGTTTGAGTTTTGGTTGTTATATATCAATATGTAACTTTGGCACATACCTTTCGATTCACTACCTCCTCGTATTAATTGATTTTGGAATTTTGATTATTTTAATTTTTAAGTCATCCACGGAAATTACTTTCTGCTTTCAGACACGGTAATATATGATATGTACTCCTAAATATATAATGCCAAAAGGCACAATTGAATAAAAATTCTTTGTTTAAAAAAAAGAAAATCTTTGATATGCTATGTCGCCAAATATGCTAGTTGATCAAGGTTTGGTGGCCCATCCATGAATTTTTTTTTTTCAACCAACTTGGCGGTAAGAACACCAATTTCAGCATCAATTATAGATTTATAGATATAGTTAATTAGACATTGTTGATAAAGAACTCCAATTTTTTATTATTATTTTTCCAAACTAGACCATCAATTGGTGTTGAGTGAGAGAGAATTGTAGTAGGGGAGGCAGGCAGAGTCCTAGCAACCTAAAACTTATAATGCAAATTTATAATCATTAATCATCCAATATAAAACTTTATGTTCTACACACTTCATGTTCAATGTAAATACTCAATTACTCTGGTTCTTGATCATATTTTGTCAAACTAATGGAAGTATCTCAAATCTTAATTTAAGGTTATGAAAATTGAGAGCAGTACCCAATCTAAACAAAAATATTAATATATTTTCATCACTCTTCCCTTTCCTCTCTTCTTACTTTTAAATCAATTTAACCAGTTAACATCTCATTCTTCCAATTTACAAAAACAACACACTCCTTTCATTGTTGAATTGTATTCTACAATATGAAGTTATATCATTGTTCCACATATGTGCAATAGAGAATCAAGCTTATATATTTGGTCGACTTTAGAGATCCAAGCATTCCACATACAGCCCTGCAAAATAAACTGTCCTGATGTAACTTTGTACCAAAATTATGATTACATTTTTTGCTTGTTATTTTTTCTTTATTTGACTACAATTAAATTTATTTAAGAATCTCTAAACATAATAACTATTATTCATGAGGTTTTCCTGTCAAACCATATATTCTGATCCCCTCTTCCCCCATAGGACTAGGAGGACTTGTCCTTTTTTTTTTTTTTTACACATATATAATGTTGATGGCATCCCTTTTTCTTTGGCTTATTATTTTACACCAATGTAATTATTCTGTGAAAACTGCTTCTAGAACCAGCCTTGTTATCCAAAATCTTCTTAGGCTTCTCTTGCTAACATGTCAAGTTCTAGCCTAGTTATCCAAAATCTTTTCATGTGAACAGCCTATAGGGTTTGATTCTTAACATCTGGTTAATAATAATAATCAGTCTAATTGTAGTTTGTCATACACTAGTTCATGGTTTATTATCTAGATTTGTAGTCTTAGGAGAGTTAATTCATCAAATATCCTTCACCCCCAATTTTATAATCTACTAAATTTATTATTTCCCTTGGAATCTTACTACTCCATATGTTGTAGACCTAAAAATCTTGGCTTTTTAGCACCTCAGTTTTTGTACCTTTATGTTAATTGTCATATTATTGATTTCTAATACATTTTCTACACTTGTATATGGATAGTGGATTGAGTGGAGTCATTCATCAGGCAAAGTTGGAACGTTCAAGGACAAGGTGGAAGCCATCCATCGACAAGATATTTGCGGACATGGTTGTTAAGCATATACAACTTGTGAAAGAACAAATTACTTTTAGTTGTTATATTAGTTGTTGGAAAAACTGAGCTACAATGGAATAGATTCTAATGTGATATTATAGAGTTTTTAGCCACAAAAAAAAAAAAGAAAAATGAAAGTTATTGGCGAAACTTGATTCAATGGTGAAATTTAATTCATTCATTCGTAGACTTCATCTGTGTGTTAAAAGTTAAACTATGATCTTTCCATTGAAACTATTAATTTTTGGTCTATGTTATATCTTAAAATGTTGCTATAGGGGATTTACTAAGATGTAGGCAGTTTAAAAAAAAAAAAAACAAAAACCATTAGAACCCAAGTCTCTAAAACTCTAGTTCCACCAAGATAAAATATAAAAAATATAAATTAGTAGAACTTGAGCCTATAAAACTAGAGCTCAACAAGGATAAAAAAAAAAATGTTTTGAAAATCATGTTAAATGGCAAAAAAAATCCTATATCATAACATGGAGTTATTTGATTTGGTTTTATAAGATGATATGGATGCAAAAGAAGTGCCATTGAAACCATCACTCATGAAGAATTGTTGTTCCCAACAATTTTGTTTTAAATTGTATGATCTTAGTGCTTAACCAATTGGTATCTATTGATTCTATTTGAACATTGAGATTTCATTTTGTGCAGGTTTGATTGGAGTCCAAATTGCAAAATTTAGTAGATGTGAACGTGAGATTTAATGTTGGCTTCAAAAAAAATTTGTTAATTAAATTAAATATTGGGGTTGTCAAAAATTGTTGATGGAGAGTAGAAGTAAGAATGTTAATAAATAGAAATAAAAATTAGTAGAAATAAATATTCAAACATTTATTATATTTTTAAAAATAAATATTATAAGAGTGTTAACCAAAAGATCATTTACAATTAATTGAAATGTTTAGTATTGAAATTTCATTTAAAGCTACCTATCTTAGTAATTTCATTTAACGTTAAAAAAACAAACAAATAAACAAGAAGTAGAAAGGGAAACCATCAATGTAACATTAAACTTTGATCGTTTTTAAGTTTCTAAGGGTATTTCAAATATTCTCTAGGTATCGAGGGCATTATGGTCTTTTTGTTTTTTGTTCTTTCAATCATTTTTAGTTTTTAGGGTCGTTTTTTAGGTTTTAGGGTCATTCGGTCATTGTTTAGATTCTAAGAGTATTTTAATAATTTTTTAGGTTCTAAGAGTATTCTGGTAATTGGTGAGGGTTTCAGGGATATTTTGGCCATTTTTCAAGTTTTATGAGGTATTTTGGTCATTTTATAGGTTTCTAGGGTATTTCAAAAAATTTCAAGGTTTTAGGGTTATTTCGGTCATTTTAAAGATTCTATGGGTATTTCGGTCATTTTAAAGTTTCTATGGGTATTTCAGTCATTTTTTAGGTTTCAAGTGCATTATGATCTTTTTTAGGTTTTAAGGGTATTTCAATCACTTTTTATGTTACAAGGTCATTTTCAGTTATTTTTTGGGTTTCAGGGTCTTTTAGGTCATTTTTTAAGTTCTAAGAATTTCGATCACGTGTGATGTTGATACTGTCCAATGTAACAATGGAACTGTCAAATGTGAGAAACAAATTAAGGTATAACCGAATATGGTAAAAGTACAATCATATATGATGCTGATACTGGTTCATGTGACAATGGAACCATCAAATGTGAGAAAAAAAAATAAAGGAGCCATTGAATGTGGCAAAAGTAGAGTAATATGTAATGTTGGTATTGCCTATTGAGACAATAAAAGCATCAAATGTGAGAAAACACATAAGAGAACCATCGATTGTTACAATTTCATTCCTAAAAAATTATTTTATTAGATTAGTAAACTTTACTCAAAGAAAAAAGAGTTTACAGTCAATTCAACGAGCTCCAAAAATATCAAGTAGTATGCAAGCTTCAAAGTTCAAAAACCAAAACAAAGACAAAACATTTGATACGAGTTAAGCATGTATTTCGGTCATTTTTTATGTTTTGGGGTATTTTGGTCATTTTTAGGTTTCAGTGGTATTTTGATCATTTTAAGTTTCAAAGTATTTCGATCATTTTTTAGATTTCAAAAGTATTTTGGTAATTTTTATGTTTTGGGGGTATTTCGGTCTTTTTTTAGGTTTCAAGAGTATTTTGGTCAAATTTTCAATTTTAGGGAATTGCACGTTATGAAGATGGAACCGTTAAATGTGAGAAAAAAGTAAGAGAACCACTAAATGTGACAAAAAAACAGTCACATGTGATGTTGAAACTGCACAATATAACGATGGAACTATCAAATGTGAAAAAAAAAAAAAAAAAAAAAAGGGAACCATCGAATGTGACAAAAGAACAGTCACATGTGATGTTGGAACTACACAAAGTGAGTGTGGAACCGTCAAATGAGAGAAAAAAGTAAGGGAACCACCAAATGTGAGAAAAGAACTCACATATGATGCTAAAATTGTACAATGTGAGGATAGAACCGTCAAATGTAAGAAAAAAAGTAAGAGAACTACCAATGTGAGGATGAAACTGTCAAATGTGATAAAAAAAAAAAAAGTAAAAGAACCACCAAATGTGAGAAAAGAACTGTCACATGTGATATTTGAACTGCACAATGTGAAGATGGAACCGTCAAATGTAAGGAAATAAGTAAGAGAACCACTACATGTGACAAAAAACTATCACATGTAATGTTGGAACTGCACAATATGATGATAGAACCATCAAATATGAGAAAAAAAATAAGGGAACCATCGAATGTGACAAAAGAACTGTCACATGTGATGTTAGAACTGTATAATGTGAGAATGGAACAGTCAAATGTGAGAAAAAAGTAAGGAAACCACCAAATGTGAAAAAAAAAACTGTCACATGTGATATTAGAACTGCATAATGTGAAGATGGAACCGTCAAATGTGAGAAAAAAGTAAGGGAACCACTAAATGTAATAAAAGAACTGTTACATGTAATGTT
The DNA here is from genome assembly GCA_033629205.1 of Lithocarpus polystachyus. Classification (NCBI taxonomy): domain Eukaryota; kingdom Viridiplantae; phylum Streptophyta; class Magnoliopsida; order Fagales; family Fagaceae; genus Lithocarpus; species Lithocarpus polystachyus. The sequence continues at coordinate 57,037,387 of CM066163.1, forward strand.
GAAACTACACAATATAATGATGGAACCGTCAAATGTGAGAAAAAAAAATAAAAGAACCACCGAATGTGACAAAAAAACTATCGCATGTGATGTTGGAACTGCACAATAAGAGGATGGAATAGTCAAATGTGAGAAAAGAGTAAGGGAACTACCAAATGTAAGAAAAGAACTGTCACATGTAATGCTGGAACTGCATAATGTGAAGATGAAACTGTCAAATGTGAGAAAAAAGTGAGGGAACCACTAAATGTGACAAAAGAGCTGTCACATATAATATTGGAACTGCACAATATGATGATGGAACCGTCAAATGTGAGAAAAAAAAAAAGGGAACCACTGAATGTGACAAAAGAACTGTCACATGTGATGTTGGAACTACACAATGTGAGGATGGAATAGTCAAATATGATAAAAAAGTAAGGGAACCACCAAATGTAAGAAAAGAACTGTCACATATGATGTTGGAACTGCATAATGTGAAGATAGAACCGTCAAATGTGAGAAAAAAGTAAGGGAATCACTAAATGTGACAAAAAAACTATCACATATGTGTTGAAACTGCACAATGTGACGGTGGAACCGTCAAATGTGAGAAAAAAATAAGGGAACCACCGAATGTGACAAAAAAACTATCACATGTGATATTGGAACTACACAATATGAGGATGGAACCGTCAAATGTGAGAAAAAAAAGGAAGGGACCACCAAATGTGAGAAAAGAACTGTCACATATGATGTTGAAACTACATAATGTGAAGATGGAACCGTCAAATGTGAGAAAAAAGTAAGGAAACTACTAAATGTGACAAAAGAATTGTCACATGTGATGTTGAAACTGCACAATGTGACGATGGACCCTTTAAATGTGAGAAAAAGAAAAACAAAGGAACCACCGAATATGACAAAAAAACTATCACATGTGATATTGGAACTGCACAATGTGGGGATGGAACCATCAAATGTGAGAAAAAAAGTAAGGGAACTACCAAATATGAGAAAAGAACTGTCATATGTGATGTTGGAACTGCACAATGTGAGGATGGAATCGTCAAATGTGAGAAAAAAGTAACCTAGTATAGCAGGTTACCTTTTTTTGGGAGGATACCGTAGAATTTCCCTATATATCATATCATATCATATTATATATACAATAAAAGTTAGGCTTAGACGCTGTAGTTACGCCACGTGGCTTCACAAAATTGCAGAAATTTTATTAAATTCTTAGATTTTTAAAGAACTAAAAATGAATAGTATACGACCAAGACTCTAATTCATTCTTATCATTAAATAAAATTAGATTAACTTTTTTTTTATTTGTTAGGATATATTTCTTAAATTAAGAAATAATACTTAACATACAAAAATTTAATTTAGATAATATTTATAATCTAATTAACATTATTTTTTTATTTGTTAGAATATATTTCTTAAATTAGGAGATAATATTTAACATACAAAAATTTAATTTAGATAATATTTATCATCTAAATTTTCAAAATTTTAATATTATTAAATTAATATTATTTTATCAAAATATCAAGCTACAAAACTTGATTATTAAGGGATAAGCACAATCCAAATTTTTCAAAAGGTGATTAATATAAATCTATCCCAAGAAACAGTATATATCTCCAGTAATTTGATAATCTCTATCTATTACAAAAAACAGTATATATCTCAATTAATTTCATAATTTCTACGTTGATGACATTTAAATTTATATGTGTATATATATATATATATATATATCAAAATTCCCTATAATTATCAACCACGTTTTCTTTCTATTTTTCTTTTTAAATTTTAAATTTTTTATATTACATTATGTTGAATCAACTTTTTTTTTTTTTTTTCACTCTATTCATATGACTTTTTTTGGAGTAAAACTTATTTCAATAAGTGAATGTCTAAATCCCATGATAATGCAGATATGCATTCTTTCTTCTTTTATTATTATTATTATTATTATTATTATTATTATTATTATTATTATTTTCATTTTGTTTATTTTCTTTTGTGTTATTATTGGTTTTTTTTTCTTCATGTGATTTCAATTAATGAATTCAAAACATTCGAAAACATTGTCAAGTTTTTAAAGGCTCCTTCTTAGTTTTTGTATTTTGTTTTTATTAAATTGATTAGGTTCTATGTATTGGTTGCCTTTTGTTTAAACCAATTTTCTTAGATTTGATCTAATTTATATGCTTAGAGTTAGGGTCTTAGAATTAGTGACTAAATATGGTTAGAATTAATAAATTAATTTTATCAATTTTTTTATTTGCTTTTTATGTTACATCAAATTATCAAGATATTCTACACGTGTATTCTTGAATCATCAACTTTAATTTTAATTTATAATATTATCAAGATTATATTAATTTTAGATTTATCAATTGTTTAGTACGTTTTTTTTTTAAAATAATTATCAATCTAAAATTCAATTTGGAGTTATCAATTTAATTTAGTTTTAGGAAGAAATCATATCCCTTATTTTAGTGAGATAATAATTTATACTTGATAATTTTTTCTTTTATCTTTATTGAATCTACAAAAATATATAATTATTTATATATTTATTTTATAAGCTTTTTCATAAAACCGTGCAACGCACGGGCCTATAACTAGTATATAATAAAAGTTGGGCTTAAACGCCGTGGTTGCGCCACATGGCTTCACCAAATTGCAGAAATTTTATTAAATTTTTAGATTTTTAAAGAACTAAAAAAGAATAGTATACACTACAAAAAACTGGACCTATAGTGGCGTTTCACAAACGCCACTATAGGTACTAAAAATGCTACTATAGGCCCATTTGAGCTATAGTGGCGTTTGCTATAGTGGCGTTTACAAACGCCACTATTGTACCGCCAATATAAGTATGTCCTGTAGTGGCGTTTGTAAACGCCACTACAGACCAATTTTTTTATTTTCAAAAAAAGGCTATAATTGCGTTTCACAAACGCCACTATAGCAAAAAAACCACCAAAAAAAATTTTAAATTACCAAAAATTAATTTTTGGTAATCAAAAATTTTTTTTTGACATAAATTTTTTTTAATTGAATTAAGATTGTAATAAAATTAAAATTACAATTTTAATTAAATTAAAAGATACAAAACAAAAAACATAAATAAAGCAAAATTCAAACATTATAGCTAGCCGCCCCCAACGAATTCAAAATGAAACACAAACCCACCTAAAAAAATTCAAAATCAAACACAACATTCACATCCAAAAATTTAAAAAAAAAAAATAGAAACTCCACCCCAACACACTCAGCCACCATAGACCAACCTGTAAAAAAAAATCATCAAATTGATTTTGAATTTCTAGCAACCTGCAAAACTATTATCAAAAAATAAATAGACCAAAACAATCATAAATTAAAAAAAAAAATTGCTTACCTGCAACTATACAACCAATGGCATCAAACACTATCTACAAATTTGAACAAAATCAGTAAGCTGCAACACTATCTGCAAATCTAAAACCCACAAACATTAAAGTGAAAGAAGAGTGAAAGAAAAAAGAAAAGAAGAAAGATGGAGGAGTGGAGATAAGGGAGAAAAAGAAAGAAAGAAAGAAAGAAAGAAAAAAAAGAGAAAGAGAAAGGAAATCTGAGACTTAGCGCGGAGAGACAAGGGAGAAAAAGAAAGAAAGAAAGAAAAAAAAAAACAAAAGAGAAAGGAAGCAGAGGTGGAGAGACAAGAGAGAAAAAGAAAGAAAGAAAGGAAAAAAAAAAAAACAAAAGAGAAAGGATGCTGAGGCTTGACCTGGAGAGACAAGGGAGAAAAAGAAAGAAAAAAAAAAAAACAAAAGAGAAAGGAAGCAGAGGCGGTCCAACAGGGACGGAACTAGGATTCAAAGTTGAGAGGGGCAAATATAATTTTCTTGAGGGGAGCAAATATAATTTTTCTTTGACTTATTTTTTAAAATCTTAAATATATACTTTCTATTTAATATTTTTAAAAATTTGGGGGGGGGGGGGGGGGGGCCACAGCCCCCCTCAGCTTATACTTAGTTCCGTCCCCGGAGGCGGAGAGACAAGGGAGAAAAAGAAAGAAAGAAAGGAAAAAAAAAAAACAAAAGAGAAAAAATGCTGAGGCTTGACCTAGAGAGATAAGGGGGATAAAGAAAGAAAGGAAAGAAAAAAACAAAAACAAAAACAAAAGATAATAGAAACTGAGGCCTGGCGTGGAGATAAGGGAGAGATATGGGAGAGTGGGGGTAGGTGGGGGGTTTTAATGTTTTTTTTTTTAAATTTATATATATATATATATATAAATAAAGAAAAATGATATATTAACAACATTTTTACAACAAATTTTAAGTGGCAGGTTGTTACTAGTTGTTATTATTAGGGCAAAAAAGTAATCTTAGTATTAGGTTCAAATTTGAACTAATAACAACTAACCACTTATGATTTGTTGTGAAAATGTAGTGGACGTAGCATCTCTCATATAAATATATATATATATATATATATAAAGATAAATGATATATCCACAACATTTTCAAAACATTTTTATAACAAATCTTAAGTGGTAGGTTATTACCAGTTATTATTGTTGGGGCAAAAAAGTAATCTTAGTATTAAGTTCAAATTTGAACCAATAACAACTAAACACTTATGATTTTTTGTAAAAATGTTGTGAACGTAACATCTCTCATTTAAATATAAATATATAATAATAAATACATTTATATACATATATATATTATATTCAAATATTATGGAATATGCCAAAGAATATTCTTGGCATATTCTATAATTTTGTTTACCCTGGAACCGTTTAGTTTTTTTTTTTGTGTTGGGCTATAGTGGCGTTTAACAAACGCCACTATAGGTCCTAATCATACAAGGGTCTATAGTGGCGTTTTTCAAACGCCACTATAGGACCTACCCAACCGAAGAAAAAAAAAAAAAAAAAAAGTACCTATATTGGTATTTGGCAAACGCCACTATAAGCCCTACTCTTACAAGAGCCTAAAACGCCACTATAGGCCCTACTGACCCCAAAAAAAAACCTATAGTGGCGTTTGTCAAAAGCCACTATAGGTCCTGGAGTCAAACGCCACTACAAGACCTACCCAACCGAAAAAAAAAAAAAAAAAAAAAAAAAAAAAAAAAAAAAAAAAAAAAAAAAGTACCTATAGGTCCTGGACTTACGAGGTCCTATAGTGGCGTTTGACAAACGCCACTATAGATATGCCTATAGTGGCGTTGTTTACAAACGCCACTATAGAACCGGTTTTTTGTAGTGATATTACTAGGACTCTAATTTATTCTTATCATTAAATAAAATTATATTAATATTATTATTTTATTTGTTAGGATATATTTCTTAAATTAGGGGATAATATTTAACATACAAAAATTTAATTTAGATAATATTTATCATCTAAATTTTCAAATTGTAAAAATTTTATTAAATTTTTAAAAATATATATAATATTCATCTCTATCAATTTTTTAGATAAACACAAAAACTTAATTGTTGTTATTTTTTGATTAAGCTACATATGATTTTTAATTAAAGTGTGCATCTTGGGCAAATTATTTGTTATTATCAGAATTTTGTCTACTACTTTATCACCTCTTTGGATAAAGATTGATGAACACAAAAACTTAATAATTTAATAATATATCAATCTCTTCTTTGGATAGACTTCTCTTAAGGGAAAATAACACTTTGGATTGACACAAATGCCTAATAGTGTATTACAACTAATCAATTATATTGAAGATTAAAAAAAAAAATTCTAATATTTTTCTGTAATTATTTTTTTCTTCACGTTTTTTTTTTTTTTTTTTTTGTTTCTAATACTTTTCTTTTATTTTTTCTCTTCACTTTTCCTCCTATTTTGGTTAATCTATTATGCTTTTTTTTTAGTAAAGGATAGAAGGTTTTTTTGATAGATGGATTCATCTACTGAAGTCTATCAACTTCTTATTTATTTTCACTATTACACAGCTACTTCAGCTTTCTTTTAATATATATAAACTCTAAACTTCATCTTTGTATCTTCGTATCAACTCTCTCTCCACCATTAATTATCATTCTCTTATAATTCCTAAATAGAAAATTTTATATATTCCTCGTCTCCTTTCAACCCTTCCACTTTTGAAAACCCTCCTCCTCACCCTCTAAACAGGTAGCAAAACAATACCTAAAGTTATTCATGCATTATGTACTTTTAAAAAAAAAAAAATTTATTTTTAAGTGTTGAATATTTGATATAACTTCATTGATCTTTTTGTAACGTACAGGGAAGAAAAAGTGCTTTCGTGGGTCAAACTTGCCGTGGCAATGGTTAGCCTCCTGATTCTCATTGTGGCACTACACAATTGTAAAAATAACTCCAGCAATGGTGCCCAAAGCGATGTTATTACCAGCAGCAGCAGCCAAATCACTATCCAACTTGCCCAGCTCTGAACTGAATATGACATGAAGGCTTTTGTCTTATAGCCTACCTCTGTCCACGTATTCAATGTTAGAGGTATGTATTTCTCTCTTCCTCTTCTTTTTTTTCTTTTTCTTTTTTTTTTTTTTCTTTTTTCATATAAGAAAGGTACTTCAACGTCCATGAGTTGGACTATCTTGCTGACAAAAAAAAGACCTAACAAGTAATTTTGATTCTACATAATACATTGCTATTTTTATAACTAACACAAAAAAATTGATTCTACATAATACACTACTATCTTCACAACTAACAAAAATTACTAAGGCCAATACACTAAAATGATAGAGGTGGTGGGAAAAAAATGGGCAAACCTAATATTGATTAATATATTATTTAGATTTGACACGTTATATATATCAAGAGATAATATTTTAATTAATTCTTCAACAAAAAATTTTATGCAAGAGGAAGAAAATATATTATTCTTTTGGATATTTTAATTAATTCTTCAACAAAAAATTTTATGCAAGAGGAAGAAAATATATTATTCTTTTGGATATATTTGTGGAGGCCATTATTAGAAATATATGTTATATATAATATACGAGTATGCAATTCTTTCTTTTGAAATATATGGTATGGCTTTTTTATTTTTTTATTTTCTATTTTTTATAGTAACAACATTATATGTCTATAAACTTCTAAATGTAGACAATTGATGTTTGAATGTCATAGATATACTATATATGGTTGTCTTCTACAACTCTTCAAAGGTGAAGGGGTCTTAAATTTAAGAAAAATGTTAGTACAACTGTACAAGTTTAAAATTAATTATTTTTGATAGCTAAGTTTATATTTTCTTAGGGTCAAAATTTTTTTATATATTTATATTTTCTCAATTAAATTAGAAGTCGCTCATATTATGAGTATAATATATTTTCTTTTTCTTCTTGATCACTTCTTCTATACTATATTGATTCTTTTGACCTTTTCAGGTAGCTTCCTTAAGCATTACATCAATTCTTTATCTCAAAGATGAAGCTTCCATTGTTACCGGATCGGTATATATGTAACCCTTGCAAGCATACATGAATTTTTTTTTTTAGAAGAAAACATACATGAAATTAAAAGTTATTCCAAAGTGTGCTCACACAAACATGCTCTCACTTTTAGTCATGCAATACATTGTATTGCAGCTCCATTACATGCACAACTCATATAGATCACTAATTATTTTTTCTATAAGGTTTTTATTAGATTTTTTAAATATATATATATATATATATATTGTTCTTATCCTCTTCCCCTATAATTTCTAAGTTGATAAAAATTGCAATTTGAATACAATCCAAAAATTCTTCATCTAATCTTTTTATTATTATTTTATCTATAATTTCTAAGTGATTTATTTAATTAGCAATAGGAGATGTTCAAGCATTCTAGGGGATTAGAATTTTGGTTTCACACTAATAGTTCATATCAACGTTAATTTAATACGCGTATACAACTACTAATATCAACCTTTAATTTTTATTTTTTATTTTTTTAGAACACCTTATGGATAGACACAAAATTACAATTGTTCTTATCGATTTTTTTTCTATACATCTCTATCAATTTTTAGATAAATATAAAAACTTAGTTGTTAACTTTTATTTAAGTTACATATGATTTTTAATTAAACCATGCATAGCATGGGCATAACACTAGTAAATAAATAAAGAAAGGAATGTTGAATCATCGTATGACCACGTGGAGTGAGTGTTAAAAATGGAAGGAAAACACTATGTAGATGTTCGCATAGCTCAAATTCAAGGTTTTTAAGGTACTAATTCCTAGGTAATTTAGTTTCAATAACAAATCCTAGCCAAAACCTGTGCAGTAGACGTAGATCAACCACGAGTCTTTCAGCCACCCACACGACCAATCCAATTGTGTTTGCTTGCCAATGTGTAGGAGCCACAAAAACGGGTCCTCTACATGTATCCATAAGCCAAAACCCAATGTCAAATTAGAGAACCTTAGACAAAAGGAGAGCTTGATGAAAGAATTGTGTTTATGTTGTTTATCATTATTGTAAAGTTGTGATTTACAACTATGTTTTATGTTGACTTTAATTTCGTGCTAAATTTTATTGTAATTTTGTTCAATTATTTCCCTATACTTTTGTGGGATTTAATGTAAGGGCTGTGTACGAGAGTTTGGTGAAGAATCTGTGAAGAAGTGGTTTTCACGACTGGACTCACGACTGATAACCTGCGAAACAAGCTACGTGAGAAGTACATGCTGGAATTTGAAGAGTTTTTGATAGGCTAGTTTTCGCGAGTGACTCGTGACTCAGGCCAAGTCGCAAGTGACCCGCGAAACCCACTACCTGTTGCTTTTTGGAGTGTGACTTTTCCCATTCTTTACCAACAATATATAAACCCTCATTACCCACGAAATGTAAGAAGAAGAATGAGTAGTTTTTGAAGAAACTTTTGAGAGAGAAACTCTAGCCAAACACTTGAGAGTTAGAAATTGTTTTACCCACAATCATCTACATCATTTCTCTAAAGTTTCCATCTACTCCCACTTCTCCATCTATACATCCTTGAGAGGTTTTTAACCCAAACACTTACCTCACCCATCCTAAGTGTTGAGAGAAGTTTTGGTGCTTTTAGGAAGCATTGGAAGAAGCCATTGAGTGGCAGATGCAATAGGGCAAAATTGCAAAATCTGGAAAACTAGTGAAGACAAGATTCCGAGAAGTCTGTTCACAGCAGAAGTTTGGAGGGCTCAAATACAATGGGTAGATTAGACTTGGAGGGTCTTTATGATATTCTTGTACTCCAACTTATTCACTAGTGGATCAATTTTGGCTTAGAGGGCCGCACAAAGGTTTTTCGCCAAGTACTTCGATTTCCTCATCGATAACACGTCTTGATGTTATCTTGTGTTTGCATCTCTCTTCTCTACTCTTTAAGCTTTACATTTGTAAGGTTGAATTTATTCAATCATTTTGTTAACTTTATTCCGTGCCAAATTTTCTTGTAAATTCAGCATTTAGAAACCCTGTATTTAGATGGGAATCATGTAAGGGTAGTGTGTGAGAGAGTGTGAAGAAAATCTCAAAAGTGTGCACTTTAGAAAAGCCTCGTGACTAGATCTCGTAACTGGCTCACGACTGGTGAGTCGCCAAAAGGTGGCACACGTGTGAAGAATGCAAGGGAGCTGAATTCTTGTACTCCAACTTATTCACTAGTGGATCAATTTTGGCTTAGAGGGCCGCACAAAGGTTTTTCGCCAAGTACTTCGGTTTCCTCCTCGATAACACGTCTTGGTGTTATCTTGTGTTTGCATCTCTCTTCTCTACTCTTTAAGCTTTACATTTGTAAGGTTGAATTTATTCAATCATTTTGTTAACTTTATTCCTTGCCAAATTTGCTTGTAAATTCAGCATTTAGAAACCCTATATTTAGATGGGAATCATGTAAGGGTAGTGTGTGAGAGAGTGTGAAGAAAATCTCAAAAGTGTGCACTCAAGAAAAGCCTCATGACTAGATCTTGTGACTGGCTCACGACTGGTGAGTCGCCAAAAGGTGGCACACGTGTGAAGAATGCAGGGGAGCTGAAGAGTCACGCCAGCTGTTGCACTACAGGACAAAACTTTCAGTATGGCCAGGCAATTAGCTCGCGACTCAAACTCACGACTCGTTCTAGTCGCGAGCTCGAGTCACCAGAACGCCCTGTTTGGTTGTAACTGACTCTTCGCATTCCTCATACACCCTACTATAAATACTCTTTATACCCACGAAATGTAGAAAGCCTCCAGAAAGAATTTTGAAAGAGAAACCCTAGAGAAAAACAAGATTGACTCATCCACAATCTTCATCCTTGATTCTCCAAATTCCTCTACTCTCACTCTCTCTATTGACATATCCTTGAAAGGTACATTTAGTCAAATCCTTATCTCACCATACATATATCTGTAAGAAGGTATTTTGGTACTTAGGAAGCAATTCAAAAGGGACTAATTCATTTTGGTTGATGCAATAAGCGATTGCAGGATCCGGTAAGCTAGAAAGACAAGGTTCAGCGTAACCCTGTTGGAGCAAGAAGCTTGAAGGGCGTAGATGCATTGGGTAGATTAGGCTTGGAGAGTCTTCTGCTATTCATATATACCAACTTTATTCTCTAATGGATTATTGACCGCTTTGAGGGCCGCGGAGAGGTTTTTCACCTAGTGCTTTGGTTTCCTCTTCGTTAACACATTGCCGTGTTATTTTTGTATTTGCATTCTTCTTCCCTTACTCTTTACCTTTTAATTGCTGCTGTGATTGTGATTAAGTATAGTTTAGAGTGTTTTACCAATTTGGGTTTAGCTTATTATCATATTCCGCACATATATTGTTTGATTATAAATTGTGTTGGTAATTTGTAAATTGGGGTCTAAACGTTCATAGATATATCACACCCTATTCGAACTTTCAATTGGTATGAGAGCAGGTACACTTGTTTTGGTTTAAATATCAAAGTGTGATCCTTGACCCCTTGTGTTATTTGCCATGGATAGTGCTTTGTGTGCCTCTATGCATGTTTTGGATATTGATGAATGTAACATGCCACATGTTTGTAAAAATGCCTATATGCGTGATACTCCTCATGATTGTGATGCTATGTTACAACTTTAGAAAGCAAATTTACATCCGAAATTATGGAGGCGCTGCTTCTATATTGTCAATTACTAAACTACATATTGATCCCATTCTATTCCTTAGAACCATTATATACGGTGGAAAAATTATGAAACCAAGAGAGAGAAACTGAGCAGTTGATTATCTGTTTATGGGTTAGGATTATTTGGTGTAATTATTTGCAATTTATGCTAGTTCTTAATTTTTTATTGTATTTATATTTTGAAAATCCTATCATTGAATTATTATCTTTCGTTGCTCTTAATAAGCATGTTAGATTTCATGTCAATAAGATGCTAATATATATATATATATATATTAATAGGTAAAACTTAAAAAAAATTCAATTAGATTCTACAATTAAAGTCCAATTTTGCGTCATGTGTCCTAAATTATTTATTTTTAGATAATTTTATTTCTTAATTTTGGAGTCAAATGTGGGACCACATGATCCACATCATAAATATCCATTCAAGTGAGTTATTGCGTACAAAAATCAAAAAGTATGAACATAACATTTTTTTTTTAAATGGACTATGGGGACAAGGACCCAAAGCCGTGTATTAGGCCTTGAGGGGCTGAAAACCCAAAACCAAGTATTGGGCCTTATGAGAATAAAGGCCCAAAACCATGTGTTGAGCCTCAAGCCTTATCTGAAGACGAGGTGAAGTCCGAGGAGAAGTAAATGCATACACGGAATCCCAGAACGAGATTTGCCACATTTGGGATAAAAAGCTTTACAGCCCCTTTCACAGGGAAATAATTATGTCCTTCCCGCTCACCAAAACTACCAATACCCTATTTACCAAGTATAGAGGGCTTACCAGTTGTTTCGCCAGGATTCTAGTCCCAGAGAGTACAGACAATCAACTATCCCCAAAAGAGATTTGGAACTTGCTATGGAAAACCAAACTACCTTTGAAGATTATCTCTTTCATTTAGAAGCTTTTCCATGTTGCCATCCATGTCAAGCTTTCCTGGCAAAAAGAGGGCTCCAATGCACAATTCTTTGCTCTCTGTTAGAAGATGAGACAATAGATTACCTTTTCCTATACTTCCCTTTTTCAAGAGCCATATGGCTAGGTTCAGAACTAACCATCAGAATCTTGGAACTACAACGTTCAAATCTGAAGAGATGGGCTAATTCACTGAATGATGAGCAAACAAACTTGAGACACTAAGATGCTGTTTGGTAACGTTGTTTGTATTTTTTTTAAATACGTGTGGGTGAAAAACGTGGAAATGCATGTAATGTTGTTTAAAAACTGAAAACATATTGTTAAACCACCCTACCAAACGGGGCCTTACACAGTGCAAGTGCTTTTCACAACCTAATGGACTTATGGCTCCACAGGAACCAAGTCATTTATGAGGGCAAACAACCAAATCCCTATGACCCCTCACTAACATCTAAGCTTTGGTTGACAGGTATTGCATAAACCAAAGACAGAGAAAGGAGAATAATAGACCACACGAAGCCCTACGTGGAGGACTGGCAGAATTTAATCAAAGTAGATGGAGCATGGAGAAAACAAAACAAGAGAACTGGCATAGACTTTGAAAACAATCCAGAGAGGGGAAAAAGCTTTTTATGGGTTACTAACTTACAATAGCACCAAATCTATGAATTGCTAAGTGCCCAGATTTGTAGCTGCCAATGAGGTTGTTTTGAAGGCAAAAGAGTAGGGTTTCAGAAGAATCTTCGTGCTGGTAAGAAGCAAGGAAATAGAACAAATTTGGAAACTAAAAAGGAAACCACCATGGAGATTCTCTGCACCAATTGAAGACCTCAAGAATGCTCAGCTGTTTTCCAGATCACAATTCAAGCAGTTCTTGGACTGCTTTAAACAAAACCAGAACTCTGGCCAAACTAGCTACCAAATGTCTTAAGAATCATTTTTGGTCCAATTTTTTAATTTCTTTGTTGCAACTTCTCTTGTAAAATAAAAAATAAAAAATCAGTGCATTGCCTTATGTTATGATGTTTGGTTTGGTGTCAAGGTGAGTGTGATTCATCAACAAGAATAGGTATCATATGTATCAACTATCAAGTATATGTAACCACCCCTTCACATAGGTATTGATCTCGCACTTGTGGGATCTAACCCTATGTGAGACCTTGGCAACAAAGCTGTTAAAGGTTTTATAGGATATGAGTTTCCCTAAAAGAATCTCCAGAGACTTGGCATTTACCTGGTCCACTGAAAGCTACGAAAATCATTACAATTGCACGTCTCCATACGAGCTATATGCTTAGAGACCTAAGTTTAGTGTTTATCTTCCATTGCAGAGCTTTCAAGTAGTGGCTTCGCACTCTGATTTACTTAGTGGTAGACAATTTAGGAAACGGTAGGTGTTGGCTAACGGTTCTGGTCATGGCATGTGGTTAAGAGGATGGCAGGACTTTGGGTGGTTCTAGGTGATGGTTAGGGGAGGATTGTGGTAGTGTTATGTCGTTCATGGCATGACTCATGAGAGAATTTGGGTGGTTCGGGTGGTAATGAATAATCTCTCCTTAGTATAATAAATGGCAGTTGTATATGTGTTTTTGAGGTGTTGAGGGTGTGTAGCTATGATAATGGAGCTTGGCACGGATGGTGGGTGTGATAATGGAGTCTAGGAGGATAGGTGCATGTGAGAATGGGTGAAGGATAAACCTTCAGGAAATGGGAAGCGCATTAGGATCTACAAGAGCAAGGGCAAGAATTCCCATGGAAGATCAAAAGATAAGGAAATATCTCTTCTATCTTGGAATATTAAGCAGAAGAAATTTTTTTTGCAAGGATCAAGTATAACAAAAAGATCATTAAAAAAAAGAGTAGAGGCAAGAAAGAAAATAACAGAACACATATTCCAAACAAGATATATTTTCATAACAAGCTCCAAATAACAAAATGTAAAAATGCAATCCCCTGATTATAATTTCATTTCATGATCATGACTCATGAATAGACTTACAACGAATCACACAACAGTTACATACGAATCCCCTGTGAGTAACGATCACATATCTTCACCAAAGCGTAGCTTCTCTTCCACACATTTTAGAACGCTATTATCACATCCTCGTAAGTCTAGGTGAACTAGGACATCCTCCACTCAGGGTAGTAGGGTTTCATTGAGCATATCTAGCACCCGGTCTTTGCCTTGTCCACCCAATCTGGCAGCCATAAGCATCAACTGACAAATTAATAACAACTCAGACTAGAAGAGAGAGTAAATACTTGTCGGAGAGAATTACTGCAGGCAAGTAGAAAGAGGGAAGAATATGTTGAGAAGGACTTAATTTCATATTGATTGTTATCATTATTTGTGTAATAAGAAAGCTTAGCTTCTCATTAATCTATAAAATTACCCACTGATTCAAAATGCAAAAAGGTTAAGTTGGTACAGAGCATCTATAATTCATAAACAAAACATTATTTAATTTATAATCATGCCTGAACATCGCAATAGATAAAAGAAACAAGAAGGTTAATTTACAAATGCAGTACTCTGGCAGTCCAAGATCACGAATGAGACACACACAATTATATATCCAAATCATCATCTGGGTCCTCATCAGAATCTGGTCTCTCATCATCTGAATCACGCAAATATATTATCTCGCCCTTGCTAGAGTTCTCATTTGTCTGCAATATTCCAGTAGAAACAGGTTCTGCTTCACTCTTGCCATCCGTAAGTGATCTCCGACCATCATAAATTTGAATGGGTTTACCAGTTCCTAAAGCAATCAAAAGTCAAGTATGAAGTCATTAATAACAGACACATCTTCAGATCTAAACAAAAGAGATTACATATGGAAAATACATCTGGAAGTGTAATATAATAATTCATTTCGAAAAAAGAAAATACACACACACACAAGCATCCCTGATTCCGTACCCTGGTGTTCAAAAGGAAGTACAACCTTAGCCCTATCAATTTGCTCCTTCTCTGACAGCTGTAAATTGAATTGCACCTGTTGAAAGAAGTAGACTCTCATGAAATCATAGTTATAAAAATCCTACTAAACCACTGGTTAAACCATGAAAACCATGAACCAAAGCATTATCCGGAATGTTTTGGTGTAAAATACCGAATATGCAATGACCCGTTATCAAACCAGGTAAACTGATGGATTGCAAGGGTTAATCTTTTTAACCCGCAGATAAAACCAAAAAAATACCTTCTGTATTTACTAAACTACTGAAGATTGAAAAGATAATCTAATAAAGATATAAAGTGATAAAGATTAAAGCCTAAAGACTAAAGAGATAAAGTACGAGTTGTGCCATGAGATGGAGTGGAGATTAAAGACATTAAGAGATAGCGATGAGACCAAAAGAGATAAAGAGACAGTGATAAAATTATAGATGCAGGTGATAAAATGATGAACTTAGGGGGGAGGGGAAAGAAAAGGAAGACAAAAATGGAAGAACTTCTACACTAAAAGAGTCAAAATTCATTAGACTAAAAAGTTAGAAAGCAATCCTCCAGCCTACTCCAACATCTCACAAATGTGTAATCTCTAGGGTTTAATAATTAAGCTAAAACTTTATTTTGAAATTCTATGAGATATGTTGTTTCAAGACTTTTGAACTATATAACTTGGTTATTGGATGATTTATGTGAATGATGTTTTTTTTTTCCTCTAACTTAATGTCATATGAGGTAATTTTTTATTGTTATAATTTATTTATTTACCTAAATGGAGTATTTTTATTTTATTTTAATTGCTTTTATAATTATAAAATATATTATTTAATTAATTAATAAACCTACAATCTAACCAATGAACCACTGGTTGAACAAATGAACCAGTGAACTAATTCTACAGCCAGGTCAACCTCCAATACGGTTTTTATAACTTTGCATGAAACACTAGTTTGTGAAAATTTAAGAAATGTGAAACTTGAGTGGTTCTATGGACTGTTTAATATCAGATTTGTGAACGTGGTGAACTGTTTTGAGTCCACCAGATCTCAACCCACCATCAAAACCCCTCCCCAAACCATTGCAGGCAATGACAATGAGGAATCTTGCACAAGTATTGATAGGTCCAGAGAAATATAATTATTTAGGTATGTTTTTCTTTGGGAGCGAATATAATATTTTGCTAATCTTTATCTTTCAGAACTCTGCATAATAATGAGCTAAGAAAAATTTGGGAGGCTCAACCCAGGAAAGTGGAGGTTACAAAAGTAAAAACTGACAGCGAGAGGATAAATGTTTGCCAGTTAGTATATCGATAAGAGCAATGTGTTTAGTTTTGGGTTCCTCATTGGTGGTTACCTAGTTGGGTAGCGGACTGGCCATAGGTGTGTTGGAGATGGTGGAAAAGATGAAAAATCATGCACCAGCTCACCATGTGGACTCGTACTTGGTCAGTGATTCTTAAACCAGTCAAGACTTAGCAGGAAACAAATTGACCTAATGTCAAAAATTCATTATCTATATTATGATCACATTTTAATACGGATGGTGCTAAACCTTTACTGATTTTTCTATTTCTGTCATTTTTCCTGAGAAGATTGTGAAGGATATGCTGAGAGATTGGGTTGTGATCAAGCAAAAGAGAGGGGTCAAAGGAGCGATAGGAAAAAAATTAATTGTCATGATGGTCACACATTTCTAAGATGATGATGATGATGACAACTTACTTTATGTGCACATACTGTGTAAACGAGGTTTCCCCTCTATTCCAATAAAAAATTATTACATATAAAAACTGATAATAACAAAATCTTACAAATTATACTCAAACAGTGAAACTGAGAATTTTCAAGGAAAACATGATTTCCCAAACAAGAATGGAGGACAAAGTCATTTCCCATTTATGAATGAGGCATCAATTAAAACTTAGGTTGGGTGCTTTGTGTGTGTGTCTGAGAGAGAGAGAGAGAGAGAGAGAGAGAGAGATAGGCAGACAGAGAGAGATGCCAAATAAAACTCTCAACAAGTTCAAGCTGCTTAACTGACCTTTGGCAAAAGGCTTCGATTGACTATTTCATCTTCAGATGAAATGGATCTAAAGTTGATGGCTAATTGCTCAACATAAAATTCTTCAGACTGGATATGAAGTTTTTACGTTAAGACACAGTCAGTTCACCACTTTGTAAGTATAAAAACTTTCAAAGAGAGAGAAAGCAGGAGAGATCACCATCACTCGAACACGTCCATTTCTGCGCTTAAACCGGACATGAAACTTCCCTTTCCAATAATTATGTTTGAGTAAAGGGAGGCGCTCCCAATTACATCTATGCCCATTTGCAGATTGATTTAGCGGTTCTATACTGGCCACCATCGAGGACATATACTCAAGAACGGCAGTAACCCTGTCTTCATGAAGGTCTGAATGTGACAACCAAAAGATGCTCGAAACTCTATCTGAAACCATAGTACAATAGTGAAACTACATGCATCTAAAAGCTGAAGTGCATCAAAAAAGACTTCTTTTTTCCTTTGATTTTGTAACAGAGAATAATAGAACAGAAAAAAATGCCAGTGACGCAACAAAATTACAGCTGCAACAGATCACTAGATTTTTATGAGAACTGAAAATCGTAATCAATCAAGAGGGAATAGAACATGTGTATACCATTGCTTCGAAGGTTACTTAAAAGGCCTGCAACTGATGATATAGATGCATGTCTTAAGATTTCATTAACCTGGTAAGTTTTGAGAAGAATTCATCACAAACACACTCACATACGCAGAGCAAAAATATTACCAGAAGTTTGATAGAAAAATCTTAAATGTTACTGGCATAGACGAGCAAATAAACCACAAAAATAATTCCCAAAATTTATGGTGACATTATAGCACAAATGAATTTACATTGAAAATATTCTTCCCCACAAAATTTTTTAAGCAAAATAAAACAATTAAGTAAACTGATTTACTATATAACAATATTATATTAAGATTAATCCTATAATTCTAAAGAACTATAAATATTTTTATTTTGAACTTTCTTATTATTGCACCAAATATAATGCCTTTTACTTTATTGCTTTCCCCTCTTTACTTTAATTTGAATTCATTAGATTCAGTTGTAACTTCATTTCACATAATATCTCCAATAGCAGAAAAATAGATTCATATGCTCTAATCATGTGAAACTTATACATTTTGTCTTTATATATATTAAATATAAGCTCCGCCCATATAATTAGGACAAGAAAGACTGTACCTTGTCCCTGTTTTAAATTCCCAAATTTTTGCAACAATGACAAAACTAAAACTGAAATACCCCTCCTTTTCCAAGGATGAATATAAAACAATATGGGCACATGTATGAATTGAATACAAACCTCAAAGAGTCAATGAATAATTTTTCTTTTTGAATTTATTTTTTAAGAAATCTTAGCAAAAATGCCAACTTGGGGGACTTTTATAAGTTCAATTATTTTAAACTTGTTCAATAAAAAGGCTGAAAGTAAATATAATGTGAACTGTGAGGATGGTTATGGAGTTAAATGATTGCACTCCAAACTAATAATTTTGTATTAAAAAGCATTAAGCATACCTTATAAATAACTACATAAAATTACATAGAATTTGATTTTGAAGACATTGCATGACAAAAGATATTCAGACAAAAATTTCTTAGAGAATTGTATATTATACAAAATTTCACTCAAATATTGTGTATTTTCCATAATTCCTAACCTGAAAGTGGATTATCCGGGTTACATTCGGTATATACATTATTGTCCAAATGTTTAAAATACTAAGACAGCATAATTATGAACCTCCATTTTACACTAAAACAGACTACAAAATTTGCTTTTATGTCCCAGAATTCCTTTTACTCACTTCCATTTTCCATTAAGATAATGAACAATAAACTTGAGTATGTATATTAATAAAGAGATTTTTGGGGATTCCACAAGCCATCCCCCCCCTCCCCCACCCTCGGCTTGTCTAAAATGAGACAACAATGTAATTTTTATCAGCTGAACTAGACAAAATACTGTAAGTGTACATGATGGCCGGTTTAGCATAAATCCATTAGAGGAAGAGCACAATTCGAACAAGTTTTTGCATAAACACAAGACATAAAAGCTTCAATACAGCTATAGATTATTTGGAAAAGCCTTTTCCTCATGCTGCACATCTTTGGAACTTCAGAGGAAGTTTCCACGCACCAACTCAGAAAAGGACAGGACTCCTCAAATGGACTCATCTTAGCCAAAGCTCCTAATGTGCCTTTAATTTCTTTAGCAAAACCTGTTCCTCGTGATGTTTGATGGCACATCAATGACACTTGAGGAAGTTTCCATGCACCAACACAGAAAAGGACAGGATGCCCCAAATAGATCCATCTTAGAACCCAAATTTCCTGTTTTGGTCCATGTTTGGTACTTTTCCACACATTACCCAAATAGATAGAATTGTAACTCAGGTTTCATAATATAATTCAAAATTCTAGATGACATTAACATGCAAAAGAACATGGAAAAAATAGCAAAGCATACTTGTCACACTCACACTACTACCAACAGGCTGGCTAGAACTTCAACTAAACCTCACAGTAATTGCATCAGCCATTCAATTTGCACATACTAAAATTTCGCAATTATGGGATCCAAAATTACCGAGTCTATGGCAACACAAAAACGAACTTTGCCTTGTCCAACTATTCCTGCAACCACAAATCACCACCCACAAATCAATGTTAAAAACAAAATCACTAACAAACCTAAAGAATAAAAAACACCCTTTTCCTTTTAATGACTAATGTTCAAAACTAAGACCCACTACCACCCCTTCACCATTTAGCCAACGGGCCAACAAAATACACTCTACATTCCAAACTTCCTAGTAGGTACAATTTCTACTTACAGCTCAACAACGAAACAGTGAAAAGAAATACGCATTCGACCAATACCTTTCCCCAGCTCGATAATTGAAGAGTACAACTTGTCCATATCCTTCACATTCCTACACAAACTAGCTCCAGTCGAAGCTTCGTTAGAGAGACTCCCACCATATCCAGACGCCAAAAGGGCATCCTTCCAACCAAGAGGATCCGTATAACAATCCAAAATCTCAATCCTGCAACAATGTTTGAGTTCCCACACATTCATAATAACAACAAAATTGTGTAAATATACATTCAGTAAGTCACACACACCCAGTAACACAATACTATATTCACACATAAATAATGTGGTTCCAATTCTACAACTATTCTCAGTAAAATTTTGGGATAAATTTGAAAATAAATATATATATATATATATATATAAACAAACAGAATCATAATAATGAAAAAAAAATAAAAATAAAAAAGGCTTTACCATTTTTGGGACGAAGCGATATCGATGCCTTTCCTATTCAACAAATCCAAGTAAAACGACGGGCTTCGAGAGAAAGCGACAAGCACGAGACCACTGCGATCACATTGGAACCGATTTTTTTTTTTTTTCAAAAAGAGATAAAGAGAGAGAAATACGACGGCGTTTATGAAATTTGAAACACGCAGTAACTGACCGTGATTGGGATTTTGCCGCCAAAATGTTGGAGGAGAGCTGGGTGAGGAGGTGAGTGAAGACGTGGAAACCGAAAGGTGAGACAATGGAGTCCTTGATGGTTAGAGCCGGTGCGTGTTCTCCTTGCAACGCACCGTCTCGGAGTGCTCTGCAAATCGATTCCGCCATTGAAGCCTATTTTGAAGAGTGTAATAAAACCGTAAAACCCTAGTTTTTTTTTTTTTTTTGGTAAACCCCTAAATCCCTAGGTTGTTTGTTTGTTTGTCTGTTTGTGGGAGAACTGAAGAAGAGTAAGATTTTGGGGATTTTTGCAAATATGCCCCCCAAAAGCTTCTGTTTTCACCCCCCCCCCCCCCCCTCCCCTCTCTTTTGTGTTTATACGACTTATTTTGCTAAAATTGAAAATTTATTGTTGAAAGTACTGTAGATAAAGGTAAAAATTAGTTAAACTAGTATAGTGGGACCCATGTCAAAAAGTGCAGTTGGACCCATGAATAATAGCAAAAATAAGCTGAATAGTGAAATAATTTATAATTTTAACCCACATTCAAACGCACACTTGTGTGAATTTATTTTTGCCAATTTATTTTACTAATCAACTTATTTTTGCTACTATTCATGAGTCCCACTGCATTTTTTAGTACTATTTATGAGTTTCACTGTACTATTTCAATTAACTTTTACCTTTATTTATAGTACTTTTAGCAAAATGTTTTCAATTTCAACAAAATAAACAGATCACAAATAGACCCTTAAGGCTAGAATATTCGACAATGTCAGTGGTTTTTTTTTTAAATATTTAATTGTGGTCTAACAAGTGAAACATCTAATTACACTACTTGTTAATTTATGCCTAATAAACGAAAAGTTATGAGTTCTTAGAGCATTCACATCTGCAAATCCTATTCTATTTTACCATCTCAAAAATATATTTTATCAATTATACAATACCATTTTACAATACATCCAGCATCTCAACTTTTATTTTCTTACTCTACTCATTAAAATAATATATCTACCCAATAAATTTTTTTTTCCTTTTTTGTTTTTTTCCAATTTTCTCCTCCACACGCGTCTGTACCTTCCAGACTCCTCCATTACCTTTACTTTTCACCTTCTTCAAGACTCCTCCATTCCTTTATCTTCCATCTTTATTTTTGTTTTTTCTTTCTTTGTGTTTTCCCATTCCTTTATCTTCCATCTTCATTTGCTTAAGTTATTTTCTCACTTACTCTCAGATCAACGGCGAAAATGGGAAATTAGCTTTATTTTCAGAACTATTTAGTTAGTAGACACGATTTTTAAACTATATTTTTTACTAGCATCTCGAGTCTAAGAGACTCGATTTTGGGCTTATAAATCGAGTTTTAGATGCTCGATTTCCATGATCCGGTGAGTCTGATGTGGCATTTGGTCTGACGTGGCGAACACTTGAAATAATTAATATAACATATAGTGACACATTTTAACCCAAAAGGCCTAAGCTCAGTAAGTATGTGCTCAATTATGTTATATTAATTACTCATTCTTTTCATTATTATTCAATGTAGAACTTCACTCACATGTGTATATCCAACAAGAATAACTATTATAAATCTTTTAGAAATGAATAGTTATTCCTTATTTTAAAGAATAGCTATGTATAAAAAATGATTATTCCATATAATAAAAACATAATCAAACTATAAAATAGCTAAACTGTAAGAATAGTTATTATAAGACTATTAATGTTGAGTTGTAAGTGTTCAAACTTGGCTTAGTAATGAATGTAAAATGTTCAAACTTGACTCAAGCTATCAAGCCTATAAATGATGTTCAAGCTCAAGCTCATCAAAAAGTTTAAAAGTTTGAGCTCAGCTTAGCTCAACTTAATTCATTAGTCAAGTCAAATTCAAGCTCAATATCAAGCTTTTCAACTTGAGATCCAAAATAAGTACATTATCAAATCTATATTAATTAAAATAATTATCAAGTTTATTTAGTTTGGACTAGTGGTCCCAACTCCCAATACTACTTAAAAGTCTTAATAAGACATGAGTTTAATTATCAATCTCATATCAAACTAATACCAAACTTATAAACAAGACTAGGTTCAACTTGTTTTGTATCAACCCCTAATGCTCACAAGCCTGTTTATGAATAATATTTTTTGCTTGATCTTAGCTCATTTATTAAACAAATTAAAAACTAAGGCTCAAGCCAGCTTCGTTTATAAACAAACAAACATGAATGAGCTTTTTACTCAACTAAGCTGAAACTGTTTATAAGCAACTTAATTTATTTATTATTCTTAATTATTACATTATAATATTTATTAGTACAATCCACCAAACATGCTCTAAGCGTACTTTTTAAATGTTCTAAAAAACTTTGGACCAGGGATTTTAAATGTTTTTAAAAACTTTAGACCAGGAAGGAATATGATTCTCCCTATTTGTGGTCCACCATTCAGTTGGTGTTACTATACTTCGAATCAAGAATATGTTGATGCTAATTATCTCTCTTTCCGAGGTTGGGATCTCAGAATTTGGAATAAACGTTATCGTAAGATGAAGATCTGTTTCACATGTAAAAACAAATATTAAACAGAAAGGTGTTGCAATGTATATTGCTGGCAACCATCATTGTATAATATTTTTCTTCCCATGCATGTGATATTTGAGATCAATTTCTTTAATATTTGATGCTTAAAGTGTACAATCGCAGGCTTCAAAGTTGAATTCTTGGCGTTTTAATTATGCTACCAAACCCACCATGAAAGTTAAACAAAATCCCTATCATAATTAGAGCCTTTATGACTTTATGATAAAGATTCAAATCATTAGAGAAATTGAGCCTCTCATTAGAGGACAAAAACAGAAGTGCATTTGCATTGATTGTGGTTTCCATGTTGTGCATACGTGCTTCAAATTATAGCCATAAAAAATCCACATGGGAGAGAATCTTCCAAGTTTCAATTACTATATTAAGATATGTGAATGAAAAAGTACACGGGAAACCACATGATAATCTCCAATCTCTAAGATTTTTGTTTTGTTTTGTTATAAAGCTATTCACATCACAAGTCAGACCTTTTATCAATCAAAATCAAAACTTTACTATTCAGCAAAAAAAAAAAAAAATCAAAACTTTACTATTCTATTAAAGATGATGTGTAGTGTTGCGTTGGCCTGTTGGATGGTAGTTAATTTCAGATGTCATATTTAATGTGTAATATATTAAGAAGACAATTTCACTTAATTCTTTGGGTCCATCACAATCTCATAATTCTTAAACCATTTAATTCTTGTAAACATTCCTTGGATTAGTTATTAGTTATTTAACTTATATCAATGCTTCATTCCCCATGGGCTTTTTTTTTTCCCCCTCTAATTAAGACATGTCAACGCCGCTAACTTATTTGGAATTAATAAATGGTTTTCAATTTTATGAAGTTATGAATCACACACCCCTTTGTTAAACCATTTATATTTAATTGATTTGGTATATAAATAAAATATTTATCATGGCATTCTTATATCGCAATGCATGTGTTATGAGTTATGACATTTAGGTTAATTTGCACGGTTCCACCTCTGAAAAACAGAAAAATATTATTAAGTTCCAAAGTTTTGTGGTAGGAAGTTTTTCATGAAATATTATTTATAATATTATATCTCTTAATAGGTTTTAATTAGTTTAACTGGTATAATTTATTATTGTTATATAATAAACTTTAAGTTGAATTCTGCCTTTAAAAGAGTTATTAGCATTTTTGTCTGATTATAAAAGTAATCATCATTGACCAAAGGTCACATGGTCAAATTCTAATCTATCTAAAAGGAATACACACACACACACACACACACACACACACACACATACATCTCTCTTAAGAATAGGGAAATAATTTTTAAAGGTGATTTATTTGTTTCTGAATTTGAAGGTGATTCCGAGGTGGTTTGGAGGGCTTTGAGAACAGCGGATGGGGCTCATTCATTTATTAGGGAGATTATCAAAGACATGATGTCTATTGCAAGTTTGCTTAGAACTTTTTCTCTCTCATACTAGACGGTAGGGCAATTGAGCAGCCCATGCTTTAGCCAAGAGAACAATTGTTTCTTTTCCTTTATTAGTCTAGATGGAGCATGTTCCAAACAGACATTAGTCTTGTTGTTATTTCTGATTTTCCAGCAACTTAATAATAATACTCAGTATTGACGCTCAAAAAAAAAAAACTTATGTCCTCTTCGTACAAATATTATACTAGCTGACATACAAACAAGTGTCCTCCATCTCCTAAAACAAAATATCTACTGGAATTATATTAAAATCTTCTTAATTTGTTTTTGAGAAATGAAACATTTACATAAAAATTGAATTATATGGGTATTTAACCCATTTCATATTATTGGAGTTGCTAGTGTATTGGGCAACTAGTTACACTCTTTCAATTTTTGGTTGCTTTTTTAAAAATTGTTCATTTGATATAAAAACTTACAATTTATATGATAATGTCAATGTGACTTTTCAATGAACATTTCCTAAAATAATTCCATGAACCCACCCAAAAAAAACGTTATAATGGAGAAAAATAGAAAAACATTGTTTTTAACTACAAAACTGTGATAGACTATGACAAAATGGACACTTAATATCATTATAATATTCAATGGTGTAGCTGAATTAGTAACTTCCATGCATAAAGTGCCTAGAGATTTAGAGAAAAATTATTCAAGTTACAAGATTAGCAGCATATTGTAATTATTTCTATAAAAAATATTCGATAATGTAAATTATAAATTTTGAAAGTTTAGAAACGATTCCAAAGTTTAAAAAACATACAATATTCTTCCATTTTAAATTAAAGGGAATTTAATCCGCTCATATATAAACTACTACTTGCAAAAATGACCACGTGTACATAAGCCTAACTGTTCTTATTTTTTTTTTTGAGGAACTCATAATTCTAACTTAAACAGAGAAAATGAAAGAGACTTTTGTTAACGAATATTCTTAAGGAACAAGCAGTGGCGGCTTTAAGAATTTTTTTCAAGGTGGTCATTAAAAAACTTAAATTATACAAAATCTAATAAAAAGAGAACTTCATATATTAACAAAAAAAAAAAAGACGAAAATATATAAAGTCTTACAATTTTCTTCGACGAGTTTTCTTATTTTAAAATCGTTACATGATAATTTCATTATCAATGCTACAAGTTATATTTCTTTCAAAATTTTAGTTAAATAGAATTTTTCTTGGCATATTCTTTTTATTTTTAAGAGCCTAATATATTTGTAAGGACACGACTTCAGCGTGCCGGCCCAAAAACGTACAGACCAGCCCAAAGGGCCCAAAACAAAGAATTGTTAGAGAGTGGGAGAGGAAAATTGGGCTAGATTGGGTCAGATAATCACCATGAGAGGCTAAGATCACTAGATGAAATTTCACAAAGAAGTTGAACACAAGAAACTAATCTCGGTCTTGGTTCGAGGACTTCCACATCAGTGTTTTATGTCCTTCTTTCTTCTTTTTCTCCCCCTTTTCTTTTTCCCTCTCTCTCCCTTTTATAGTCCTTTCCCATCTTCTTTGAGCCTTCCACCTGTCGTTTGGAGATAATTGTCCCATCTCTCTTTTCCAGAAATTTCGATGTAATGGGTGTAAGACAGCGGGTCACTGTTCAGGTGTCTTCTCCACATAAATGCGGCCAAGGGGTTAGCTGCAGAGTCATTCAATGTGGGGTTGGCAGCCTTCTTTCTTGATATTTTTGGATATTTTCCTGGTGCACGCATCTACTATATCCGCCCGGGCCAGTAGAATCTTCTGGGATGTTTCCGTTGACCGGAAGGGCTCCAAGGCTTATTCCGGTTTCGGCTATCCGAGATAGTATTATCCACGGAAATGTTCCTAGGATTCCCCAATTCACGTTCGGGCATCATATCATTCATTTCGGACATTATATGTTGCGCCGGATCGTCCTCGGACTGGTCACGATCCTCGGCGTGGACTTTGGGCCCAAGGTGCAGGCTCATTTCCCTTATCAATCTTTTGCCCCCACAATATTGTTAAGGGGACTAAAGTTTAAGGACAAAGTTTGGCTCAAACTTAGTTGTAGCCTAAAGTTATAACTTTCACTAAACAAATTAACACGACTACATATTTTGAAAATTTAACCGTTGAATTACATATTTTTTTATGTTCTTAAAGCACATGTTAAATTTTATGTCAATCGAATGTTATTTAATATTCAATCCATAAACTTATTTTTATGTCTAATTTTGGATTACAAAAACTAAAGATTTAAACATTTGATTGATAATATAGCTACTGATCTTTAATCTTCTTAAAAGTTTGCAATGGTAATCCAATGGTAGATTTGTCAAAATTCACATTCAATAAAAAAAAAAAAAAAAAAAAAAAAAAAAGCATTGAGTGAAGTTGTAGTTTTAGTTTACAACCAAGTTTGTTGCTAAAATTTGTCCAAAGTGTAATTATGTTGGGCCTAAAAAAATTTAGGATAGTCACAAAAATTTTTTAAGGGTAAAAAAATCATAAAATTTTGTAAATTTATATACAATAATTATTTTTTTTCCTAAGTCAATATGATCTTATAACCAGCTTGGCTTCAACGTGGAGCCGCCCCTGGGCACAAGTTCAGATGCATTTAATGTTTTTTTTTTTATAGTATAACAAAAAAAAAATGTTTTTTAGAGGAATATTTAATATTTTAATTATGAGTTGTGTTAATGGGCACCATAAGGTGCCTGCTAACAACACCTTTTTTACTTTTTTTTTTTTTTATACAATTTTTTGTCATCTTATGCAACTTTTAACAACTTTATACTATTTTTTACACATTTTTATTACTTTTTGCAGTTTTTTGAATGAAAAATACATCCTTAACTAGCACCGATGCGGTGCTAGTTAACATTTACCTTTAATTAATACTTTCAACATATTTTGACAAATAAAGTTAAATTATGTACAAATATAATCTTATAACTCAATTGGTTTCTTCAAATGTTCCAAAGTAGATATTTTAAAACTTCAAATCCCCTACCTTACTATGGATAATATATATTGATAATGCATAGAAAATCAATAGGCTAAATGCTCCGGGTTTCAATGGAATGATAGTTGCTTAGAAGGCCTGAAAAGAAAAATACACGATTGAAAGTTGACCGGATTGGACAGGCTAAGAAACCTCCGATGCTTAAGTTAGTTTCTCTCTTAAATTCTAGAGTTCCAACTTTTCAGGAGTTATATAAAAACTTACTTTGATTTGATCTGGGTGAGCCCTTATATAGAGAGCCTTGGAACGGTTACTTGTTTAGTAACTTCCCCAATATTTGTAGAAGTTGGTAAGTTCAAACATGACTTCCACAACGGTTATAGAAGTTAAAACTTTCAATCTTATCTTCTTCAACTGCCGCTAGAAGTTAAGCACTTGTGAGGAAGTTATGATAATAAATAAGAATCTTGTCCTCGTTTCAAAGTCCCATGTGGTCTGAACCTTTAACTCATGTGGGTAAATCCATTATTGGAAATTTCTCAAATATCGGACAATTGTCCAGGCGCTCTCCCCATGGATGACCCTTACGTCCATGGACATCCTTCTGCTTATGGATGATCTCCTTAAATGGTTAGCACTTAGCTTTTGGACGACTCCTATGGACGAGTCAAAGATGGTTCTGTTTTTTGGTAACCCATCATAGATAACAAAAAAAAAAAAGTACAATAAACTAGTTTATGCAACAAAAAATGTGAGTTGTAACTCATAATGTACATTTTTATTCCATAATTTTTTTTTTTTTTTTTTTTTGAGAGATTCAAGATGTGACTATGGTGAACTGTAATGGGTCCTACACACCCCAAAAAGGAATTTAGTCAACAGTGACCAGTGACCACACCAGACCCAATGACCCAAAGAAGAAGATAGTGTCAATGTGTCATAACTCGTGAACTATGACCAAGCCCGTGTCCACTCTCGTAGTATGCACCGACCTAATCCAATCCGAGTACCCCTACCCCTAGATCTTTATTTCTAACGGCGGAATCTTCCGTTGTTGCTGTCAATTCCGTATACGCCAACCCCTTTGGCTTTTGTTGATATCTTCGTCGACCCACGAAATTCTCTCAACCACGTGCTGTCCTTTTGTATCGTGGCTATCTTCCTATCCTAGCCTCGTTGGGTCCAGCAGTTTCAGCCACGCCAAAAATAATTTACATGCATTATATTTACATGCTCAGAGGCTTTTTTATTATTTAGTAATGGTTAATTTAGAACATTTATTATACTTTTAGATTATTACATTTTTCAATCACAAAAAAAACTTAGGAGTGTGATGAGTATTATGTGTGGTGAAATAATTTTTTATCACACCCGTAGGTTTTTTTTTTTTTTTGTGATAGGAAAATGTAGTAATCCCAAAGTATAATAAATACTCTAAATTAGCTTTTACTCAAAAAATAAAAGAGCCTCTGAGCACGCGCGTGAGCGCATGCTCAGAGGCTATTTTTTTAAAAAAAAGATATAAAAAAAAACAGCAACTTGGGGTTATTTATTCACGCACGTGTTCAGAGGCTAGTTTTTTTTTTTAAAGGATAAAAAAAAAACAGCAACTTGGGGTTATTTATTTTGTTTTTTTAAATAATCGTATAGTTATTTTGAAGTAGTGGGTTAGTGGAAGAGGGTTCCTATTTTGTAGGCAATGTTTTAGTGCAAGTTAGACATGTATTTTTACCAAACTATCCTTTAGTTTTGTCTCTACATAAATCTAGGGGTAGAAGGGTATTTTGGAACAAAAAAAATCCGGTCCAAACAGGTGCAACCCCTTAAATAGTAGTATAGATATATATGTCTTTTTTTTTCTGAATAAAAAAGAGGGTCTCTGGTGTGGGCTCATCGACCTCGCGTCATGTGACGGCAATGGGTAATACCACGTATACTACACAGGCCTTGCTGGGGCTATCGCTCAAACCGCTACTCTCTGAGTGCAGAACGAGGACTCCTACCATCAAGTCACACCTCCGTGTGGTTATATATGTCTGTTTATGGCAAGACAAATATATATAAAGACCACACTCAAATATGAGAATTTAGGGGATCAAAAACTATAGGGTAGCAATCAAACAATCTCAAAACGGCAACTATATGGTCAAGGAATACATTTGAAATTCAAAATAGTTACTTATAGGTAATTGAGTCGATTCCTTGAGATTAGGGTACATGTTATTTAGGACTGTCATAGGGTATATAAAGTATAAACTAACATAATTGGACTTTAAAAAAAAATGCTTAACATAAGTTACAACATATTTAGGTCATAGCATGATGATGCAAGTGAATCCTAGAACAATGGTCAATAAAACTAATGCAATGGCTATCAAAATGAGTCATGGACAAGATATAAGGCTAGATATTATATTTTCACAATATATACATTTTTTATCTTCTCACTTTTTTAACCTCCCAATCAAATAGTTCAAACCATTACATGCCCACAAATTAGGTAGTGTAAAAAATAAAAAATAAAAACTGTACGAGAGTTTTGTAATGGCAATTTCATTTTGACTTCGGTAGTGTTATAGCCTAATGGCATTGTTCCCTTTTCTATATGTTTTAAGGCATTTAAAAAAAAAATTAAATCTCTTTCTTTGTGGGGTTCGTTTGAGGGTTTGACCCCCTTTTTTTTTTACAATTATTTGGAATATTTATTTATTTGACTATTTTGTTTACTTTAATTGGATCATCTCGTCTTCTTTATACTTATTATTCACAGTTATTTATTTATCAAGGTAGTAATTTCTCGTCAATCACATTTAGTTCATTAGGTCAAATGGTATTTCTAATGTTTCCAAAAAAAAAAAGAAAAATCACAATCAAGAAAGGCCATAAACTAAGCCTTAGCTCAATGATCTATCATCTATCTCCCACCTTCCCCCCCCCCCCCCCCCCCCACCCAAAAAAAAAAAAAAACCTAAGTCATCATTTCTAGAAAATTTAAGAATACTTTAAGAATACAATAAATGCATACTTCTTTCTCTCACATGAAAAACAGATTTTACTGTTAATTTGATTAGTAAGACCTATTATTATGTGATAAAAATGAATACACATCTATCGTACTCTAGGAATATTTTATAATTACCTTGAAATTCTTAATATGTTACCTTTTTTTTTTTTTTTTTGAGAAACAAATATTTTACCAATCAATTGCTACGAATATTTATATAACTATATATAAAACTCATAATTAAAGTAACTTGGAGTAAACTCATGAAAGAATTGATAACGATATTTTTAAAACAAATTAACTTTATTCATTCAACGAAAGATAAGAAATCAATTTTCACCAACCTAAATCTATTCCAAGTTCATTCAAACAGGATTCTTAAAAAATATATAAATAAAATAAAATAAAAGATTCATTCAAACATCTTGTTGTTGAGAAGTCAAATTAATCAAAAACCACATTTTGAATTCATTCAAAATATTTGAACAAATTATTCAAAAGAAGGCAGATGGAGGAAAAATGAAAAATGACTAGATTATAAGAGCATCTACACTGGGAATTGCAATTCTACTCTATTTTACAATATCAAAAAGCCACTTTATCACTTACATCATACCATTTTATAATACCTCTAGTATCTCAAAACTCTATTATTTTGCCATTTTATTAAAATATTACTTTTTAAGTCCAGAGGCAAACATGATAAACATTTTTTTTATTTGTGCTCTCTCATTTTTCTCATTATTCCTCTCTCTCTCTCTACTATCTCACTTCTCTGTTACTTATCTAGGTTTGATTGTGGTCCGGTCTGTGCTTCGGTTGTGGATCGTTTATCTATGCTCCGGCAGTGGGTTTTTGTTGGTTATGGGGGTTAGATTTGTGGGTTTGGCCGTGCTCGATGGTCTGTGCTTCGGTTGTGGATCGTTTATCTATGCTCCGGCAGTGGGTTTTTGTTGGTTATGGGGGTCAAATTTGTGGGTTTGGCCGTGCTCGATGGTGTCACCGTGGGTTTGGCCATGGGTTGTGGGTTGTGGTTGTGGTGCTGGGTTTGGCCATGGGTTGTGGGTCGTGTCACCATCGGTTCGGTGTCTGGCTATAGCGGTGGTTTAGTGTCTGATCTGTGGGTTGCGGTCTGGTGAAGCTCAATGGAGAGACAAAGATGAGAGACAGAGATGAGAGAGACAGAAATAAAATATTAATATTTTCACTGTAGCACAATTGCAAAAATATTTGCAATTGTTGGCTTTTACAATTCCAAATGC
This sequence comes from Lithocarpus polystachyus, assembly GCA_033629205.1. NCBI lineage: Eukaryota > Viridiplantae > Streptophyta > Magnoliopsida > Fagales > Fagaceae > Lithocarpus > Lithocarpus polystachyus. The sequence continues at coordinate 57,069,207 of CM066163.1, forward strand.
TGAGGCTTTTGGGCTTAAAATGCCATATTTTCTTTGCATTTGGCATTTGGCATTTGGCCTTCTCAGTATGGATGCTCTAAATCACTTCACCACCATAATTTCAAGATCGTTGTTAAAAGAAAATAAAACTTGAATTACATTTTTTCATTATGATTGAACCTATTCAATCAAATATGTAATTTAGGAAGTGGTACTTTACCTACCTCATGTTTACTCTGTTAGCAATTGTCAAATTTTTGCATATCTAAATCTTGAGAAAAAGGTGAAACTTTATCCATCTAATGATTTATAAAAATGACGTCTTGACTCCATTGTGGTTTAGAAAAATTGGACTTGACTAACAGGTGAGTCTTTCGTAATAATTAATTGCCCCTTTATATTTAACGGTATAATTTAACAGAGGTTAGACATGGAAATTGTTTTAAGGGTAGACTACATATTTGGTCTTATATTTACCTCATATCTCAATTTAGTTCATAACATTTCAATTGTATCAATTTAGTCCCTATTCTTTCAGTGTCGTGTTAATTAAACTGTTAATTTAGTATCTATTGTTATTTCTTAGATGGAAAAATCTGACATGTCAAACTGTCTAAATTTATATATATATATATATATATATATTGCCACATCAACTGCAACTTATACTAGCTTTTTTTTTTTTTTTTTTAGAGAACACATCAAATTCTTTTTTTTTTTTAAACCGAAATCAAATCTTTTTAGTTTGATAATAAATTTTGCTTATTTTGTTAAATTGGAGCAGACCCATCTAAAACACTATCTCCCTAAAATCCATAATTACTATTTTAGATTTTAGGGATTTCTCATTTTCTATTTTTTTTTCTTGGAAAAAATCAAATGGTTGATTAGTCACATTGTTCAATCTTCAAATCCCAGCGTTTTGAAAATTTTTATTCAATTCGAATCATTGCTGTTTCTACTCAAATTCGCTCTTTCATCGCTTAACCATGCGTGTTCTCGTCAATAACTTTGTGCAGTTCAAACATGATTTTTGTTTTTAATTTGTAGTAATTTTTTTTTTTTTTTTTTTTGAAGCGTTTGTGGATTATAGAGGCTATCTATGGCTTGGCCAATTCAAGGCATGAAGTCTGTGGTAGCTAGAGTCAATGGGTACCATGGCTCGGAGCGGTTTAACCTCATCAAGCTGATTTCACATGCCGACGCGAGTTATGTGGGTACCATGTCAAGATCAATAATTACTATTTTAGATTTTAGGATGGGTCTGCCTCTGTTTAACAAAATAAGCAAAATTTATTATCAAACTAAAAAGATTTTATTTGGGTTAAAAAAAAAAAAAAACTGACGTGTTCTCTTAAAAAAACTGACCTATTAGTCTAGGTGGCAGTTAATGGGGCTTTTTTATTTATTTATTTATTTATTTATTTTATTTTAGGTCATTTGACACACCAGACTTTTTTATCCAAGAGATAACGACATAGACTAAATTGACATGACACTGAAAAGTTAAGAACCAAATTGATACAATTAAAATGTTAAGAATTAAATTGAAATATGATGTAAATGATAGGGACTAAATATGTAGTTTACCATTTTTTTTAATACTTTGGAGCAATGCTCCCTCATCTCAGTTGAACGATGAGTTCCACAATAAATTTGAGTAATAGAAGCCACTATTATGTACAGGAAGAAAGTAATTCTCTCAGTGTACTATGAAAGTGCTTAGAGAATGGGGCTAAGACAAGTGCTATCCAACCCAGACCCAAACCCAAACCCAACAAAATCACCCTCCCTGGAGTCATTTGAATCGAAAACTGCTTGATCCATGCAATGCAATGTTCAATGGCGAGTGTAAAGCATCCAAATCGATCAACATTGATTTGAGGGGCGATTTTCCCCTTTCGAAAAAATTCACTCGAACTGACCCATCAATCCTTCTTGTTGTTCATCCTTCTCCACCTTGCTGTCTCTCTTCACCATTCAGATATTGCCAGATCTAACAAAGATCTCACCAAATTTAATGAGATCTCGGTCAGGTTTGTTGAGATATCTACCAGATCTAGTGAGATCTCCACCACAACTAAAACACCATCGACAAGAAGGATGGCAACTTTGACCAATCTAACCTTCAAAAATCTAAAGGTTGTCTATCAATAACACATATTCCACTGGTTGGTTGTGATTTTAGGTTCTTAAAACTCGATACAATTGAGTCGAGTGGCGGGTTGGAGGGCAATCCAACCAAACTCTACCCGCAGCCACTCCTAACCGAAACATATAGTGTCACTTTCTAAACCAAAAATTAGAAAATTAGAATGTAGATCCTGTAGTGCTTCCACTAACTTCACCAATAGAGTTTTAAATTTTCTAATTATTAACTATTAAATGAGTTACCTACAATTTGACCCGTCATCAATAATTTAAATAAGTTTCAAAATAGTACATACTAATCGTTAATCTGTGTGATGCACAGAATAGTTATTGAGTGTGAGATTTTAAGAATATTATATTCATTTTTTTTTGGTGTGATAGTCTAAGAGATTATTTGAAATTATCAAATAAAATGAATATGGTCCATCTTCAACCTTCAATGGAATTTTGTACTTGAAAAGTAAGTGACATTCAGTGGCAAAGCTAGGAATATTTTCCAGGGGGGCCAAGCTAAAGAGTAAATACAATAAAGTTCTTAAGGAAAAAAATCATTTCATAAATTAACTTTAACTCAAAAAAAATTGTGCCCTATATTTTTCATTATACTAAAATTATTTATAATTTATTCTAAGCTAAATTATTTAGTAATATATATATATATATAATTAAAAGGAAGTGAAAAAAAAAGTCAAACGTTGGTCAAATATTTAGATTTTATAGTATATATATATAATCATATAGGTAAATGCATGTTTTTATGTTGATGACTTGACCAAATTTAACCTATTTATTAGCAATAAATTATTAATATTTTGAAAACCAACTTGAAAATTATAATTTTTCATCCATCTCCCGATTATAGACTTTCAATTCAAAAGCACTAAAACTTATACCATTTCCCTAGCAATCATCTTACTATTGTAACCAGCAGTGACAGATCCACTTGGATCAACTCAAAACTATACATAGTTAAAAAAAAAAAAAAAAATTGAAGTTTACATTTCCTAAACTTGTAACAAATCCTCTTTTAAGAATTAAATTTGGTCCAAAGAGACTATATACAGTGTATATATATATATATATATATATATATATATATATAGAGTCAACTAGCCCATACGTGTAGCCTCTCCTGAAACACACACCACCCCCCCCCCCCCCCCCCAAAGAAAGAGTTAATAATAACCTATACATAGCCTCTCTAGCAAAAAAAAAAAAAAAAAAAACCTCTCAAGTGGGTATTACTATATTGAAGGCGTCAATTACCTAAAGAAGTATTTCCAACTCATCAAGGACCTCTTTTATCTCAAGAGGCTCAACGCTACCATTGATATTGATTAGGCAAGGGCTCTCATCCTCATTCTTCTACACATTGTTGTGTGTGTGATCAATTTTGAGACAATAAATTTAATTAGGGTGACAATGGAGATGGAGGTAGAGATTATTTGGATTTAAAAATTAATGGGTTAGATTTTTATTATGCAAAAAAATTTCCATGGGGTCACTTATCCAAATGAGCTTCTAAGGAGACCTGCCAAAAATAAACAAACTAGCTCAAATGGAACACCAATGCAATGCCAGTAAAGACTCCTCCAATACTTAAGTTAGTACTCGATCACAATATAGGGTTCGCAAGTACGGAAGTGTTCAAGAATTTCTCTCATACTTAGATGTGATAGTGTCTGCTACTTATATGGGATATGGAGCCTTTAAGTTGGCCGTTATTTCAATGATTGTGGCCACTTCCTTTAATTGGGGTGTGGGAGGCATCAACATCATAGCTTCAGTTACAGGTGAATGTCTTGGAATTTGTACCGACCTTTAGAGAATATAGGTTGAATGTAACACAGATTTCACTCGTGTTATGGGGATCATGCCTTCTTTTTTTTTTTTGGATGAGATGAAAAATGATTCATTTGGCAAAGTGTAAAATACCTTTTTTTTTTTAATCTCACTTTTGTTTAAAATTCTCTAAAATTAGTTATTTTTTAAATTAGAAAAACTAATTTTTAATTATTTTAATCTTATATTTAGTAAATAAGCTACCAAAAATGATAAGATGCAAAATAGATAGGCATATTACTTTTTTTTTTTTTCTTGTTTTTTGACTGTTAGAAATGCATATGACTAAGACTGCAAGAGATATCATATGGGCACATTTAGTCTTGATAACGATATGGTCACATTTTATTTGGTCTCAAAATCTGAAAGGAATGTTATCGAGTATCGTGCGATGTTTGTTAATGTTTCCTTTTTTTGTGATTTATTTAAAAAAAGAAAAAAAGTTATCAAAAAAATTATCAAAAATTGAAAATTTTTCAAAAACTAAAAAAAATACTTAAAAAGTTCTCCAAAAGTACATTATTAACGAGTATTTTACTGTACCCATTAACGTAACTCAAATCTGAAAAATCAAATTGCCTTTTCCCAAAAAAAAAAAAAAAAACTTTAGGCGGAAGCTTCCTAAAAATAAAAAGAGAGTACAACGTGTGTCTCAGGCTGAGACAAACTTCGTCTTTACGTTCGTCTTTTTCTCTCACACTCCAAAAAAGAAAAAAATAAAGCTTGTATTTATTATTTCCCTCTCTTCTCGTGGCGCTTCAAAAAGCATAAAACGAGAATGCCCAACATCGACATGCAGTACTGCCACCACCATCACTGCCACCAATACCACTAGACTCTAGACTCTAGACCCCAACTCTCTCTCTCTCTCTCTCTCTCTCTAATGGATTCCACACCTTCTCAGAAGAATCTTCTCAGGCTACGATGCTCAGTCCAAAACTACGACTGGGGTCTAAAGGGTCACGACTCTCGGGTCGCTCGGCTCTATGCCCGGAACTCGGGGTCCGAGACCCGACCCGACAGCCCATACGCGGAGTTATGGATGGGCACCCACGAGTCTGGGCCCTCGTTTGTGGTCCAGGCTCCACGCGCTTCCAATGGCGTGTCGGTTGACGTTGACGATGATGTCGGCGTGAGCTTGAAGAAGTGGATTTCGGAGAATCCTAATGTGCTTGGTGATAAGGTTTTACACAACTGGGGTTGTGATCTTCCTTTCTTGTTTAAGGTACAATATACTAATTCTGCTCATGTTTTTCCCACTATGTGTTTGTGTCTATGAATTTGAATTTGAAAAATTTTTTTTTTTTGGTACAATTTTTCTTTGTGTTAGTATGTTTCTGGTGGTGTTTTTGGACTTGATTCGACTGGAATTTGAGATTTCTATGTTAACTATTTGATGGGTTTAGTGTGAATTTTCTTATAAAAAAAAATTCTTATGTGGAGAGTACAACTAATGTCCCTGCATCTTGATATTTGACTCTGTGTTTGTAAATTTGTGTTTTTTGTAAAATTTTCCTTTGTACTAGTAAATTTCTGGTTGAGTTTTCTGGGTTTGATTTAACTGAAATTTGAGTATTCAATGTTCAATATTTATTGGGTTTTGTGTGAATTTTTTAAGTTATAGATATATGCGTTTGGGTGTGTAAAGTTACGTTTTTGTAAAAATTTTGCTTTTAAGTTATGGATATATGCGTTTGGGTGTGTAAAGTTATGTTTTTGTAAAAATTTTGCTTTGTTGTAGTCTATTTTCTGGTTGAGTTTTTGGGTTTGACTGGAATTTGAGTCTTAAATATTAAATATTTGATGGGTTTTCGTGAATTTTTATATTATGGATATATGTGTTTAGGTTTGTAAATTTGCGTTTTTTTTGTACATTTATTGCTTTGTTGTGGTAAATTTCTTGGTTGAGTTTTTGGGTTTGATTTGACTGGAATTTAAGATTTCTATGTTAAATATTTGATGGGTTTAGTATGATTTTTTGTTCTTTTTTGAAAGGTCCCACATATGGATGCATGTGTTTATGTATGTAAATTTGTGTATTTTATACAATTTTGTCTTTGTTTCAGTAAGCTTATGGTTGGGTTTTTGGGTTTGATTTGACAGGAATTTGAGTTTTCTTTGTTAAATATTGATGGGTTGTGTGAATCTTTTATTTTTTGGTTATGAAGGGTTTTGTGGGATTTTGACTCTTTAGTGGGAAATAGGTACTTTCTGTGGCAAAAGCGTTGTCAATACAGGCTCATCCCAATAAGGAGTTGGCAAGGGCGTTGCATAAGGCACAACCAGATGTGTATAAGGACGACAATCACAAGCCTGAGATGGCTTTGGCAATAACAGAGTTTGAGGCCCTTTGCGGGTTTATCAGTCTTGAGGTATTATGAGATCCAAGGTAGCTTTGTATATGTGAAGCTTTTACTTGATATTTCTTTGTTGACTGGTATTGTGGATCCAAGCTCAAATTTGAGTTTTGTGGATGATCTGATATAGGTGTGACAAGTGAATGGGTTTCTTAGAATTGCTTGTTTGTTAAACAGTTTAGAATAATGAAAGGAATCTGTGAAATTATCGCTGCATTCAAAATGGATAAGACCGTACCTTTTTTATTGATTAAAATTCTGATTGGCACCCAGTTTTATTATATAACTCATTCTTACCTTCATGTTTGTGCACATTTAATTAATTTTACCTCTACCTTTTAAATGATTAACTCATAACCGTTGTGATGCCCGTTTAATTCCTGAATTAAAAGTTTATTAACTGGCTGAACCTTTATTCACACTACCACGACAAAGTTAGTAAATTTCTTTGTTCAGATTAATGGAAAATTATTAACTTCTTTGTAGTTCCTTTGGATTCTTCTCATGACACTTCAGGTCACAAGATGAATCCCTAATCCCTAACCATCAGTCAGCTTTGCTCTGACTGATCTCAGTTAACTACAAAAGTTGGACTTCCTAGTAGTTTTTGGTCGGGAGACAAATAAAAGGAAATAAAAAATTAGTCTTTCCCTCTTTGCTGAAAACTGCTTTCTGCTGCCTGAGGATTGTCAGTCATGTGTGTGTGTGTGTGTGTGTGTGTGTGTTTGTGTTTTGTTAACTATCGAGGTATGTGCAGCAGCTTTGATGGAGTTTTATTCATGAAAATTGTGAGCAAACTGCTAATGAGCTCTAGCTTAAATAGCATTTCCTCCCACAATATTGCATGGAGGGTGAGGTCATGAATGTAAAACTCATTGAGTGTGTGGTAACTTACTAATAATAATGACAATAATAAAACTAAAACCGTAAACAAACTAGACTTCTTTAAAGGCGTCCCTTTTCTCATAAATTGAGCATGAGCAGGAGAAATGGGGTAATATTTCCCTCTCTTTGCTGACATGTTCACAATTTTTTTCTTCCTTTAGAAGTACTGTTTTGAGGTTCACTGGATGTTTATATTATGGATATGAAGTGTACAAGGTGACTGGTGTAGTAGAACATTTGGTAATTGTAGTAGCCGAGCTAAGCTTGCTTGTATTCTATGCATGCTCACATGATTTGTTAATTCAGTATCATTTACTTGGAGCAACTTGCTATTTTCTTACCAGGAGCTTAAGGGTGTGCTTTGTAATGTTCCTGAGATTGTAGAACTGGTTGGTAGTGCATATGCAAACCAAATCTTGCATATTAATGAGCAGGATGGGGAGGAAAAAGTAAAATCTGTTTTGCGGTTAATTTTCACCCAGCTCATGTCGGCTAGCAAAGAGATGATAACAAAAGTGTTATCTAACATAAAAAGTCGTCTGCAAATTGAAAGTCAGGTCAGTTGCGATTAATAATTTCCTTTTTGTGTTTGTAGTTCTATAAGTAAGATTGTTCTTGTAGAGCTTTATGCTCTTATTTGTAGGATGATTTGATTGTTATAGTTAGCCTTTGAGAAAGATGCTGCTTCCTACTATATAATGGCCACTATGTAATAAAAACTATTGTCATGTTCAATTGTTAGAACCCAGATTTGATTAAATGTGAAATTATGGAGCGCATGCACACACACCCATATATATATATATATATATCGATCAAGAGAGAGAGGGAGAGAGGATTAGTCTGTGCCAATTTAAATTGAGCAATATTTGCACCGCTCAATTACTGCTTGTAGTATATGCATTTTTATGAACCCACAGTTGGATCAACTACACCCTATGTATCCCTTATGTGTGCTAAATTGCCAAATTTTAAAATCAATTTGTTGTTAGTTGCTCTCGGGTCCTTAAAATTACACTAATTTATGTAAATAAACTTAAATTTTCATCACTCTATATGTGATGGCATTTGGTCACTGATTAACTTGGTATTGAGCATGACAGGCACAAGGAGAATTTTTTTAAAAAAAAGTTCCTTCTTTTGTTTTTCCTCATATTTTTGATGATCGATAAGACCTTTTTTCCCTCTTGCGTCAGGTGAGGAAATTAACAGATAAGGAGCTACTGGTGTTGCAGTTGGAAAAGCAATATCCAGCTGATGTTGGTGTCATATCAGCATTCTTTTTCAATTATGTGAAGCTTAATCCTGGTGAAGCATTGTATCTTGGGGCAGATGAACCTCATGCATATGTATCTGGTGAGTGCATTGAATGCATGGCGACTTCAGACAATGTTGTACGGGCTGGCCTTACTCCCAAGCACCGTGATGTCAAAACTCTTTGTTCCATGCTCACATACAAACAGGTAATGAATGTTCTCAGTTTTAATTGGATTTGTTGTTTGCTTTGAAGGAAATACTTCTTTCCTTTGGCAACCTTGTAGTCATGGAGTTCATCTAGCCACTTCCACTAGTAATTGAGATCTGTATTGTTAACCCACAAGTGGGGTCTTTTATGGGTTCTATGGGTTTATTTCAGCCAAAAGTTTGGTTGTTGCATAGCATGAAACCATAAATGGCAATTAATGGTCTGACAGACCTCACAGTGGATAAACTTTCTCACATGCTGTCACACACACTCACACACACATATATATTGGTCTCCATTTTAGACTTCGTCCAATGATTGTGCTTCACTGTTGGAAATGATATTATTTTAATATTTTCTTAATAAATGATTTTTTTTGGCTATTTTTATCGATTTTTTTGGTGATGTTACTACATTAGACGCAAATCACAAATATATGAATATTGATATTTGTCTATGCTGCAGGGCTTTCCTGAAATCCTGCAAGGAGTTCCTCTGAATTCATATGTAAGAAGGTACCTGCCACCTTTTGATGAATTTGAGGTGGATCAATGTATTCTTCCCTGCGGGGCATCAGCAGTTTTTCCAGCAGTTTCAGGCCCTTCAATTTTCCTTGTCATGGCTGGGGAGGGAATTATGCATGCGGGATCATCCAAAGGCGAAGTAGTTACTGAAGGAGATGTACTTTTTGCACCTGCTAACACTGAGATTAGCATTGAAAGTGAATCAGAATTGCAGCTATATAGAGCTGGAGTAAACGATCGACTTTTTCAAGCCTCGTTATAATGCAAGAGCACCTTTTTTTGCTTTAGGAGAAGTAAATTGCTAAATTATTTTGCCCGGCTAATGCTCTGCACTGTTTATAAATGTGTATTGTGTAATGACACTTGCATTTTCATGCATGAGCGATAATATAGTTAAAAGAATAATAGTAACAAGGATCATTATTTTGGCAGTGAGATGTGACAGGATTTCTTATTCTTCACCCAATCCTGTTTCTGTGTTTTTGTCTAATCTTTTGTTTCCCAATGGAAAGTCTCATCAAATTCCCACCCTAAGTAAAAAGGAGGGTTGAAACATGTTCGCATCTTTGCAATTTTTATATTTTGTGAGCGATTATATTAGGATTAAAAATTAAAATTATTTTACTAGTTAGCTTATTTTTGTTACTATCTATGGGTCTTATTGTACTTTTTGGCATTATTCATAAGTTTTGTAGTATTATTTCAACTAATTTTTACATTTATCTACAGTATCAGTAATAATTTTTCAGTTTTAGCAAAATAAGCAATATTCAAACATACCCTTTGAATGACTTATGAAGCTTGTTTGGCTCGTCTTTTAGAGTTTTTTTTTTTTTGGGTTGAGAATGTCTTATAGAGCTTGTTGGTAAGGGTAACTTGCCACATTCGCAATTGGCCATCTATATTAGTAATAAGTTATACAGACGAAAGTATCCATAATTTCACCCATATTTCCATTTTTATGGGAGAAAAAAGTGTCATTTGAATTTAAACTCTTCACTTTTGTTTGAACTTTTTATCTCCTTGAAGAACTTAGGGTGGGGCTTTGAGAGTGTTCCTGATCCTTTTTATTTCCTTGGGCTTTTAAGTGCCCAAGCTCAAACCCCTATATCTGCAAGCTACTAAAGCTTGAGTAATATACTCTAGCCAATGCTTCGGACAATAAGGCCCAATGCAGCAGAACAAAAAAGGGGCCATAATAAAAAGGACAAGGAGTTGCTGCAACCTTGGTTGCAGCAAGTCCTGCATAATGGTGGATGTGACACCTGTCTAATTAGTGTTTTTCACTCTGCTCTCTCACCACTCTCTCTCTCTCTCTCTCTCTCTCTCACTTTCACACAATATGCAGGACTTGCTGCAACCTGGGTGGCCCAAGCTTGCATTGGGTCCAACTCATTGAAATCCAACCAAGGGAAGTGCAGTTTGGTTGGAAGGGGAGTGGGATTTAAATAAGTGGTTGTCCTTCACACACTTCGATTGCTTTTGTTTCTTGGGTAACACATTACACAAAGAGGAACAAGGGTTAGACAGCCACAGTATACATAATACATGTCATGTCTTTTTACAATCCCTCAAACTTTTTACCCAAGTGAGTTGCCTCCTTAAAATTTATTACCCTCAGCTATTCTTTAAAAAGTCAACCAATTTCTGAAATCTAACATGGGTTGGTTCCATTCTACTGAATGAAGAAATTTTTCCTCTTATTGTTAATACCAAGAGCTACTTTTTGCCAATAATTGCAAATCTCGACCATAAAGCTTACATCCCCGAAAACCAATTAAAATCTCACTGTCCCAAGTATCATTCAAACAGATTTGGGCAAGTATTTTTAATTTATGTATTTAACTTTTCTGCCACCACAAAAGGAGGGAGAAGGCAGTGGTAGAGGCTAGAGGGCAAGTTTCCTATCTCAACTCACCACGGCCGGCCCATAAATTATCAACATTCTATCCTCCCTTAAAAGCCCAAGAACGAAAAAGTTAGGAAACTTCTTCATAGTTTAAACTCACTCTCTTGCAATAAAACCTTTACCAGTGGCTGTGGGACTTCTTACGGGTAGAAATAGTTGAAAAAAGCCTTATCCATTTCTAGGCTAACTGAAAGCTTTTTTTTTTTTTTTTTTTTGGCGTTTGTAAGGACAAAATTATTTTGTCTAAAAGTTCCGAGTTGTTTGTTTTGGGTAAAATTATTCGATTGGACTTAATTTTTTTTAGCTTTACTAGTGGTAATTTTTGTTGTGAGGCTTAAAATGGATAGGGGTAATAGTGTTGAAAATGGTGACTAAAATAGGGAGATGAGACAAAAGGGGGGAGGGAAAAGTGAGAGAAAAATATGATTTCATTATTTGATTAGAGTAAAAAAGGAGATGAAATAAAATGAGTTGGTTGGAGTTTTTCACTTGGGTCCACTATTTCATTTTTTTCATCCAAATTGAAAAGAAAATTGGAGGAGATATGATATTGAGAAGAAAATTACAAAATTTCCCTTAAGTTTTCCATCCGTTTTTATATAACAAGAGTGTAATAGTAATTTAATTTCTATCCTTCTACTTTTTCACCCTATATATCAAAAAATATGGTGAAAAATAAAAATATTTTCTATCGTCCCAAGGACAAACCATTTCCAACCTTTCAACCAAACAAAACCTTTATGTATATAAGGATAGGCAAGATAAGCCCAAGAGAGAGGAGAGGGTTGACTTAGGTGTATTCCGAGCACCCTTAACCCTTTCTCTCCTCTCCCCCTATCTTCTTAGTTCCAAACATGCTTCAAAATTATTGGGTGCTCTTCACCGTGGGTCCAGTACACACATACACACATTGTCAAAGCTCTAAAATGAGTTTGTCTCCTTGGCCAACACAAATCAGCCTTAACTTAATGGGATATGACATTAGGCATGTGAGACACGTTGAAATTGGGTGAAGGAAGAAAGTGTGAGCACTAACATTGGGGGTGTAAAAACCTCCTAGTTGCTATTTTAGCAACCAAGACCCAAAAATAGAGCTTCATCCGGGTATGGGAATGCAAAATGTTTTAACATTCGTGATAGTAAGGTTGTGTATATACAACTTTATTGTTCATCAGATGTAAAAATAAAATAATATATTTTATTGCTTTTTTTTTTCCTCTCTCTCGCTCTCTCTCTCTCACTCACTTTTTCTCTCTATCTCTCTTCTCAGTTCTTTGCATTCTCTTTCTTCCTTCTCCCTTCTCTCTTCTCCCTCAATCCCCCTCACTCTCTGCATACCTGAATTCCTTCTTTCTTTCTTTTTTCTTTTCCCTTGTAAATTATAGTTTGCTCACTGTAATAGAAATAGATAGTTGTGCTTGTCATTTGGTGGGTTTGTGGAATTTTGTTCTAGGCTTTTGGATCGGACAAAATCAGACTGACGGTGAGTTTTTCAATGGTATTCTGGGTTTTTGTTTGGAGAAAATGGAGTTTTTCAGTGGTGGGTTTTGCCGGATCATTTCTTGGTTTGCTGTTGTGGGTGTGCTTGCCTTGGGCCTGGCTTTTGCTCACCGTGGGTTTGCCTTCGTGGTTTTGGGTTTTGCTCGCCATGGGTTTTTATTTATTTATTTATTTTTGGTGGTGGGTTTTGCCTAACCTACCCCACGGTGGTGGGGTAGGTTAGGCAAAATGTAGGTTTTGGTGGTTGTTCATGGTGGTGGGATGGGTTTTGATGTGGGATAGGCAATATGTGGGTTTTGATGGTTGTGGTGGATGGTGATGGTGAGTCCTTTTTTGTGGTGGTGAGTTGCAGTGGTGGTGGTGAGGGGTTGAGTTTTGATGGTTGTGGATTTGATTTTCAGTGGTGGTGGTGGTGGCAATTATTTTAATTTTTTTGGGGGTTATTTTGGTGGTGACAAACTAGGGTATGTGGTTGAATTTTGGTGGTGGTTGGTGGTGGCTGAGTTTTGGAAGAGGAGAGAGAAACATAATTTTTTATATATTATTTTATGGTGTAGTTTCTATTATTTTAATGAGTTGTATATAAAAATAGAAACTGAGATGTTGGACGAGTTGTAAAATGAGATGGTAAAATAGATAAAATAGGTTTTGAGGTTATAAAATAAAACTTTTTTGGCATCCTGGATGCTAAAGCTCTGAGAAGGTTGAAGTAAAAGTTAAGGATATTTAAACATTGTGTGAGAAAAACACATAGAGTGAGAGTTAAAGAAAAAGAGAGACATTTAGCTATTTAAGGTGCAGTCCAAAACATAGAGAGATACACAGTGAGAGTGTGTGAGAGTAAAAAATAAAAATTACACACAAAGAAGATAAATTTGTAATGTTCTTTTGGAGGATTTTTTTTTAAGTGCTATAACCATAGAAAGTTGAAGTGTTAAATGGAAGATTTTTGCTACTGGGTTTTGTGGTGAGATTGCATTTACTCTTTAAAATTTATTTGTTGCAAATCCAATTTATTATGATCTCAAATTTGGCATAAACTTGAAAGTTGTAATCGTTATTTTCATAGTGGATTTTTCAGAGCTAGTCGTGGTTTTTCCACGTAAGATTTGGTATTCTTATGTGTTTGTGTTAATGTTGTGCTTGCTGAAATTTTTGTTTCCATATATATATATATATATATATTGCTATTGCTTGGTGGTCATTATTTTAAGGGGTTACTATAGCAAACCCACTTGTAATTTGGCCCAAAATTATTTTGGCTATCCGTGGTTTAAAAAATCTCACTTTACCTATCTAAGGTAAGCTCTGTTTGTTTCTCGTAATCCACCCCTGTTAAAAATGAGGGTAAATACATATTTTTGCACCTCTTTACGTTTCTCCTCCCAAAACATAAAAATTCATACAATCTTTTAACTAATGTTGTCATAGGACTGCTTGCTCACTCCCAAGTGCAGGAGATCGTAGCAATGTAATTGTTGGGAAATTTTGACCTCGCTTGATAGAATTAACAAGTTTTAAACCCAAGTTGTTAATTAGATTTATTATGAATAAACTTTGTTAAAACAAACAATCATCAATATCATGCAGCGGAAAAATAAATAAGACAAGATATGATAACCCAGGAAAACCAATGAAACAAACTAGTTTCACAGTAAAAAACCTGGGGGGAAACCTCCCGAAAAGCAATTCACTATTGTAAAGAGAAGTTTCAGATTTAGTACAAAACCTTTGTCCCTAAACACTACAAAAAAAAGGACTTTAGGCCGCATTTTTAAAACGCGGCCTAAGGTCCGAAAAATGCGGCCTAAGGACCAACAGGGCTATGGCCGCGGTTTTTTAGGCCGCGTTTCTAAATGTGGCCCAAACCCCGCAACTATAGGCCTCCGGGGTCTATGGCCGCACTTTTAGAAACGCGGCCTAAAACCAAGGCCTATGGCCGCGTTTTAAACGCGGCCTAATTGCCAAAAATATTCAAAAAAAAAAAAATTCTGAAAAAGCAATAAATGAAATAAAAAAACTAATAAACCCAGCAAATTTTGAAACAAACAAACATGCCAAGAACACAAACCTAGCCAAAAATTTAAACCCAGCAAATTTAAACATGAACACAGTAAAATTGAACAAGAACATAAACAAATCGGAAAAAAAATTGAACACAAATTAAACAAGAACATAAACACAGTAAAATTGATAAATTAAACATGCAGAAGAACACAAACCCAGCACCAACAAATCGGAACAAATTCGGAACACAAACAAGCACAAGAACATCGGAACACAGCAAGAACACAAACAAGAACAAGAACATCGGAACACAGCAAGAACACAAACAAGAACATTGGAACACAAACAAGAACATCGAGGCTTGGAGCTCCATCTCCGAGCCTCGACCTCGATCTCCGATCGGATCGGAGATGGAGGCTTGGAGCTCCAAGCCTCCATCTTCGATCGGATCGGAGATCGAGATCGAGGCTTGGAGCTCCATCTCCGAGCCTCGACCTCGATCTCCGATCGGATTGGAGATGGAGGCTTGGAGCTCCAAGCCTTCATCTCCGATCCGATCGGAGATCGAGGCTTCATCACACCTCCATCTCCGAGCCTCGATCTCGGATCGGAAATCGGAGATGGAGATGAAGGCGTGATGAGGGCTTGATGAGTCCGAAGGCGTGATGAAGGCGTACGTGATGAAGGCGTGAGATATGATGAGGGCTAGGGTTTTGCTCAACTCGGTGAAGATTATATATATTTTGCCTAAAGCCGCGTGTCTAACACGCGGCTATAGGCGAAGTTTGAGGCCGCGTTTTAATAAACGCGGCCCCATTCCAAACTGAAGCCGCGTTTTGTTAACGCGGCTTCAGAAAAAGCTTGAGGCCGCGTCTAAAAACGCGGCCTCAAGCCCCTTTTTTTGGGCCGCGTTTGGAAAAACGCGGCCCCACCCCTTTTTTTGGGCCGCGTTTGCGAAAACGCGGCCTGTTGAGCCGGACTTAAGCCGCGTTTTTAAAAATGCGGCTTTAGTCCGTTTTGGGCCGCGTTTTCACAAACGCGGCCCAAAAAAACGGGGCCTAAAGGCCCCGTTTTTTGTAGTGAAACTTTACTATCCCCGTAGATGAACTTATAGCAGAAACCTTCTACCGTTTTAGAACCTCTGAACTTTTTAATATATGAATGCCACCCTTATTGATGCACGAATCCCAGTACATGACTAATTCCTTTGCATGAATCCCAATACATGCCTCACTCACTCACTTGAGGAAGAAGAATGTTGGCTGCAAAGTTATTCACTTTATCAACAATGAAAATCAAAAAATATTTAGTTACAAAACCCTAAGGTACAAAGACACAGTAGCTTCTTTCAGAGAGAATAAGGCACTCGTCACTTTTTGCATGTGTTCTTCTTGCATTCTCATATGTGACGGCCTTTAAAATAAGCCTTATATATGTCTAGGGTTGTGAGAAAAGAAACCTTACACAAATACATAAGCATGGGCTGAAAATCAGGTCTGAAAAACTAATTTTTGTAATTCTCGATAGATACTTCGATAGATAGTATCTGTCGAGACCTTGATAGAAAGCTATCTATTGAGCAGCTGTTGAGATTTAATGAATAAGCATTTCTTCACTTGTTTCTTGGATAGATTTGCATAGTTTCAATACTAGACTTGAACTCTTGTTCCTTGAAGTACTAAACTCATTTTAGATCTACCTAAATACAAGTAAAGTGCATTTTGTCAAAGGATTAGCCAATTATATAAAATATTAACATATGTTTCTAACATGATTCACATATGTCCTAACAGTAATTTTCGGAGCATCGAGGTTGAACCACAAGGAGCAGGGTAAATTCAAAGACAATATAATTAAACAACAATTTGGGTGAAGAAGAAAAGTACTTTTGCTAGGTGATTGTTAACAAGAATAATAATAAAAACTGATTTAAATTAATAATGCAAATACTAGGGCATCGAGGTGTTTCCCTATATCGATATGAAATTCTTTGTGATCTAAGAAATTATATATTTCATAATTGATTGTTTTTATACAATTAAATACTTATGATTCGGTTGAATTGAAACAATTCAAGAACGCATAATAACCTAGATTAATAATGCAGTTAGAAAAGTTTTCAGAAAAAAACCAATTCACCTTAAAACCTGATTTCTATTTGAAACTATTAGAAATTCATCTAAACAATAAGAAAAACATTATTGAACTTATTGAAAGCATGGAAGAACTAATACATCAAAAAAAATCTAATTGAACAATCAAATATGTTGTTGATAAAATCCTAGAAAGAATTACATTGAATATTCATATCGTATAGAAGAAACATAACCCCTAACCCTAGCAAAGAATTTAGGTTGCCATTAGAGAAAGGTAAAAATACAAGGTTTTCTCTGCCAAAATTCGTTTTTCCCAGCCTCCATTCAAAACCCTAACGCAAATGTGTTCAAGGAAAATAAAACTTTTACTGTTTTCATTTTCGTCCAGGTTTACAGTAGTAACTTGTGAGTTAATTTCGGCCTTCAAAAATTGTGAATTTTGAAAAACTCAAAACTGGAAAGTTGTAGATATTTAAGTCACGGTTTCAACCTATTTTGCCTTGTGCCAATTGAATTTTTAAGGAGAGAGAACACCCAAAATACTGATCAGTGCTCAAATCTGTTTTTTTTTTTTTTTTTCCTTTTCAGATTCTACCTCTTTGATTTCTTTCTTTATTTAAAGCTTCCAAACATGGTAGATGACCCAAGCACTCCAACTGTACCTCCTTAGACATTTAAGTATGGTCCTTGAGCTCTACTTTAATTCTAGTTTGACCTTCATTCTCTCACAAACTCTTGTAAACTGATTTTTCTCATATGATTTTTTGAAAGTAGAAAATTACACACAATAAATGATATCTTATTCAAGAAATTATGTAAAGATAAATAATAGGGACTAATGTAAATAATAGCTTAATTATACAAATTAAACATAATAATAAGGAGATAACGCCCACATAAATATATAACAAGTATACATTTAAGGCGTTATCAAGGACTATATGCTATTTGTTTTCCTTTTATAATCCAATGAGGATCTATAGGAATAATTTCGCAAACAGGTTTCTTAATATTTTATGTCAAGCCAAGCTTGATTCCTAGAATTTACCTTAAGATGTTTCCCTTTCTTCTTCCTTTTTTATTTTTCATTTTATCTTTATTTATTTTGTTTTTCTATTAGTAGTTGGTATTGCCCATGTATGTGGAAATTGGAAGAGATAGAACGGAAAAATGAAAAAGAATGAAATTAACCTTATTGGTTGAAGAAAATATGAGTGGGTGTGGTGTCACCTGTCTACTGGTGGAGTGGATTTTTCTTGATAAGATTTGTGGATTTAATCTTAGAATGATGATGTTATGTCTACAACATTTTCACAACAAATCCTAAAAGGATAACATTATTTAATTTTATTAGATTTTATCAGCTACTAAAGCTGATAAATCAAAAATGCACCATGAAATGTGATTATTATTTACACAAAGTGACCAGAGGTTTTACTGGCAAAGGCTAAAGCCATTTGAAGTTTATACTTACGGTTGCATTGCATCCATGTTGTGTATCTTTAATTTCCATGTTGCTTAGTGAGTAAGTGAGTTTTTTTTTTTTTTTTTTTTTTAATAATTTTATTTGATTTTAAGGTAAAACTTATATACATTGAGAACTGGGTTCTTGGGTTCTTTAACAGTTTTGAATAATCAGTCACATTTTCAAGTGCTACTCAATCAAGCAGCTAATTATTCCATTCTTAGAAATGTTGGTTGTGTTTGCTACCCATTGCTAAGGCCTTAAAAGAATCACAAACTGATATTTCATTCCAAAAGGTGCATATTCTTGGGGTATAGTGCTAATCATGGAGGATATATAAGTGTCTTGATCCAATTACCAATAGTCTATTTGAGGACATTTGGTGTTTGATGAACTTCAATTTCCTGATCGAAAAGAGAGTCCCAGCGTATTTCATCCTGCTACAACAGATTCTGACCAAGTGAGAGAAATTCCCGGCAACTCCAACTTTATATATTAGGTAACCTCTTTTCCTTCAACTACTATTTCACAATTTATTATTACCTTGCCTAATTCACATAAACAACAACTAAGAGTCTTGGACCAAATTCTCCTTTTAACACATGTTGTAACAGGGTCTACAGCTTCACCTCACAACGATCATCCTATGGTTACTCGAAGTAAATCTGGTATTCATTGCCCAAAAACTTTTCTAGTTTATAAAGTTTATTACTTCACTAAACATCCTTTGTGTGCACTACATACTCTTGCAATACCTACTAAACCCTCTTCTTAAATTTATGCTGTCAAGTTCAAGGAATGGCAGAAAGCAATGCAGGATGAATTCTCAACCATGCATGCTAATGATACTTGGAGTCTATGTCCTCACCCAGCCAACAAGAATGTAATCCACAGCAAATGAGTTTATTAAGTGAAGCAATGTCTTGATGGTTCTATTGAGAGGTTCAAGGCCTAATTGGTGGCTAAGGGATCCCAAAAGCAAGATGGTTTGGATTACCCAAAAAAAAAAAAAAACGTTAGTCTTGTTATCAAACCAGCAACCATCAGAGTGGTTCTTGCACTTGCAATTCATTTTAATTGGCCTCTTAGACAATTAGATGTCTAAAATGATTTCCTCCATGGGACTTTGGATGAAGAGGTTTTTATGGAGGAATTTTTGTGATATCTTTATTCAACATTTCCAAATTATGTGTGCAAATTGAAGAAAGCGATCTATGGTCTCAAGCAAGCTCCACATGACTAGTTTAACATACTCACATAATCTTTACTCAGCCTTGGTTTCACTGAATCTTATGTTGATTATTCTTTGTTCATTTATGGAAATCAAGTATCAAGACTTTCGTTTTAATTCATGTAGATGATATCATAGTGACGGGAACTAGGTCTACAATTCATTCATTATCTGATACGTACCATGATTTGTGATTTTACTATGAAGGATTTAGATTCTTTTCATTATTTTTTGGGAATCAAGGTTGATTGTGATGCATCCAATTTTTATCTTTCTCAAACCAAATATATTGTTGATTTTCTCCATTGTTGCAAGATGGATGGAGCTAAACCCTGTGCTACACCGATGACCTTAAGTTCTAAATTGTCACAAAGATCAGGTGATCCCCTCTCCGATCCAACTGAGTATAGAAGCATTGTTGGTGCACTTCAATTCTGTACATTAACTCAACCAAAAATCAACTTCATTGTTAACAAGCTCTACTAATTCTTGCACTATCCACGTAGGGTTCATTAGTTAGCAGCCAAGCGAGTTTTGAGATGTCTCAAAGGCTCACTTCATCGTGGTCTCTACTTTGGAAAAGGTTCTTTGACACTAAATGCATTATGTGACTTAGATTGGGCAGGGGGATGTTAATGAAAAAAGGTCTACTACTGGTTTTGTAGTTTTCCTTGGACCATGTTTAATCTCTTGGAGTGCAAATAAGCAAGCGGTTGAGTCTCGATCTAGTATAGAATCCAAGTACTGATCCATGGCAATGGTGGCACCGTGGCAGTTGAGTTATATTGGCTTAGAATGTTGCTCAAAGGCCTTGGTATCGCTCTTTCTCGCCCTCCTACTCTTTGGTGTGATAACCTTGGTGCCTTGTCTCTTGCTAGTAATCCAGGATTTCATGCATGCATCAAGCATGTTAAGGTGGATTACCATTTCATTAGGGAAAGGTAACATGCAAAGATATTTTTTCCAAGTTATATCTCCACCTCGGCTCAACTTGCAGACTTGTTTACCAAAGGGTTGACCTCAACCAGATTTCACCTGCTTCATTCCAAGCTTATGATTCATGACCTGCCCATCAGCTTGCATGGGGATGTTAAGGATAAATATATATCCAATGTTGCTATCACATCATCATCCACAAGAGTAGATGAAGATGAGTTCGTTAGTGACTCAATATTTTGAAGAGTGCTGGAGTCATCTTTATCTAGTGATACATTATACTTTGCTGTAATTATCTTTTGTTTGTTAACTTATGTTTATTAATTTCAATTGTATTTATATCTATAAATACCAAACATGGATAGTAGTGGAATACAAGTTGCCACTTTTAATTCAGCAGTATTTTCTTACAAGAAGTTGTTCAATTTATTTTTTCCGATTCAACTTTAATTATATCCGTAACTTCAAGTTTTGATTTGATTACGATTTTGTTGTTAATTTAGTCTCTTTTATCATTATGCTTCTGTTATTCCTTATGTAAGTGGGTAAATTATCATTAGAGATATTATATTCTAATAGATTGATCTTCGAATTGGGCGGGTTGGATGTTTTACACCTTGCAATACTATAACTTTGGCCCTGAATTTAGGCTGTAGAAACGTATATTAATTGTATGTAACTAGATCGATAGTTATGAAATTCTTAGTTATTTTTAAGGTTGAAGCTTGATATCAAGTATATGCATTATATATTTTCAAATTGATGTATTATTTTGTGTTTCAATAAAATTTCAAGGTCTTTTTAATTTCCTAGTCTTGAATTAAATTAAGTGATGATTCCATTTTTAATCCCTAAATCTATGGGTGAGTATATGCATATTTGAGCCTACATAATGAAACAAGATATTAGGGGATGTTAAATATCTCAATTACTTTGGGTTGGTATTTTCACACATATTAATGCATACTATTTCAACTACATCCATTAAGAACAAATATATATAACAAGTTTGTAACAATGATCTTTGTGACATTTTCAGAATTACATAGTCATATTCTCTATAATAATAAGTACTTGTCAAAGGTGGAAAAAAAAAAAAAAAAAGTAATGTGACGTGAGTTCTAAATAATATTTTGGAATTCCCATTGAAACTTTACCGAATGAGATTTTGAGCATTAATTCTCAAATCATGAGGTAGGATTACTCGATCAGAGTAAGATTCTGAAATAAAGACGATTATTCAATTAAACAAGTGTAGGAAGTCTTTGACACAAATTCTTTATTAACTAATAGAGAGCAAAATCTAGGCCTTGCTTTGTCTTAGCATTTTTCAAATGCCTTCCAACAATGTTTATGAATTATGACGAAGATATTGTTGAAGAATTCTGCAGTGACCTTGTAGGAGAAGATAGGAAGGGCTTTGGGGGAATATCTATGGATTGAAGGCTACCTTCCAACATCTCCACCACCTTAGTCATAGATGGTCGATCTGTTGAAATAGTCTGAATACATCATAAGCTAACTAAAATCATCTTTTGTTTCTGTTAGTGTATAGCTTAGATTAGATTAGCCCATTTGGCTTGGCCCAGTATATTATACTTGTAGTTTACTCATATTGCTTGTACTGCACACATACCTAGCCTATATAAGGCTCTCTATTGTATATTGTCATACATATCAATATACAGACTTTCAGTCTTTCTCTCACACTTTATACATTTAACATGGTATCAAAGCCATTCCTTTGATTTTCTGGTTCCTGTGGACATCTTCGGCATTCTTCCGCTGCCCTCACCTTCATCCAGTAGTCACTGCCAGAAGCGAGTCATCGCCATCACGCCCATAATCCCAGCAATACTCGGATCCCACCATTCTGTTCATCCAACTGCCAAACCAAAGGCACAGAGTGACAGAACAGTCAATCCAGAGCAAAACCCAACCAAGAACGGCCAGAACGGACCTGACACGCGCCCACACGCGCTGTCTGAATCTTCTGACTGTCGAACACGCGCTACACGCGCTGACACGCGCTGCTAGCAATCGACACGCGCTCCCACACGCTGGCACTCTCCTCCACGCGCGCCACGCGCCTGACACCTTCTGCGTCTGTCCACGTCAGCCCTAAGCTGACGTCATCCTGCACACGTCAGCGACTGCATCATCAGCACACGTCAGCAGTTGATTTGACCGTTGACCGCCATGTTGACCGTTGACTTTTTCGTTGACTTTTTGACCAAAGTCAAAAATTTTCAACAGAACCTGTCTTGCTCAGTTTTTCGCGTAGATTCCGATTTTGAGCTCCATTTCTTCATTTGAGGTCTCTAAATTTCACTTTTTGGTCATTTTCTTCATTATGGCTCAACAAAGTGACCGAGATATCATACGTCTTATCACCATTATGTTGGATGGTCCTACTAGCTATCATGCATGGTCTCAAAATATGACTGTCTTTCTCAAGGGTCGAAAACTATGGAGATATGTGACTGGTTCAATTCTTAAGCCAGTACCAAAACCTTAGTTGAAAGCCACAGCTACTGAAGATGCCTCCAAGACTGTTGTTACAGTGGATGATTATGAAGAACGCCTAGAGGAATGGGAGAGTATTCAAAGTAAGATCTTGTCTTGGTTTATCAATACCTCTATCCCTTCCATTCATAATCTTCTTCCTCGTCTTGAGACTGCTGAAGCTGCTTGGAAATTTCTGGTTGATCGCTATAATTGCACTAATGATTCAAGCTTGGAGTTCCACATTGAATCAAAGCTTTATCAAATGAGACAAGAGCCAGGTCAGTCTATTTCTGATTTTTATTCTCAGACTTCTACTATGTGGGAACAACTCTCTGCTGCAGATCCTCCACTGGTGTGTTCCAAGGACATTGAGCTTTTTGTCAACTATCGGGATCGTCGTAAATTTATGTACTTCATGATGGGTTTACATAAGGATTTTGAGCCTACTAGGGCTTCTCTGCTTAGCCGGTCTCCTACTCTTTTTCTTGATGCTGCAGTCAAGGAGCTCATATCTGAGGAGAATCGTCGGCCTACTCATCACATGTCATCATCTGATCATGTATTGGCTACGCCATCTCCACGGCCTCCCATTGCTGCATTCACTGCTCCTCCACGAATAAACTCTGGGCGTCCCACCTCTCAATCTTCCAAAGGTACTCGCTGCGGGTTTTGCTGTGCCAAAGGCCATGACATCTCAGTTTGTCGCAAACTGCAGAAATTCATGCAAGAGCAGAATAAAGCTTCTCTTCCTCGGGCAGCTGCTGTATGTCCTTCAGATTCATCAGTTCCTACAGGTCCATCTTTGGCTTCCTCACCTACTACGGCTGATATTGAGGCAATAGTTCAACAGGTTTTATCCCGAACCTCCACTGCCCTTTCTGTCACCTCAGGTAAACAACCTCGGTTTTTTGATACTGCATGTTGTAACCATATGACTCCTGATGAATCCCAATTTTCTGATAAGGCACCCTTAGAACACCCTATCACCATTTACACTGCTGATGGAACTCCTATGCCTGTTAGTCATAAAGAAACAATCTCTTCTCCTTCTTTATCCCTTAGTGACACTTTTCATATCCCAAAGTTGTCCCTCAATTTGCTTTCTGTTGGTCAACTTTGTGAATTAGGCGTCGATCTTCTATTTACTCATCATGGTGTGAATGTGCAGGATCCCCGGACGGGTCAAGTGCTTGGGACATGCCGTAAGATTGGTCGCATGTTTGAGGTTCATAACTTGAAGATTCCTTCACAAGTTGTTTCTGCAGCTGCTACCACTGCCACCCCCTCACCTGATCTATGGCATGCTCGTCTTGGTCATCCATCCTTATCTCGTCTCCTGTTGTTAGCTTCTCAAGGTCATTTAGGTTCAATTCAGTTTCAAAAATTTGATTGTACTTCCTGTCATTTTGGCAAACAAACCAAATTGCCCTTTAATAATAGTGACTCATTTTCTTCTGCACCTTTTGATCTTATACATTCTGATATTTGGGGTCCTGCACCGGTTCCCACTGAGGGGGGATCTAGATATTTTGTCATATTTGTGGATGATTTCTCTCGATATACTTGGATTTATCTGCTTCATCATAGGTCTGAACTTGTGTCTATTTACTAAACATTTCATAAAATGGTTGAAACGCAGTTTTATCGCACCATCAAAGTTTTTCGGTCAGATAATGCTCAAGAATATAATGATAAATCTTTCCTATCCTTTTTAAATAGTCATGGTACCCTTCCCCAGCGGTCTTGTCCTTACACCTCTCAACAAAATGGTCGTGCAGAACGAAAACACTGTCACATTCTTGATGTTGTCCGTTCCCTTCTCATTTCTGCCTCTCTTCTGAGCGCTTTTGGGGTGAGGCAGCACTCACTGCTGTGTACACCATTAATCGTATTCCTTCACCAACTACACACAACAAATCACCATTCGAGCTTCTCTATGGTCAAACTCCTGACTATTCATCTCTTCGGGTTTTTGGTTGTGCTTGCTTTGTTTCTCTTCCTCCTCATGAACGAACAAAGCTCCAGCCTCATGCTTGTCTCTGTTGTTTCATTGGTTATGGTGTATCTCAAAAGGGGTTTCACTGTTATGATCCCATTTCTCGTTGCCTTCGTGTCTCCCGTCATGTTGAGTTTTGGGAACATCGTCATTTCACAAGTCTTCAACAGTTTCTTGCATCCTCTTCCTCAGAGTCACCCATTTTTACTGATCTTTTCCTCCCTCTCTATCCTGAACTTGTAGAGGATTCTTCGACATCGGCTGCCTCTCCAGACGACTTATCTCCAGTTCTGTCCCCGGCATCTGACCCGCCTGACTTGGATCCTGTGGCACCACCCTCTTCTGAGTCTCCTATTGGTCTTGAACTTCGTCGTTCCACTCGGGTAAGCATTCCTCCCCCTTATCTCTCTGATTATCACTGCTCTTTTGCCCTTGCCACACTCTATAAACCTCACACCTATCGTGAGGCCCATACTGACCCTCTTTGGCAGCAAGCTATGAATGAAGAACTAGATGCCCTCCATAAGAATCACACTTGGGATATGGTTGATTTGCCTCCTGGTCAGTCTGTAGTAGGTTGTAGGTGGGTTTACAAGATCAAAACCAAGGCTGATGGATCTGTTGAACGATATAAGGCTCGCCTTGTTGCCAAAGGCTTTACTCAGGAGTATGGCATTGACTATGAGGAAACATTTGCTCCTGTTGCTCGCCTTACATCTGTCAGATGCCTCATTGCTGTGGCTGCTGTTCGCCGTTGGCCTCTTTATCAAATGGATGTGAAGAATGCTTTCCTTAATGGAGACCTCCAAGAAGAAGTGTACATGCAACCACCCCCTGGCTATCCACACTCAGGCAATCAAGTTTGTCGCATTCGCCGTGCTCTTTATGGCCTTAAGCAGGCTCCTCGAGCTTGGTTTGAAAAGTTTAGCTCCGTTGTTGCTCAGCAGGGTTTCACTTCGAGTCCTCATGACACTGCCCTCTTTGTCCGATGATCCTCTGCTGGTATCACTCTTATTCTTCTTTATGTTGATGATATGATTATTACTGGAGATGATTCTACAGGTATCCGCTCTCTTCAGCACTTTCTTAGTCAACATTTTGAGATGAAAGATCTGGGCACTCTCAGCTACTTTCTTGGGCTTGAGGTTACCTCATCCTCTGATGGATACTATCTTTCCCAAGCAAAATATGCTTCTAATCTTTTCTCCAAAGCCGGTATCACTGACAACAAGACTGTTTCCACTCCCTTGGAATACAATGCCAAGCTCACACCCTTGGATGGTGAACCTATATCTGATGCTACTCGCTATTGATAGTTGGTTGGTAGTCTGATCTATCTCACTGTTACTCGTCCAGATATTTCACATGCCGTGGGTATGGTTAGTAAGTTCATGGATGCCCCTCGTTCTGTCCACTATGCTGCCGTTCTTCGGATTCTCCGATATGTCAAGGGCATACTTTATCATGGTCTCCACTACTCCTCTCGGTCTTCTCTCGAGCTTCATGCTTATTCAGATGTGGACTGGGCAGGTGATCCGACTGATCGATGCTCTATCACAGGTTTCTGTTTCCTGTTGGGTACTTCTCTTGTCTCGTGGCGTAGCAAGAAGCAGGATGTGGTTTCCCGTTCTAGTACTGAGGCTGAGTATCATGCTCTTGCCGACACCACTTGCGAGCTTGTCTGGCTTCGCTAGCTTTTGGCTGACATGGATGCTCCACAGCCCACTGCCACTCCTCTCTATTGTGACAATCGTATTGCTATCTACATTGCTCACAATGATGTCTTTCATGAACGCACCAAGCACATTGAGATCGACTGCCACATCACTCACCAGCATCTTAAGAAAGGCAATCTCAAGTTGTTCTCCATCTCCTCTGCTGACCAGCCTGCTGATATCTTCACCAAGACTCACCCACCTGATCGTCTTCGAGATCTTATATCCAAACTCCAGTTGGCTTCCTCCTTGCCACCTCGAGTTTGAGGGGGGATGTTAGTGTATAGCTTAGATTAGATTAGCCCATTGGGCTTGGCCCAGTATATTATACTTGTAGTTTACTCATATTGCTTGTACTGCACACATACCTAGCCTATATAAGGCTCTCTATTGTACATTGTTATACACATTAATATACAGACTTTCAGTCTTTCTCTCACACTTTATACATTTAACAATTTCATTTCTTCTCCCTCATCTGTCATGGCCATATTGTTTCCAATATTCTCACCCAAATTTAAATGTTTGTAAATCCAATCAGGAAAATATCTCTCACTCATGTGAGACAGTTCTATGTCAAAATTCTTTCTTCCTACAGCCATTTCAAGAAGCAACATTCCATAGCTATATACATCAGACTTGTATGAAACCTTTCCAAAGTTTCGACAAAAAACCTCTGGTGCAATATACCCTATAGTTCCTCAAGCACCCAATAAGGAGACAATACTATTATTCCTTTGGCAAAGTCTCGCAAGACCAAAATCAGATAATTTAGGACAAAAATCTTCATCCAAAAGAATGTTTTGAGGTTTGATGTCAAAATGCAAAATTCTTGTGCTACAACCACGATGCAAGTACTCTAATCCTCTAGCAATGCCAGTAGCAATTTGGAAGAGAGATTTCCGTTCCAATTGACAACTTGTTTTTGAAAATCCTTGAATATATATGAACTTATCCAAAAATCCATTAGGCATAAATTCGTAAACCAAAACTCTTTTAGTTGCCTCCTAACAGTAACCCAAAAGAGTGACTATATTGACATGGGAAGTTCTACTAATATTAGCAACTTCATTAATAAATTTTTCTCCACTACTTTCAACTCGCTTATGACTTTTACTGCTACTAGATGACCCTCCAATAGTTGTCCTTTGTATACACTTCCATATCCACCTTGACCTATCTTGTCTTTGAATGAATTTGTCATTTTCTTTATCTCTGAATAACTATATTGCTTTGGAGAAAGTGAGCCTTGATTCATTGTGAAATGCAATGTAGATTTTTTGTTCTTTGTCACATTCCTGTTTTTTATCATAGCCATACATGATGATGATTTTCTTCTAAGGCAGTAAACTATCACAATGAAGACTAGTACCATGATCCCAGCTAGAACAGAAGAAACACCTATATTTGAAGAGTGACATTTAGTAAAGTCTTTAAGAATGATTAGATATGAATATAACAAAAGATATGAAATATATTTTCATCCTATGAAATTGTCCACACAATCATAATACTACCTATTAGAAATTGTCGTTTCCGCTTCGTGATCAATCCTGTAAAACAAGCATTATCTTTGTATTATTATTTGAAACTAGATCTTTAACATAAACACAAACAGAGGATTTCGAGCCACATTTTTGTTTATAATAAAATAAAGTAAAAAGGGAAAAGCAATATCCTAATTAGAGAATTGTGTCGTTAGGTCACTTTGCAAAAGAACAATTATGGAGATACCAAAATATTATTAAGTGAAAGCTCTCTAGTCTAATTACTAGAATTAATTAAGACCCCCAAGTTTTAAATTATGGCTTGATTGGTTTTAATCTACTCTAAACAATGCTGAATAAGAGAAATAAACTCCTAATCAACCGGGACTACCAACAAGTGCATGGATAAAAATAATTAACAAATAAGTAAAAGCACAAGTAGTAAGGGATGAAGAGAGCAAATACAAGATAACACACAATGTGTTATCGAAGAAGGAAACCAGAGAATCCGGCAAAAAAACCTCTCTGCAGCCCTACAAGCCAAAATGATCAACTAACAAATCAGTTGGAGTACATAAATACAAAGAGACCCTTCAAACTTAATCTACCCACTATATTTGAGCCCTCCAAGCTCCAGCTATCAACAGACTTCTCCAAGTCTTGTCTTTGCTAACTTCTTGGATCCTGCAATTATCACCAATTGCTCCTACCAAAGATTGGCATGAACCCAATACTTTACAAATGCTCCAAATCAACTCTCTACAATCAAAATGAGTGTGGATTGTGTTTAGGCTAAGTTCCTCTTATAGGATATGGAAATCGAGAGGGAAGAGAGTGAAGAAAACTAACAGAAATGTGTAAAGTATTGAAGGATGACAATATCCAACTCTCCAATGGATTCTAGGGTTTTCTATCTAAAACTATCCTTAAAATTTTGTGGGTAATGTGGGTTTTTATAGTCAGGGTAAAGAAAGAAAGGTAACACACATGAATTCTAGTTGTTAGTGAGCTTCGCGAGTTGGTCAAGTCACGAGCTAGTCGTGAAGTACCTCTGACATAACAAACATTTGAACTTCCATTATCATGTGCTCCTCACACGGCCTTTCACAAGTTGCAATAGTTGCGATCAAGTCGCAAAATCTCCTGTCTTCACATTTCTTCACTAAACTAACACTATACCCATTACATTTAATCCAACAAACATATAGGCAAATGATTGTATAGAATACAATCAAATTTGACACGTAATTAATGCCAACAAATATAAAATTGAAAATCACAACTTTACATTAAGGAACTTGTTTCACCTATATTTTAGTTATAAATTTTTCAGCAATTCAAAGGTTTGATTAATGTAAAATAATAATAATAATAATAATAATAATAATAATAATAATAATAACCTCAATAGTACATTTGTGGCTCTCTTTTTTACTACAAAATTACGCAATCATCCACTACCTGACCTAGCTAGGTTTGTCCCATGATTTTCTTAATTATGCCCTTTTAATTTATTACTCTTATCATTGAATAAATAAAATAAATCCAAATGTATAATTATGAGATAATTATGGTAAACTCTTTTTTTTAATATAGTTTCAACCTAGTTATGGCATCAGTTTCTGATGATTGTGTTTTTTATCATCCGACAATTATGATAAATATGTGGGCTAGGTGAGATAACCTTGCGCAACATCATAGCTCAAATATACTACCAAATTTAATTGGATAATGACTAATGGTTTTCTTGAATCTTTTGCACAAAACTTATCAGTACCATATGCCACACCTCAAATAAGTAAAAATGGCCAGGGGTTGTTCCACTTCCACTAGCCAATGTAGTGAAAATAATAATGATAATAATAAATAAAAGAGTTTTACTAACATGTGCCCTTAGGACATATATTAGTAAACCATTTTAGGAAACTTTTTATGAAAAAATTAAAAAATGATTTACAGTTTTGACAGATTTTTCAATTTTCCCATAAAATCACACTTTGTCCATTGTCAACAACTAAACTCAACACTAAAAGAATAGATAACGCTATTATATAATATAGTTGTAGATGCAGCTGATTGTAAATCTTGAATTTTTGTGAAGTGACAAGAAGCCTTTCATGATTAATCACATAAAATAATTGTGAAAAAATGTGTGGTCAAATACTCTTAAGTAATATCATGGATTCTCAAAAAAAAAAAAATAATAATAATAATTGTAAGGATAAGGGGCCCAAAAGTATATATTGGGTCTTGGGCCTTGGTCGAGGACGATGAGTGGTCCAAGAACATTTAAACAGTATTAAAGATGTAAGACTCAGAGCCTCATGAGTAAGCTACAAAGGAGAGGATGAGGGAAGGTAAGCCGAGGAAGAATATCCCCTCGGCTAAGCGAAGCAAAGATCAAAATATGTGTCCTATCATCTGGGGTGACATTCCAAGAAGTTCTATTGATAAGGACGTGCATTATGAATGTGCAGGAAGGACGAGAGCTAAGAAATATCTAAAAGAAACCTGTTATCACCGCATTGAATGCTTTATAGCTAACTCTCTGGCCGCATTAATGAGGAAGTGATATCTGAACAGTATTTTTCAGCATTATAGCTACCCCCAAAGACTTCAAGAAGGTGCTAATGGGACAAGGATCAGTACAAGCAATCTACTATCCACGTGGAAGGTAGAGATGAGAAGGGAAAAATAATATAAATTAAAAGGAAGGCTTTAAGGGGATCGGAAAATTGAAAAGGAAATACTGTAGCAGTTTGAACTAAATCTATATTTAACTTCAAGTAATATATACATGAATTGATCTTCTCGGACTGTGTCAAGGACGATTTTCTTGGGATAAAACCATTCTATCTTTGCTTTTCTATAATTTGGGCCAATTTTAATTGCTGTTTAACTCATTAGAGCCTAGTTTTCCAACCTACTCTCTACAAATTCATTGTGGCTCTTTGGGCCTATGTCCATTTCTACTCTGGGCTTGGTCAACCAATTATGTCCTTACAATTGGCACTGTCTGTGGGAAATTCTTGTGTGATAGTGACTGTAATGGTCAATTATGGTAGGTTTAGGTCCAAACCAAGAGGAATCCGCAGGGTCCCAATGTCAAGATCATTTCCTCAATCTGGAGCGTAAAAGGGACCGGAAGGCTGGTGTACACACCACCTATACTGGTGGAAGCCACTCTTGAGGTAGGAGTCATGCCTCTCATGAGGAAAACGCTAGAGGTATGCAATTGGAGATTGATCATT
This sequence comes from Lithocarpus polystachyus, assembly GCA_033629205.1. NCBI lineage: Eukaryota > Viridiplantae > Streptophyta > Magnoliopsida > Fagales > Fagaceae > Lithocarpus > Lithocarpus polystachyus. The sequence continues at coordinate 57,100,511 of CM066163.1, forward strand.
TGAAGAGGCAGTTGCGCCACAAACAGCGAAGACGAACTCCGTCCAACTCTGACATTTCTTTCGATGATGAGGGGGACACTAACTATAGGCCCAGGTCAAGAACTCCACCTAGTGAATCTTTTTCATGTGATGAGGAGTACCATCATGAACGTAGGTACAAGAGCTCGTCTCGCAGAGGCTTGGGAAACGACGCTATAAGTAGGGCATTGAATCAAATTTCTAGGTCGACTTTCACACGCAGGATTGAAGGGGCAGAACTTCACCGGCGATTCACTTAACCAACGTTCACCATATATAATGGTTGAACCAATCCTGTGAAGCATGTAAGGCTTCAATTAGAGAATGGATGTCCACTCTAAAAATGAGGCCTTGATGTGCAAGGTGTTCCTGTCCAGCCTAAGGCCTGTGGCAATGAGATGGTTTGATAGCCTTAGAGCAAGTTCTATAGATTCCTTCAAGGAACTTACCCGTGCATTTGGATCTCGTTTTATTACTTATAGTAGGGTTCCTCGGCCATTAGATTCCCTACTATCCTTGACCATGTGAGAAGGGGAGACCCTGAAAATGTACTCGGACAGATATTAGGAGATGTTCAATGAGATAGATGGTGACTTTGATAATGTTGCCATAAGGACTTTCAAGGTCGGCCTACCTGTTGAGCATGGTTTAAGGAATTCTTTGACTGGGAAGCCTGCCACCAATGTATGCCAGCTCATGGACCGGATAAATAAGTATAAGCATGTCGAGGAAGACCAACAACAAGGGAAATGGAAGGCTAAGGTTATCCCTCAAGAGAGGAGGGATTTCAAGTCGGACCGATATAACAATAACCAGCCTCAGAGAGACTATGCTGGGCAATCTGGGTCTACCAATACTCAAGTGGTAAATATAGTGTTCAGAGAACCACTACACCAGGTGTTGGAGAAAATCAAGAATGAGCCATTTTTTAAATGGCCAAATAAGATGGGAGGCGATCCCATGAAGCGCAATCAAAACCTTCATTGCCAATACCACCAGGACTGGGGGTACACCACGAAGGATTGTAGAACTTTGTGGGATCACCTGGATCAGCTGGTCCGAGAAGGGAGGTTAAAGTAATTTCTGTATTATCCCAGTGGTCAAGGGGGCTAGGAAGGGTCAGGGTCTCGGAGAGATGCTTCTTCGAGGGCCTCTTTGGGCATAATCAATTTCATCCTTGCTACTCCAAGGAGGACTGGTTCTCATCCGTCTAGGGTGATGTCTGTGGCAGGGCCACCTGCGGAAGACTCTGGATGTGAGCTGAAGAGGGCTAGGGTAGAGATCCGACCGGCATTGAGCTTCTCGGCCGATGATAAGGCTGGAACTATACAACCACACGATGACGACCTGGTGATCATCTTTAGGATACGGGGATATGATGTGAAAAGGGTGATGGTTGACCAGGGTAGTAGGGCCAAGATTATGTATCTTGATTTGTATAAAGGGCTAAACTTGAAGCCAGAGGATTTGACAAGTTATGATTCACCTTTACTGGGCTTTAATGGGAATATCGTTATTCCTAAGGGGCAGATTAGACTACTCGTGCAGGCCGGCTCAGAGGTGGTGGAGGTGGATTTTATTGTGGTGGATGCTTATTCTCCATACACAGCCATTGTGGCACGGCCTTGGCTCCATGCCCTGAGAGCTGTTTCTTCCACCCTTCATTTGAAAATGAAGTATCCATCCGGGGATCGAGTTGAAGAGCTGGTTGGGAGCCAGTTCGTGGCTGCAGTTATACATCAGCTTGAAACTGAGTCCTCGACCTCCGCTGATAAGGGTTTATAGCAATTAAGGACTCCGGTATTACCCGTGAAGGGGACAGCTGAGGAGGCGAAATGTGAGGATTTAGAGAAAATCGCTGTAAATGAGGAATCGAGCTTCATCTGTCATTATTTGAATGTTAATCCATCTGTTACTCCCAAAAAGCAACCACCTCAGCATTCATCTAAGGATAATTTCAATGTTGTCAAAGATGAGGTGATGAAGCTTAAACAGATTAGGGCTATTAAAGAGGTTTTTTACCCTAAGTGGCTGGCCAATACTGTAGTGGTGAAGAAGAAAAATGGAAAGTGGTGTGTGTGTGTGTGTGTGTGTGTGTGTGTGTGTGTGTGTGTGTGTGTGTAGACTTCAAAGACTTGAACAAGGCCTACCCAAAGGACCCCTTCCCCATGCCTCGGATTGATTAGTTAGTTGACACAACGGTAGGCCATCCTCAGATGAGCTTTTGGATGTCTTTCAAGGATACCATCAGATACCTTTAGCTTTGGAGGATCAGGAGAAGACAGCTTTTGCCACTCCTACTGGGAACTACCACTACAAGGTGATGCCTTTTGGTCTAAAGAATGCAGGGTCTAATTATCAAAGAATGATGACCAAGATGTTTGAGCCACAGTTGGGAAAAAATATCGAGATTTATATAGACGACATTGTGGTTAAGAGTAAGCTAGAATCTGAGCATGTTGATGACCTCGGGAATATCTTCGGAATCTTGAGGAGACACAAGCTGCGACTTAATGCTTCTAAATGCTCTTTTGGTGTCTAATCAGGAAAGTTCTTAGGGTATATGGTTACTTACCGTGGGATTGAAGTCAATCCTGACTAAATTAGGGTAATCAACAATTTACAGCCACCTCGGAATCCCAATGAGGTCCAGAAGTTAACAGGAATGACTGCTGCCCTAAACCAATTCATCTCTCGGTCAACAAACATGTGTAGGCCTTTCTTTCAGTTGTTAAATAAGTGGAAAGGATTTGAGTGGGCTGAAGAGTGCGTCCTGGCCTTCCAATAGTTAAAAGAAGACCAGTCTCGGCCACCCATTATGTCTAGGCCCGAAGTAGATGAGGTTTTGTTTGCTTGTATTGAGGTGGCCTCCCATGTGGTGAGCTTGGTGTTGGTACGAGTTGATAGTGGTGTGCCGAGGCCAATTTATTATGTGAGCAAATCTGTACATGAAGCCAAGGCCCGTTACCTACCACTGGAGAAGGCTATTCTGGCAGTGGTGCATGCTACATGAAAGCTTCCTCACTACTTCCAATCATATACAGTTGTTGTTCTAACCCAACTTCCACTTAGATCTCTACTCTAAAGTGCTGATTACACGGGGAGGATAGCCAAGTGGGGTACGATCCTAGGGGCTTTTGATATCAAGTACATGCCTCGCACCTCTATCAACGGTCAAGTTCTCGCCGATTTGGTGGCCAAATTTGCTGAAACCCCATTTGAAGAAAAAGTTGAGAAGCAGGACATGGATGGAAAATTAGTTGGCATGGTCTCCCTGCAAGAATCTTTACCCTGAAAGGTATACGTTAACGATGCAGCGAATCACAGAGGATCTGGTGTGGGGCTAGTTCTGATATCTCCCGAGAGGATAACAATTGAGAAATCCTTGAGATTGGGCTTCTAGGCTACAAACAATGAAGCTCAGTATGAAGCTTTGTTGGTAGGCATGGCTATGGTTCAAAAAATTGGAGGAAAGGCAGTGGAGATGTTTTCAGACTCGAGGTTGGTTGTAAGCCAATTAGGGGGGAGTTGGAAGCCAGAAATCTCAGAATGCAGTAATATTTGAATCAGGTTAGGCACTTGCAATCTGGGTTTGAGTTTTTCAGCCTGCTGCACATCCCTAAGAGTGGAAATACATATGCTGATTCTCTGGCCACTCTTTCAACCTCCTCGGCACAGGGTTTACATCGGGTCATCCTTATTGAAGACTTGTGTAAACCTACTGAAGTAGGGAGAAACGTGGTTCGTATTCATCATATTAGGGTAGGTCCTAGCTAGATGGACTCTATTGTATTGTTCCTTAAGGAAGACATCTTGCCTGAGATTAAATCTGAGGCCGACAAGGTACGGAGAAAGGCTCCTCCGTTTTGGCTGTCCAAGGAACCAAAAATTGTACAAGCGCTCTTTTTCTAAGTCATACTTGCTATGTATACACTCTGAAGCGTTAGAGTGACTCCTTGAGGAATTGCATGAAGGGATTTGTGGAAGCCACACAGGAGGCAAGTCTTTGTCTCACCGAGCCCTCACTCAAGGATACTAGTGGCCAAACATGCAGAAAGAAGCACAAGAGTATGTGAAGAAGTGTGACCAATGCCAAAGATTTGCACCAAACATTCACGAACCGAGAAGGGTCCTTAATCCTCTGTCCAACCCTTGGCCATTTGCTTAATGGGGCTTGGACATTGTAGATCATTTCCCAAAGGCGACAGGGAATAAGAAATATTTGCTAGTCGGCACGGATTACTTCACCAAGTGGGTTGAAGTTGAACCATTGGCAAATATTAGGGACGTGGATGCCAAGAGATTTGTTTGGAAAAATATTGTTACTCGGTTCGGGATCCCTCATACCATCATCTCGGACAATGGCCTTCAATTTGACAGTAAGGCTTTCAGGAGGTATTGTTGTGACTTAAGAATTACGAATAGGTATTCCACCCGGACTTATCCACAAAGAAACGGGCAAGCCGAGGCTGTCAATAAGGTTATAATAAATGAACTCAAGAAAAGATTGGATGATGCGAAGGGAAAATGGGAGGACGAGCAGTCACATGTCCTTTGGACATATCAGACCACACCTTGTAGGTCAACGGGGGAGACACCCTTTTTATTAACTTATGGAGCCAAGACTGTTATCCCTCTGGAGATTGGATTCCCAGCGTTGAGGACGAGTTCTTTTACTCTAAGCTACAATGATGAGCTGTAGGAGAAGAGTTTAGACTTAATTGAAGAGCGAAGAGAGAATGCTATAGTCCAATTGGCGTATTATCAACACAAGCTCAAAAAAGGGTATGATGCCAACGTGAAGTTAAAGCCATTAGCGCCTGGAGACTTGATATTAAGAAAGGTTTTGGGTACTGCAAAGAACTCAGCATAGGGAAAGTTAGGGCCCAACTGGGAAGGGTCGTATCGAATCACCTCAGTGGCTGGAATAGGTGCATATTGTCTTGAAGATCTAGATGGAAATGTTGTGCCACGCCTCTGGAATGTAAACAACCTGAAAATGTATTATTATTAATGAAAGTGTTCTTTGTCATAATCTCGTTTATTACATTATGTGTTGTATTTCCTATTATTTATTTGAATATCAAACAAAACCTTGGTTATACCTGGCTCCTCGAACCATATACCTTGGATAAATTGATATTTTTATGACATTCTTCTAAGTGTTAAACAGAACCTTAGTCATGCCTGGCTCTCCAGACCACATGTTTTGGGTAAATTAATACTTAATGACATCTTTCTAAGTGTTAAACAGAACCTTAGTCATGCCTGGTTCCTCGGACTACATGCTTTGAGTAAATTAATACTTAATGACATCTTTCTAAGTGTTAAACAGAACTTTAGTCATGCTTGGTTACTCAGACCACATGATTTAGGTAAATTAACACTCTATGACACTCTTCTAGGTATTAAACAAAATCTTAGTCATGCCTAGCTCCTCGGACCATATGCTTTATGTAAATTAATACTTAATGACATCTTTCTAAGTGTTAAACAGAACCTTAGTCATGCTTGGATCTTCGGACCACATGCTTTGAGTAAATTAACACTCTATGACATTCTTCTATGTGTTAAACAGAACCTTGGTCATGCTTGGCTCCTCGGACCACAAACCTTGGGTAAATTAATACTCTCTGTTTATTTTTTCTAAGTGTTAAAGCAGATCCCAAGTTATACCCAGCTCCTCGGATTGCTTGCTTTGGTTAAGTTAATGTTCATGGTCATTTGCCTAAGTATTGGGCAATAACTGTTTATTTGTTCATCTCCATAAGATTTAGCCTTCTCTGTTGATGGTCTATTTCTTAGTACAAGCACATGATCATTTTCTTTATTATTTACGTGTGTATAGTTTGTATGGGTTAGCAGCAATGCACTACAATTAGCTCTGGTAAAGTCAAGGTGGCAATAATTCACCACCGTCAACAACATCATCAGTTTTAAGTCCCATCAGAGGGAAAAATGATAACTACACCAATTATAAAATAAATATTATAGAGAAAGGAAAGATTCATAAAGTAAAAAGTACAACCCTTTTTATTAAATAAAGGAAAGGTACATTATACACAATGGCAAACTGCCACGACAAAAGAAGAAGATCAAGATGGTGAAGAGGCTAATCTACTTGGTGGATCTCTTTTTCGTCTAGCTACAAGATGTTCTGCTATCAAGGCTAAAAAACAAGAGGCTAATGTATCTTTGTCCTTGTTAATTTGCTTGATCAATCTTGGATTGTTTTTACATTTGTGCACACATGATATATGTTGCTGAGTGAAACCTAAACTTTGTCGCACCAAAAATCTGATACTATCTGCACTAGCTAGGCCTTGGTTGGAGGAAGAGGGCTTTCTTTCTTGCTCAGCTGAGAGACAGGAGCGTCTTTGGCCTTGGGGTCAACCTTTTTGGATTTGGCCTTGGCCTCCTTCGCTTTGGCTGCAACATCATTGGCCTCTGAGGGGGGCTTGGTCTCCTTGCCCTTGATTAGTAGCTTGGCTAGATCCTTTGGAAGCCTCAGAGGGGGGAAAAAGGGCTCGAGCAGTGAAGACCGTCGTGCCATTCCCCCAAAGGCGATCAAGTAGTCGTCCTTCAGGCCCTTGTTGGACTTGGGAAGACACGATACAAACCTAACGATGGAGGACCTAGACTTGAGGTAGTACCCCAAGTCGGCGAGTGAATGGCACTCGTACATGTGGACGATGTTATGCCAAGTGAGTCTTAAACCCATCAGCTCATTGAGAGCATTAACGCTACCCAAGACTCTAAATAAGTTGGGCGCGCACTGGTGAGTACACAACCTATGGTTAAGCAGGTAGTCTCGGGTTACCCTACCAATGGTAAGCATCATTCCTCCTTCTATGAAGAAAATCATAGGAATGACAACCTCCCCTTCTTTTCTATCTGTAACCACCCGATCTGGAGCACAATACAGCAGGGCAACTCCCTGTGGATTGTGATATTTGGCCCTAAAGCTCTCCATATTGGCAGGAAAGTCTACCAGGTTTTTGAATCTACCTATATGAACAAGCTAAGAGGAAATGAAGGAAATGTTTTTGAAAAAGGAGTGAAGGTTAGAAGGCTGAGGAGACTGGCCAAGGAGAAAAGAACCTAGAAGTGTGAAAACTTACGAGAATGAGAACAGGTAACACTTCAGGAACTTCTTGAGAGTTGGGAGATTGGGGAATTCTTGAAAGCTGGAGAATTTAAGAAGTCTTAAGAACTTGCAAATTTTTGAAGTAAAGAAAATTAAACCCTCCAAGCGCCTTATATATAGGAAGCGGAATTTAGTGGGAGTTATCCCGCTCAAATTTCAAGGAGAAATACCAACCGTAGGATTTACATCTCACCGTAAGATGCGAGGAACGAAGCACTGACTAGAGCATTTAATGAGACAGCGTGGACTCTGAAGCGTCAAGAACAGTTACGAGACACGCGAAGCGATTTCTCACGTGTGTAAATTAGAGAAACAAATGGATTTAAATCTCCAAATCAAAACCCCTTTTTTTCTCCTCGGATAAGAAGGGAAAAGTCGGAGTTTTGAGGGGTTACTGTAGGGATAAGAGGCCCAAAAGTATATATTAGGCCTTGGGCCTTGGCCGAGGATGATGAGTGGTCCGAGAACATTTAAACAGTATTAAAGATGTAAGACTTAGCACCCCGTGAGTAAGCTACAAAGGAAAGGATGAGGGAAGGTAGGCCGAGGAAGAATATCCCCTCAGTTAAGCGAAGCAAAGATCAAAATATGTGTCCTATCATCTAGGGTGACATTCCAGGAAGTTCTATTGATAAGGACGTGCATTGTGAATGTGCCAAAAGGATGTGAGCTAAGAAATATCTAAAAGAAAGCTGCTACCACTGCATTAAATGCTCTGTAGCTAACTCTCTGGCCACATTAAGGAGGAAGTGATATCTGAACAGTAATTTTCAGCCTTATAGTTACCTCCAAAGACTTCAGGAAGATGCTGATGGGACAAGTATCAATACAAGCAATCTACTATCCACATGGAGGGTAGAGATGAGAAGGGAAAAATAGTATAAATTAGAAGGAAGGCTTTAAGAAAAGGGGATTGGAAAATTGAGAAGGAAATACTGTAGCAGTTGAAACTAAATCTGTATCCAACTTCAAGTAATATATACATGAATTGATCTCCTCGGATTGTGCCGAGGACGATTTTCTTGGAATAAAATCAGTCTATCTTTGCTTTTCTGTAATTTGGGCCAATTATCATTGCTGTTTAACTCAGTAGAGCCTAGTTTTCTAACTCACTCTCTACAAATTCATTGTATTGGGCTCTTTGGGCCTAAATCCATTTCTACTCTGGGCTTGGTCGACCAATTATATCCTTACAATAATAATAATAATAATAATTAACATCATGACATTTGTATTATATATGTAGAGGCCAGCCAGGTCTTTTAAAAAAACACATTATGATCACATAAAAAATCAAAATTTTTGCTGAATTTTTTCTACAACTTTCCATGTAGTAGATTATGAGTGGTGAAAGAAAAGCAATGGGTGTATATGAAAAATGATAAACAACTAGTTACACTCTACACGTAAGATAGTTGTAGCAAAATTTGTAAAATATACAACAATAGAATTATTGGCCAATTCAAAATTTACCGTTCGAATTTCTGAGGCAACCTAAGTTGTTTTTTTTTTTTTTTTTTTTTTTGAACAGCCTAAGTTATTGAAGAATTCTCACCAACTCCGGAACACTTACTATTTCAAGCACTAATTTGCTTAGAAAATTTGTGGTTGTTTTTTCAGTCTAGAAATTTTTTCGTCATAGACTTTGTGTAAAATATGATATGATAGTGATTCACTGATTTAGTTGTGAAAATAAGGTGTGAAGAAGTAACATCAATTGTAACAAGTTGAGGTTGGAAATCAGAAACATGTTTCGTTGGCAAGAAAGAATTAGGCATGAACCTGAACCTGATATATTTAAAGGCGTTTGAGGAACTGGAAGGAAGTAGCAGTCGCAGTGACCATATAACCATAAACTCACTTAGGGGGCCTTTGATACTTTAGTTCGTTGTGATGTGTCATTGATGTAATGCACACTATGATGATGTGACATTAATATTTTTTGTTTATTTTATTTTTTCTAACATTACCATAATTTAAAATTATAAAATATATCGTATCATCTTAATCTCATTACCTTCTTAAATAATGTAATGTTCTATTCTTGTATTGAGATTACATTAATGAAAAATTACAATAACGTAATATATATATATATATATATATATTAAAAATCGAAGCCTCTGAAACTCCCACAATTTTTCACATCATCATTTTAATTTATAATTTTTTTTAATTTTTAAAACTAAATAGTGAGAGAGTTCTAACAAGAGTCTCGCTCCCTCTTTTTTCTTCATCATTTTAATTTATAAAAAATTTTAATTTATTAAACTAAATAGTGAGAGAGTCCTAATAGAAGTCTCTCTCTTTTTTCCTTAATCCTAATAGGAGTCTCTCTTTTTTTTTTTGTCACGTGAGTCTTTTTTTTTTTTTTTAAACCTAAAGTGAGCCCTTAAAATAAAAAAAATAAAAAATAAAAACTAACGTGAGGTCTAATTAAAAAAAAAATTATTTTTTTTAATCCTAATTCTAACGTAAGTCTTTCAAAAAGTTAAAATTTTCAGTTTTATATTATATATAGATATTATTATCTATATATATATATATATAATTGAAGCCTCTGAAACTCCCACAATTTTCCACATCATCATTTTAATTTATAATTTTTTTTTAATTTTTAAAACTAAATAGTGAGAGAGTTCTAACAGGAGTCTCTCTCCCTCTTTTTTCCTCATCATTTTAATTTATAAAAAATTTTAATTTGTTAAACTAAATAGTGAGAGAGTCCTAATAGGAGTCTCTCTCTTTTTTCCTTAATCCTAATAGGAGTCTCCTTTTTTTTTTTTTTCACGTGAGTCTTTTTTTTTTAACCTAAAGTGAGCTCTTAAAAAAAAAAAAACTAACGTGAGGTCTAATTTAAAAAAAAATTATTTTTTAATCCTAATTCTAATGTAAGTCTTTCAAAAAGTTAAAATTTTCAGTTTTATATTATATATAGATAATAACAATAATGTGGCAAGCTCTAAGAATACGAGAATGCAATTTGTAGATCTACTATCAAGATAATACAGATTAGATTAGTAGTGGATAGTAGATATAATTGCAGTTGAATATTATGTAAAGTTATCACCATAGAATAGCCTACGTCGAAATGTGTTATGTGAAACCAATGATATGAAAGAAAAAGAATTTTTCTAAATTATTATATTGAAAAAATTAGTTATTTTCATTCATTTTCAAATTATACATTTTTAAAATTTAAGTCATATACCTTTAAGTAAAATAAGTATTTTTAATTTTTATTTAACTATCCCGTGCATCGCACGGGTTAGCGACTAGTACTATATATTATGGTATAATGTAACATCACGGCGAACCAAACGCCCTCTTATTGGATTGAGTACGGTCACTACAAGATTTATCCTCTTTTCAACTCACCTTAAATCCCTCTTTCAGTACTTCTTCCATTTTGGACACATTCCCAAAATCTACATAAAATGTATGGTTTTGAAGAACCAAAATAGAAATACTTTTCTTACATATCGCAGGACCATTATATTATTTTATTTTGTGGTTTTTTTTCCACGTTTTCATTCCTAAACTATTTTAAAAGCACTTTACAAAGGTTTGGGACCCCCAAAAAAAAAATTAGGGACTGAAAATAAACTTTTTTCAAATTTTAGGGACAATAATAATATTTTTGGCTAGATTTAATTAGTTAATTTCTTGAATCAGGTATAAAACTTTTCAGCACTCGTACCAGCCTTCAAAAGGATTGGTCAGAGAATGTAGTTAAAAAAAGATCCGTTCTGAATAAAAAACTTAGAAAATAATAAATTATAGAGGCCAGCCAATCTAAATAGAATACTACTTCGAGTGCTAAAATACTATTGAAAATTTGTCGTTGCTTTTCCAATCTAAAAGGATTATTTCCATCAATATGGCTTGTTTCTAGTCTGGGTAATGCCATGGTAGAAAATACGATATTGTTTCAGGTTAAAAATTATAGAGTTGATTGTTATACAGCGAGTATGGAGTATGTGAATTTTAAGACATGATTTCACCAAAATTATAATTAAAATTGTGTTTTAAACATTTTAAAAATTTGTGTACATGTACTTATGTTCAGGTATGTGCAACAAACATTAACCTAGAAATTAGAACCACTATATATTCATGACTGCGAAGGGAATTTGTACGTACCTGGTCCTGGATGCATGCAATTTTGGGGGGCTTCGATCGGTAGGTGGTGCGTATATAGAGGCGAGTAGTTTGATTCGTAGCGGCGTCATTAACACATACTCCCTGTCCCTGATTGGATTGAATACAGTAACTACAAGACTTATCCTCTTTCCAAATCACCTCAAATCCCTCTTTCAGGAGTCAGGACCTCTTCCATTTTGGACAGATTCCCAATATCTCCATTCATTGTATGGGTTAGAGGAACTGGAACGAAAACACTTGGACCCTTACATGCATATAGCTGGCCCTTGAGCTCCTGCTACCATATAGCCACTCCCTTTTCCTAGACAACTAGTTGAAGGAAGACAGCCATAGACGAGCGTAACATTTGCGTAGCCAGAGCTGTAAACAAAAAAATTGGAATCAAGGGTGGTATTCACGAACGTTGGTGAACAAATTCCACTTGGTAATTAAAAGCCCAGAATCCATTTTTGGTGGGGGAGAAGGAGAAGTGATGGATGAAATGAACTACTCGAGTTTGGTAGTTTGAAGGAAAATAAGGAAAACATAGAAGAAATTTTTTCTACGGAACCGATGATGACGATGACTTTGAAGTTTGAATTTGATAGTTGACTTGAAAGCTACACAGTTGAAACTCGAAACATATTCTCCAGTATGTATGACCTCTGGCTTCCGCGGGATACGCTCTATGTTGTGACAAAAGAGAAACCCGGCTTTTTTTTTTTTTTACGATATAGAAGTTCCTTTTCTGAATACTTAAATTCCAACATTTTTCCCTACGCCTCACAAGCACATATACTTATAGATTGACCATTGTACTAAAGGTGTGTGGTGATAGGTGTCAAGTATAGACTTGATATTATTGATTTACGATCATTTGCAAGTTTGTGTAATTTAAAATACTATATCGCATTCTCAACAAAAAAACAAAAATATTTGACTACATCGTATTTAATAAGACCATACATGGCTCAATTTTGGGTAGCTTTTAAGAAGAATTCAATAATCAAATTGACATTGACAGGTTGAAAAATTTCTTATCCTTAACACCCTACAAGGTATGAAAATTTATTAGATAGTATCTGTGGGGTCATGGGTCCAAATCATGCAATTGGGTCTTGGGCTTTGGCCGAGAGCGTGGGCTTTAGCCGAGATCGTGAGTAGTTCGAGTCCGAGGAAGAATATCTCCTCAGATAAGCTAAACACAGATCAGCTATAGATCCTAGTGATCATTGTGACCTTCCAGGAAGCTCTAGTGATAGGGACGTGTGCCACAAACGTACAAGAAGGATAGGAACTCAAAAATATCTAGGGGAAAGCTGCTAACACCACATTTATGTGAACAGGACTCCTGAACAATGCTACCTAGGTTACCGCAACTCACAGAACACCAGAGAGGGTGTCTGATGGGACGGACACTCAAGTATAGGCTTGGATGATCAACAAGGGGAAGGCCCAGATTGTTTGAAAGAGACAATATAATAGGAGAAACCCACCATGGAGAAAGGGAGAGGGAGGAACGGAGAAAGCACGGCAACAATCTCAAGAAATCCTGTAACCATTCTCATTCAACATTTACTAGAACAAAGCTCCTCGGATTGTGCCGAGGACAATCTTTCTTTGGTAAACTCGGTTCATCTCTGTTTGATTGTCATAAAATCCATATTAACTGTTATCCATGCACTAAAACCTAGCTTTTTGACCCACTCTCTACAAATTTATTGTATTGGGCTAATTGGGTTAAGACTCCATACATTTTTGGGATTGGTCTGAATATCATGTACCTACAGTATCAAAATACAGCTGACTAAAGTGATACTACAAACTAATAAGTACAAGGCCCTCAGTAAATAAATAAATGTGTGTGTATAAATATAAATATAAAAATATATATATATATATATATATATATATTGTATGCATAAGAATAGTGTCCTAGTTTTTTGGTTAGAATATTCCACTTTCTTGGTTGAAGCAATAACATTAAGAGAAAGACTCTAATTGAGTGATTAATATAATATATAAGGACACTATTTAACCCAAATTATTTATTTATTTATTTATTTTTGATAAACTCAAAAAAACAAGGGTAGTGGTAAGGAGATTTTTTAAAGACTTACAATACGGTACAAAACTCAAAAGGATCTATTTAACCCAAAGCTTAAAAATAGGCTTTTGATCCCAACAATGTATCATTAACCACTCACTCTTCTCATTATTATTTAATGTGAAATTTCAATCACACGTGTATTCACAATAGTTTTCCTCTCAAGTGTGAGTCATTGCCTTTTTGGGTTTCAAGATCTCTATGTGGGTTACGAACAAGTTATACTAGCTCTCCCTTTCCATGTGCTTTCTCCTTCACCAACGCGTTACCTATGGGTCTCTCATATGTCATCCATGAAATCACATGTCAATCTCATACGCTTATCCATAAAAACCTCGTACTTTGCATTTCTATATTCATAGGAACCTTGGACACCTTAAATATATTTTTTTTAATCTAACACCTTTGGCAATACTACTTTGTTGGGCATTTTTCAAAGGTCATTTTAATTTTTAAGTACAAAAAGAACCTTGATAATTATCCTCGAATATGGTGTTACCTTTAATATAAAAATGAACAAACTTCTATTTTATCTAAATGAGTAATAAATATCTTCACTAAAATTAAGAAATTGAATTAACACGTCACAAAATTAGAGATGCTTTGAAATCCAATTTAGAAATTTAATTGGATTTTCTTAGCTTTGGATATATATATATACACACGCGCACGCACCACAACTTGTAGAATGATGCTGGATGAATCTTGATTGAAACCAACAACACGGCATAAAAGAACAAAATGGCAAATGAAGAGTGAAGCTCGAAATTCATTTCCAGTCAAGAGGGTGGAGGGGAAATGATTCTTCTTACCTAATGTGAGTTTGGGTTGTTGGAGGAAAAATATAAGAAATGGAAATGAGTGAGAGTGTATGGGTTAATATTTAATACTGTGTTTGTGGGTTGAGTTTTGTCATTTAGTTTAAAATATTTTTATATAAACAATGACAAATAGATAATTACTACATAAAAATAAAAATGTTATACAAATTTAACAAAATAAAATAGTCACACCTACCCACATTGATAATAAATAATGACAACTAATAATGAACTATCATGTTACAATTTCAAAATATCAAAATTTGTAGTTAGAAATTGTAAAATTTCATGTATTTGTAGATTTTTTTTTTTGGTCAATAACATGATATATTTAAGTTTTCTTTTTATTTAATTTTATTTAATTTAATCATGGCATAAGAACACAGGAATTTGGACTAAAACCAAGATTGTGATGAAGAAAATAACAAGAGGGGGATACGGAAATAAAAACCCAGAATTTATTTTTGGTGGGGGGAAGTGACGGATGAAATGAAATACTAGGTGAGCTGCCTATTTGTTAATAAGAAAATATGGAAAACAGCGAAGATTCACAGCACTAAATGAGTAAATGGGAAAAATTTGATCAAGAAGAAGACTTTGAATTTCGAATGCATATTGGATTTAATAATGGTTGACTTAAAAACTAGACCGTAAAAAATATTTATTTGGCAAAAATACATAACTTTTTTAGTCATTTAATTTTGCTTTTGTTCATTTGCTCTAACTTTCAAATTTATTCAATCAAAATTTTTCTATCAACATTTGTTATATGTTGTGATTAATTTTCTAATTTTTTAAATTTTTCTTCAAATTTTTTAATTAAAAAATTCAATCAATTATTAAAAAATATTTTCTAGTTTTTTTTTTTCAAAACATTTTAATAAAAGTTTATAAAATTTTTTAATTAAATAAATTTAAAATTTAAAAGACTGAAATGCATTCTAAATAAACTTAAAAGTTGAGTTTCACATTTTTAGCCTATCTTTTATGGAGGATAACGAATTTTGTGACAAAAAGGTTAGCCTTTCATTGCGGCTTCATTTGATTTTACATAAACCTCCCTTTTTTTTCTTCTTTTGTTTTTTCTTTCCTTTGGTTCTGAAGTAGTGCCGGCAACCTTTATCGGATTTGCACTGACTTACACCTTACCAAGGCGTTACTCTACCACTGAGTTAAAGGGGACCATTTTTTTTTTATTCAATTACTCAAAATACTCATGGGTTTTATCTTGCAACCAAACTACTTTTTTGTTATAACAAAAGAGAGAATCACCAAACGATAAGCAAAATCCAGGAATTGAACCACAATTTTTAGGATTTTCTACCCAAATGGCATCAGAACTTGGAAGTAGAGCCGATGAAAATCTCGGGTCTATATTCTAAAATTTTAAACAGATTAGAGCCAATTCTGATTCGATCTATACATGCACGTACCATTCACTTCAATATGCCAATAAATCAAGTCATTTACAAAGTAACAGAATACATATAAAAATGATTCATATAAATTTGAAAAAGCAAGTGTTCAAAAGTAACATCATGCAAATGATGCCTAACTTGATTCTAGATTAGTCCAAACATGGAACTAGAGGGTATAATGATGTATACAACACTGAGGGTGAATAAGGACAAGCACTCGAACACAATGAGTCAAACAAGGTTCCACAATTAAATTCAAAGATTGCATTTAATTTTCCTTGGGGAAAATAATAAAATATTGGTTGTGTTGAAAAACCTAATGTACCACATATAAGGAAATCAACCTAAAATTTACCCAATAATTAAAGCCCATACATACCAACCAACACTCGCTGCAGTAATTAGTTTGATTCCCATGCAACACAAATATAACCAATAGGGGATATCAGTTCCTGACTATGACCCCATTAGATAATGGCAGATTAACCGTAACCCAACAAACATTTGATATAATAAGTTTCACCGAGCTGAGCTCGCAGAAATTAGGCACATGGAAAAAGCATAATTCAACACAAGAGTCTCATTGGTCCTATGTAAAGACATCAAACCAAATCTCAGTCAAAATTTTTAAACATAATCCTATTCAATGAAATTATAGAACTCTAAAATAAAATAACAGTGCCAAAACAAAAGCTGATGAATGCAGCACAATCAGGCCTCAGCAATTGGATATTCGAAGACTACATCTTTGCCAGTAAGCTTCCTGTAAACTCCAGCAAATGTTTCCAGCTTATATTCTGTGTTGTTCCTCTCCTTAGGGTCCAAATATACCTGACACCAGGACAACAGACACCATTAACCAATTGCCAACAGCACAAGGTGAGACATACCACCAACAAAAATATAAGTTTTTTTGGTAATGGTATGATTACTCATTGGGTCATGGACCGACAGCCTGGCCCTACTTCCCATTCTTGTGAGAACTAGAGCCCATTGACAAAACAATGACCAACAGACCAAGGTTTGCAATTACCTTCATTATTTTGGATCCATCAATTCGGTATCTGATGCGTTTCCCAACAATCTCAGCAGGATGCACAATATCCTCTAGCATATTTTCATGGACAGATGTTAGTGTGCGGGTGCGGGGTCGCTGAGCAGCGGATCCTTTCTTTGGAGGGCGAACGATCCTGCGGGAAGCAATCAAAACAACATCCTGCCAAACAGTAACAAGGATCAATTAAAACATACAAAATGTGTTAAGTAAGAATACAAAACAAAAACTGCTATTAGAGCAGAGAATGGCAGTTTGATATTGCAGAGATCAAAAACTAATGTGGCAGATTGTGTATGGAAGTTCCAAACTAAGAAAATAAAAAATAAAAACTCACCAAATTCCCCAAACATATTTCATACACCACAGTACATCTTACTATGTTTAAGATGTCTGTTACATCACAAGAACACAACTTACTAATTATTCTGCATTGTAATGGAAGTCACAGGAAAAATACAAATGATTGCATCATGGTGCCTCACTGCCAAGCAAGGACCCAAAATTTGACAAAAAAGTAAGTTTTCACTTGGAATAGAATAAAATGACACACTACCTTGCCACTGAATTTTTTCTCCAACTCCCGAACAAGGCGAAGATGAATCTTGCGGAAAGCCTTCCTCAATCTGAAGGGAACATAGACAACAACAGCCTTGCGATTTCCAGAAACATCCATTTGACTGTTGAATTAAATAGGTTGTCATCATTATTAGTAAAAAAATCTAACCAATAAAAGAAAAAGAGAGAACTAGTCAGAATACACACGTTGCTGAATTGATGTAGAGATCCTTCAAGTCACTTTTTAGCTCTTGATTGGTATTCTCCAAATCAAAGAGGTACTGCATCAAAATCAAGCAAACATTTAACATATTGAACTGGCAGATATTATGAAACACAAGCTGTCAGAGAGCAGCACAAAAAGTAACCTGTGCAACTGTATCCTCAAATTCAGTGGGCTCAACATCCTTGTCCTTTTGGATCTTCTTCCTTGAGGAGTACATCTTGGCAGATCTGATGCAAGGGCAAGACTCAAAATTTTATGCTAATTCAGGGAAGTATTATGACATAAAAGAAACAAACAATTGAATAGAAATCATTTTTTAAATGGTAAGTAGCACACCCAGTGGTATTTAACCCATGAACACCATACTCCACCTTGCTCATACAAGGGGAAGGGAGCCATATAAGCTAAAACTCACTGTCCAGTTGAATAGTAATCATTATCCCTATACATCTCTTTACACGTAATCACATCCATACCATATACAGCTTCCAAATCAGGGTCATCCTTTGATGACATTAGATCTCATTCAGAAAGTGGAGCATTGTCTACAGCTTTTTCTTGTTTCACAAAGAAACTCCATAAAATGTTCCTAACAGCTTGGTAAATAAACTACAAAAGGTAGCCCAATTAAAATTTCAACTCCAACAAAACACTGAGGAAAAAAATGAAAACTGAGCACTATTTACTCCAATCACACGGACATGACAACCCTTAAAGGCAATTCGATCATCAAAATTCATAATCTATGCTCGTGGCAGCGAGCAATCCAAAGACACATGAATAGAACTAATTATAATTTTCAGCCTCAAAAGTCCAAACAATAGAGACCTAAGAATAAAATTTTCCAGTCAACCTATTAACATTCGTTGGCCTACTTGCGTTTTTTATTTACTTTATTCAATTTACTCAGCAACCAAAATTTCAGACGACAGCATAATGGGATTCAAAAAAAAAAAAGACTCCATTTGCACAACTAATTGCTTGTTTTTCGTTAAAATTAATTGTTTGGTTTCATTCAAATCATACAAAAGCCTTTCAACTCATTTCTTTTAACGAATCTCGTAGTACCAGCCTCTAAATTGATATCTACGAAGCACCAACTGGCATTTACATTGTCAAATCAATATCTTATGCACCACAATCACCCAATACGCATAAACTAGTCAAAAAACAACCACACAACACAAATGATTGTAGCAAAGAAGAGCATATGTTAGCATATATTTCCTGGGCTTCTAACATAAAGCAAACTCATTATCAAAACCATTCAATTTCTTTCCTCCCACTTCCCTTGGCTTTTCAGAGAACATATATATTATAAAACCCACACTATCATTTTCACACATACAAGAACAGCACGATCTTTGAATCTCAGATTCAGAACCGAAATAGGAGAAAACAACGAAAACCCAGATGAGAAAAATGAAAAACAAGGCTACCCATTTGGTGTTTTGGTTACGTACCGAGAAGTGAAGGCCGAGTCCTGTGAAGCTAAGCTGTGCTGCGCTGAGAGAGTGAAAACCCTAGACTTCGGCAATGAGACAGAGGAGGATGGAAATGTGTATTGTAGGGTTTTATAAGGAGGTCGACCTAATAATGGACGGTAGAGATTGGTTCAAGGGTTTTAAAGGCGCTTCTACACCGTTTGATCTATTTTTTGTTAACTGTGTTTGGTTACAAGAATAGTTGGGGGCTTGTTTGTCCATAATTCATAATCCTTGGAGCCTGACTCAAGCTTCATTCTCCTCTCTTCTCCTTTCTTTTTCTTTTTTTTCTTTTTTTTTTAATTAGTTATTTAAGATTGCTTCTTTTTTAGGTCAAATTTAAATTTAAATTTGATTTTTTTAATGAGTAAAAAAAAATTGTATACCAATAGCATTGTGACTTAATATTATGGTTTAATCTTCTATGAAATAGAAATAAAAATTGAATTTAAATCCCTATTTATTAAAACAAAACAAAATTTAATGACTTCTTGGTTATATAATTATATTTATATATATATATAAAAAGTGATGTCAAAACCTTTTGTTTTATAAAAGACTTAATTAAAATAAATTTTTTATTTAAAAGTGTTTTTCTAGTCAACCATTTATTATAGGTTTGGAAATTGTACCAAATACACCTTTATAAATTTCATAATGTACAATAAAATGCATTTTCCGAAATGCAATTTCCTTATGGTTTGGCAAGTTTTTCGATTTCCGTTTTCTTTTTTGCTTATTATTAACATTTTTGAATTTTAAATGGCTAAATAACTTTGTTTTAAACTTATTTGAAGAAATAACATTTTTTGGATCTCGTCTCTTGAAAAGACGAGTCTCAACATAGAACTCACAAGATCCACTAAGAAAGAAATTCAAAACAATGATTAGGATGCAATATTTCATGGTTCATTATAAAGATAACTCATAATATAATTACCATTTGTTACCCTTGAAACTCATCACCATGACAATCAAACTATCACATGTAACCAAAGCCATAGCAATTGTTGTGAAACCATCCACACCAACCTAGATCTAGCAAACTCAAATTGATCGTGCAAAACTAACCTAATCCATATCCAATAAACCATGCACTCCTTTTACATCTCCCATTGCTATGTGGATCCGCATTTTTCATTACCCAGTTAAGGTCAATTTGGATACCGCTTATTACTAAAAACTGAAAATACTGTAACAAAATAATTTTTAAATGTGTGAGTAGTGCTGTGTGACCTAGTTTTAAAGATGTTTTTGTTGAAAAAAGTATTTGCGAATCCCGTGAACAATGCACGGAACCCACAGAAGTTAAACGCAAATGCGCAACGCCCATTGAAAAACGCCATTTAAACTAAGTCTTAGAGATCCTCAAGAGATGATGTGTTGATCATGTGTGCATGTGTATAAAGTTGTCACTTATTTTATTATAGAAAATTAAGAAAACCGCCATTAATTTTTTTTATTTTTATTGAATAACTTGAATAATTTCATCAACAAATAATAAGGAGAAAATTTGTATGGCTTTGGTCCTAGATACAATCTAAGAAAATAAAAAAAATTACATTACTTTGTTTCGTAATTACAATCTAAGGAAACAAAATGATAAAGACTCAATCTACAAACTCAATGTTTGAATCTGGAGGCTAGATTACAAAAATGGAAAGTGTTGGGCACCCATTTTGCCTGATTTCTAAATCAATCTCGAGGAAAGTGATGGCTGTATTATGTTATGCACTTTTCATCTAACATGTCATTTTGGTATCCATTGATTGACTTTAAATATGTTCATCATGTAATATTTAACGGAATCATGAACCAAATTTAATGCATGATCATATATTCACACTCAACCGTGAAAATTAAGGGCACGTTTGATACACTGTAATGATTATTACATGGGAATAGAAATAAGTATTACAATGAATACATTAAGTTGGAATGTAATAAGTATTACTATTCATTAGTTTGGTGACCATTTAGGAATAGAATCCTGAATATGCATTCATAATTTAGTAAAGTATAAAAAGAAGATGTAATTAAATCATTTTTAAATAAAATTTCCTAAAATACACCTATTTTAGGGTGTTCAAAATAGAACTAATAATTAACAACAAGGAAAATTTATTTTCTTTCCTTTTGAAGATGTGGCAACTAATGGCTTTTTAGGAAACTTTTTTAAAAAGTTATTACATAAAGTGAAGGAATAGATATTCAGTATTTTTGATAAGGAATAGTTATTCCTCATTTTGAGAATAACTATTCATAAGAAATAACTATTCATTGTAATAAAAACATAACCAAACAACCGAATAATTATACCATAGGAATATCTATTACATTATAGCGTCTATTACAGTCTACCAAACATGCCCTAAATGAAACGAGAAATTACACTCGCATGCCCAACCTATTTCAAGTGGTATGATAGCTTTCTTCTATTGATATAAAATACTCTGCTTTACTTGTCTCTTAGGATTAATCCACAGGTCTTCTACTTGAACATTTGAGGGAGTTGTGTGTAGATGTATGTAGGAGATTGTAGTGTGATGACTAGAGAATAATTGTCAAGATTGTATTAGAAGGATATAATTGAATGAATATAGATTAGAGTTATTGGGATTAATTGGCGTGAGAGAGTGATGTTGCAGGAAGCAACCTAATGTCTCTCCTAAGCCTTCTTTTGGGAGGAGTGAATGGAACGGAATAGAAAAGAATAGAGAAGAATAATTTTAAAATATTATTTCATTCTCTTGTTTGGTAATTTTAATGGAAGGAATGGAAAGTTTATTCCCTTATTTGAGAGTTTAAGTAGGAGAGAATAGAATGGATAGGAATGAACACTTAGAGCCTGTTTAGTTTAGGCCAGTTTTCAGTGATATCACTGGAAACTCATAAATCAGTGATGAAAAAACGTGGGACCCACATAATTTTTTTTGTTTGGCTTGATTTCTTAATCTTGTTTTCATCACTCAAACTCAAAATTTTTGAGTGAGAGTGATGAAAACTGAAAACACCAAATTGGTGTTTTCAGTTTCTGAAATGCATAACTCAGTGGCAAGATGGTAAATTTTAGACCTCTATGGGGCCCTGGCAGTACCTCTCTCTTACTTTATCCTCTCTCTTTCTTCTCGCACTTTTTTCTTTTTCTTGCTTTCTCCTGTCTCTCTCTCTCTCTCTCTCTCTCTCTCTCTCTCTCTCTCTCTCTCTCTCTGTTTTTTCTTTCTTTCTTCCTTTGTTTGGTTCTTTCTTTCTTCCTTTCTCTGGTTCAGCCCAACTCTGTCGCCACCACACCGAATTTCGGGTACTCACTCGAAATCGAAGTCGAAGTCGAAGCACAACCATCATTCGAATTCGAGATCTCTTTGATCTTAAGCCTCTCGTTTTCTACTACCACTTGTTCTTTCTTCTCATCGTTTTGACGCTTTTGCTGGTTCAGCCAAGTTCCGCCGTCTGAAGCCAATGACCCAGAAAAGAAAAATCACGAGACCATGATCGCCGGTGCTGGTTTAGCCCAGTTCCATGCCACCATCAAAGCGAGAGCCTCGAAACACCAAGACCATGATCGCTGGTGCTAGGTTTTGATTTTGTCGCCGGTGCTGGGTTTTATTTTTATTTTGATGAATGGGTTTTGATTTTGTTGATGGTTGATAAATGAGTTTTGTTGATGGTTTCTGGGTTTGTGGTGGTGGATCGGTTTGTAGTAGTTGTTGATGGCTAGTGGTTGGGTTAGTGGTGGTGGATTGGTAGTGGTTGATGGCGCCGGTGAATGGCTGAGGGTTGAAGGGAGGGAGAAGATAGAGAGATAGAGATGGAGAGACGCGGGTAGCAATAGTGGTTAGTGTTAGTGGTGGGGTCCACGATTTTGGGGAAAAGTTGTAGAGATATATAACTGAGAACTGAGTCCAAACATGTATTTTGCAATTTTCGAGTAAATGTTAGGTTTGAGAACTGAGATATGAGTTTTGGGTTTGAGTTATGAGTTTTGAAAGTTGAGATATGAAAATTGAGATATCACTAAACCAAACGGGCCCTTATTCCTCTCTATTCCCTTAAGGGCAAAGTTTAACTACAAAATTTGTTGTAATCTTAGGCTACAACCTTACTCAATATCTTTTTATCGGAGCTAAATTTTGATAAATCTACCATTGGATTACATCTTTTTCTTATACCCTTCATGCTTGCAAAATTTCAAAAAAAATTAAAGATCAATAGTTATGTTATCAATAAATTGTTTAAGTTACAAGTTTTTGTAGTTTAAAATCATGCATAAAATATTAACTTATAGATCATATAGTAAATAATATACGATTGACACAAAATTTGACATGTGTACTAAAAGAGTAAAAAGAATGCAATTCAACGGTTAGATTTTCAAAATATGAAGTAAGCTATAACTAATTTTGTAGCTAAACTTTGTCCATCCCTTAAAACCTCAAATTTTCATTCTCCCCAAAATCGAGAGGAATGGGAAGGAATAGAATTATATTTAATGAATTTGTTATTAAAACTCCTGAAGTACCCCTATATATTCAACCATTTATTTTAAAATAAGAGTTTATTAATAATATTATCATAAAATGATTCAGTTCCTTTCCCACTATGTTACTTCCAAATAAAATTACTTATATTCCATTTATTTGCATTCGTTTCTATTCTTTTATTTTAAAACATCCAAACAAGATTACTTAATTCCATTTCATTCATTTATTTTTCATTCATTTCCCTCACTTAAATACATTCCATTCTATTCCTTTATGATTATTTCATTTCATTATATTACATTCTTTTATGAACTCCTAAATGAAGCCTTAATGAATTTGTTACCAAAACTTCCAGAGTACCCCTATATATTCATTCATTTATTTTAAAATAGAGATCTAATAGTAATATTGTTATAAAATGATTCTATTCTTTTCCCTCTATGTTACTCCTAGATAAGATTTATATTTCAATTATTTGCATTCCTTTCCATTCCTTTATTTTAAAACATCCAAACAAGGTTATTTAATTCAATTTCATTCATTTCTTTTCCATTCCCTTTCCTCGCTTAAATACATTTTATTCATTTTCATTCCTTTATGATCATTTCATTTTATTATATTCCATTCCCTTATAAACTCCAAATGAAGCCTAAGTTTTTTTCAATATTTCTCCAGCAATTCACTAATCTAAAATTATGGGCTGAAATCTATTTCATTGATGAAGGGGTTGTATTTAGTGATTAGAAAGTTAAAATTACCCTTATTTCCATCCCTCCCTAAGTTTTTGAACTCATGTTTACCTTTATACACATTTGAACAAAGTTACGAGTTGATAGGAGGATAAAAAATTCAAATTTGGTGGAATATTGGACACAAATGCCTATCGACACTTGTGATTTTGTGACCGAGGGTAGATCAACACTAATGTCCTAGGCAAATTTGATTTTCGCACAATTTTAGCTTGATCTTATGATTTTTTTAAGGATAGTTATGAATTTAAAAATTATTTTTAGTCATAATTAGAGCATTCTACAAGTAAATTTCAACTTTTGTTTTTCCTCATTTTTACAAGGAGAAAAAAAAAATTATTATCTTGTAGGATTTATTTTATAAGTTAAATTACACATTTTTGCATTCAAAATTAAAACTGATGGTATTTTGACATATTATTAATCCAATATGGTTTATCCCTAAGTATGTAAGAATGTGTATTAATTGGTAAAAGTTAAAACTTGATGTGGCTTGATTTTTTAATGAATGGTTTGATTGTCATGTTCTACACGTCATTTTGATAATTATAAACTCAAATGTATGCTGGAATATAATTTATGCTCATCAAACGATTCAAATAATGTTGTTACAAATGGAGTGTCAAATTTTCGATTTTGCCATTAATTACGGTGTCCAATTGCACCCTCAAAAAAAAGCTACAACCACCACAATTAGACCTTTTTGCCTGCCCCTAAAGTCGAACACCCTTCATCACAAAGCCACAAAATTTTCGATCCAAAATTTTGGAATGAAAAAAAATCAAATTTGAGATTTACAAATGCTAGAGCCGATCTTCTCAACTAGCCCGCATTTTTTGTAGTGCACCAAAGCCTCCATTGTCCCTACTTATGACTTGGAACGCTAGGGATCTATGAATTGACAATTGGTGGCATTGTCACTTGTGGTTTAAGCGCTATCTCCATAGTAACACTGTTGACGGTTGAGAGAAGGAGATAGTCTTTGTTGAAGTAGAGTGAAAGGGAAAAGGAAGGTGGGATGAAATGTGTTTAATGAGACATTGTGTCTTGAAGAGATGAGATCTAGGTGGACTAAAAAATGTTAAATGGCCACATGAGCCTATCCAACGTGTGCATCTTGTCACTTTAAGAGACGAAATCCAAAAGAGAATATTTCTCCAAATAAGTTTCACACAATGCTATTTTGCCAAATAATTTTTAAAAATGTATTACACAAAAAAGCAGAATCCCCGTTACAGCTCTATTTGAGAGTTCATTAGGGAATGGAATGGAATGGAATGATCATAAGGAAATGGAAAGGAATAGAATTGAATGGAATGAAATGTATTTAAGTAAGGAGAAATGAATGGAATAGAATGAAATTAAGTAACCTTGATTGGATGTTTTAAAATAAAGAAATGAAAAGGAATGAAAATGAATGGAATGTATAAGTGATCTTGTTTGGAAGCAGCAACATGGAGTGAATGAAATAGAATCATTTTATGACAATATTACTATTAGACCCTTATTTAAAATAAAGAGTTAAATATATAGGGGTATTTTGGGAGTTTTAGTAAAAAAATCATTAAATCTAATCTCATTCCCTCTCATTCCTCCAAATTTCAAGGGGAACGAAAATTTGAGATTTTAATAGAATAGAGAGGAATGGGTATTTCGTCCTTCCTATTTCATTCCCTCCCACTTGAACTCCCAAATAAGAAAATGAGTTTTCTATTCCTTTCATTAAAACTCCAAAACAAGGAAATAAAAAAATATTTTAGAATTATTATTTTCATTCATTTTTATTCCATTCATTCCTCCCAAACAAGGCCTAAATGCATTTTATGAAGAATTCATTTTGCATTTATAATTTTCTAGAACTATAATTAAGGATTCTCATTTTGCACTGTTATTTTTATTTTTGCTAAAATTATTAGGACTCATTTCAACACAATTCATGAAGCCAACACTTTTTCTTTATTTGTTTCTTCTCCTTATTTATTTATTTATTTGGTAAATTACATGTTTGATCCTTAACCTTTATACCATGTGTCAATTTAGTTTTTAACATTTCAAATGTGTCATATTAGTCTCTAAAATTTTGGTATTGTGTTAAAATAGTCCTTACCACTAAATGATTGATAAAAATATGCTAACATGATTAATAGTGAAATTAAAAAAAAAAATTTATGCCACTCAAAGGGAGTCGAATCATGAAAATGACCAAGGAAGACATTTCATTTTTTGAACATAGAATTCTAAGATAAACATACATACATAAATCCATACATAGAATTCTAAGATAAACATACATAAATCCATGCTCTTAATACTATTATTCAAACACTGCCTTGAAGGGGTAAGATTTCAGTGTGCACAATTCTTTCATAATGCTGATTTAAAAAAAAAAAAAAAAAAATCTAATAACGCTGCAGCACACCCGAACACCCAAAAATTCCAAAATTTTCTGATGTCCTGAAAGGGACAAACACCTGAAAATTGGAACACTTGAAAGAATACTATACAGCTTAATCCTGCACCTGTGTGGCCCTTGACATGAGCTACTCAAGGTAGCAAGCCAGATATCGTAGTTTTGAGTTATATTATGTGCTGAGCTTGGAAATTTTTGTTTCAAGTCATATGGGTCCTACTTATTCAAAGCAGTTAACCATGATAGGATAACTTTTGCACCTTTCTCCCATGAACAATCCAACATCATATCATGGGCAACCCGTTCAACATTGACTGGTGACACGCCGTAAAATTGGCCTGTTTCTCTGAGACCTTCTGCATCCTAATAATTACAATTTACAAAAAAAAAAAAAAAAATCCGTTAATCATAGCAGGTCAAAAGCAATATCAACTGCAAAGTAGAATCAAAGGTGTAGAAGAAGAAATGGTGGGGTTTGGTAAACAGGCACTAGTGAATCAGTAGATTTGATGTTATTCAATATCAGCAATAGCAGACTGTAAATAAGAGTTAAACTTGTGTTTACCACAATGAAGTCATCATTTGCACCCAACACAAGAAGCTCAACAGACCCTTTTGGGAACGAAGGAACTGGAAGTGATGCATTCAGCTTCTGCAAATCAAACAATGGCATCCTTGAACTTTCTCTCATTAGTTCCTGGTAACTGATGAGAACAAAATAAATTGAAGGTTGAGTTCCGCTATTGAACAAAAAATATAAAGATTTGTAGAACAGAAAAGATATAGAATTCTTAGGCATAGGCATGCTAAATCAGTGTATGATCAATTGTTTCCTAAAAGTAGCCATATGTATGGAATACAATGAAAATTTAAACTATTCATATTTGAGAGGTCTCTTTTTGTCCTCTGTTTTCAATGTAAACCAAGGTTTTCAAAATTGAGACTGGACTGAATCCATAATGGGGTCTTCACATTTGAACTAAATTTATAAGATAGGTAGGTACCAAGATGTACATTTAATTATAAATTAATAACGCAGGTAATTGACGGATCACAAAACCACATAATTCAGGGAAAACCCTGAAGTTAAGAAATTTTGAAACTGACGCCAGAAGCAAAGATCGTTTGGACACTTAGAACAAAACTAATTAACAATTCTTTTATATTTTTTGTAAGTACTAATTAAAAATTTTATCAGCAAGATTTCTTAAGAATATAAGATGGATAAATGTCTGTGGAAAAAGATATGACTTTAGATTCTCAATATGGCTACTTGAAGGAATATTTATTTTTAAGTGAATGTTTACAATCAAAAGCATAGGACTAAAAAGCAATATATTCATATTTATCCTAGTGCACCCAATATCAGCAGTTTTCAGAACTTCATCCTAATAACAAACAAAACCAATTAATTTTAACTGCTAATTCACAAATTTCTAGATCACCAAATTGCATTAAGTGAACAAAAGAATGTGAAGAAATAATAATTAAAGTTAAGACCTTGATTTTTCTTTCAATTACTTGTATTAAAATTGGCTAGAGTTTTTAAGAGTCAATTTTTTACTCCAGCAATCCTACTGTTTTTTTCATCAGTCACATCACTCTCCCCTCAAAAGCTTTGAAATATAGTGCTCTTAAAGCCCTAACTTCGTCCCAAAATAATGCCCAACCATCCTCCAACATCAAACACAAAATCCTAGTTCTCTAGGATCACTGGACCCGAAACCATGGCTGCCAACAATCAATCAATAATCCAACAACAAGGTGTTGGGGATATTATACAAAGTAATAATAGAAGAACAGGGTTATCACAAAAGACAAAAAGAAAATAGATAAGTTGGAGGCACAATATTGTTTTTCTTAGACAATATTTGCCCCCCCCCACACTATTGTTGCTAAAAGGTTATCGCAAATTTGTCCCCAGGATACAACCAAGATGTTGGGTTCTACAGATTGCAATTCTAGAGAACAACCACAGGATTTCTTGTGTTTCTCTCTAACTTACTATTTTGTGAAGTTAATTATTTTTCAAGTAAACATAAGCCTCTATTTATACCCATAGGGTTATATTTCATCAAAAGGCAAAATGTTTCATAAAACCGTTCACAAGGCTTGAAACCTCTTCAACCTTTCCGAACAGTCACCAGAAAAATTCTGCAGAAAATTCAGCTTTTGAGTTTCGATCGATCGAGAGGTTCTTTTGATCGATCGAATGCTCTTTTAGATTAATCGAACAGGAATCGACTAGCGATCGAGCCAAGCAGAAGCTCCAGGATTTTTTCTTTACCATTTCGATCAATCGAGCAAAAGCTTCGACTGATCGAAAATGTTTAATTCAGAATTTTCACTTAGAAAATTCCAGAACCGAAATTTTCACTATATCAAACAATATTCTCTAAACTCAAACAACATTATTACAACCTATCCTTGTATATACCTATATATACAACACAAGGCGTTACTCTGCATGATTGATCTTGAAATCAAGAAAGGAGCCCATGGAGGTGTTAAAAAATGTTTTTTTCATCGCATTTTATATACTATAATTTGCGTTTCATCATTTTTTAATATACTAGAAATCATATATATTTTATCTTGATATCTACTAGGAATTGCATTTTCCACATTTTCCATTTGGAACAAGCTTTGCATCAGAACCTTTTTGTCCGTTATACAGAAAACATCACATCATTTTTTATTTTACTAACTTGAAATTTTTTTGAGGTTACCTTATTAATGAGGTTCTTTGCATAAACGTGCATTTTTGCAAAACTTCCAAGCAGGGTTTAACTATCAGCTTCACAAGCATGATTTTGCCAGACATTGACTCAATGTACAAGCCATTACTTAACTTTCCTTGCAAAACAGTTTAGCAAGGAAATATATGTATGTCCACACACAAACTGATGTTCAAATTTAAAGATATAAAAATGACATGGTAAACAAAATGCTAATAGACTTGAAGAGAAGTGATTGCAAACAAACCGTCGAACCAGTTGATCCTCCATTGTTGAAGAGAAAAATGTTTCCTTACAAAGTGGAAGAGAAGTTTGGAAAGCTTTCGCTGCTAAGCTGCGCGTTACCTGCTCAAGTTCATAAAGATGTATCCAATTCACAATAATGACCAGACTTCCATTTTTAGGAGTAATGTTAGGGACACATAAGAGTGCACAACTTTGTGTCACAACTCACCACGTGGCGAGTTACGAGTGGTGGAGGTGTGATGGTGGGCCAGGTGGGGACATCTCCACCACTCATAACTCGTCACATGACGAGTTGTGACACAAAATTGTGCATTTTTATGTGTCCATAGCATTACTCCCATTTTTAGTGTACAAACTCACACAAAGTAAATTGAGGACAAAAATTGACACGGTTTTCATACCTTCTGTATGATCAAGCAATGATGTCATGAGTATTAATAGTTTTACTAGTAAACATAAAGCAATATAAGTTTTTCTTTGAACATTCTGCACATAAGAGCATTCACAGCAGTGGTGCTAAATAGCTATATTGCTAAAAATATAGCTATTTAGCACCACTCATAACAAAAATAAAAGCTGCAGCAGTGGAGCTATACTTAAAAAATATAGCTCCACAGCTACAGTGCACATCTAAAAATAGATGTGCACTGTAGCTCACATCTAAAATAAAAAAATACTATTTTATTTGTGTTCACACCTATCAGACTTTCTTTTTTTTTTCTTTTTCTTTCTCATCCTCCCCCATTTCTACCCGTTGCTCCTCTCTCCCTCAGTCGTTCTTCATTTCTTCCCGTTGCAATCTTCATTCCAACCCAAGTTCCTACTTCCTCCACTCGCCGCCGACCCAAGTTCCTGCCCAGCGCCGAACCAAGCCCCTGCCCAGCGCCGATCCAAGCTGCTGCTGGGTTCGTGGTTGAGTTCGGCGCCGATCCAAGCTCCTGGTTTTTTTTTTTTTTTTTTTTTTTTTTTTTTTTTTTCAACTAGTTGCTTTTTGGTTGAGCTTGAGGCTACTTTGATGGTGGTTGTGGTTTGGTTGTGCCGCGATGGTGGAGGTGGATTTTGTTGTGATTTGGTGATTTTGTTTGGTTTGGGTTGAGGAAAAAGATTGGTGGTTTGGGTTGGTGGTTTTTTTTTTTCCCCTGCTGTGGACTAGTGGTGGTGGTGGTGGTGGTGGTGGCGGTGGTTGTGGGTGTGATTGGAGCTGATGGTGGAGGTGGTTGTGATGGGGGCTGACGGTAGAGGTAGAGGATGTTGTGATTGTTGTTGAAGTTTTTATTATTATTTTAATCAAATAGCTAAAATTATAGATCCATTGCTATGGGGTGTAAAGAGCTAATAGCTAAAATTATAGATAAAGTGACTTTTAGATGAGGCAAATAGCTAAAATTATGCATCCACTGCTATGGACGCTCTAATTAGGCAGCATTTTTTCAAGATAATGAACTATGACATGCAAGTTTATGAACTGCTAAGTCAAAAACTGTAACGAGTTATATGAGCTAAGATATTAAACAATTCATCATGGTTTTTGTGAATACATGATGTCTTGTGAGTGTAAATGACAAACAATGCACATATATAATCTTCTTCAAAAAGTGAAAGTAGATACCTTAAAAGCAGCAATAGGCTTGGAAAAGAGATACCGCCACACCAACCCACTAAAAAACGCAATTGAAGAAAGTCAGTCAGCGATAGGTTCAGGTAAAAGAATAATAGAGCATCATAAATATTTTCTTTTTGATAAGTAAAATATCATAAAAATGAGGAAATAGAATAAATCACCTATTACCCGAAGGAGGTACAGAGCAGACAAGAGCAGCTCCTGTAAGCTTGGGGTAAAAACTTTCCATTTCTAGAATCAAGCCCAATCAGCACAAAACAAAATAGGGAAAATATAGTAAGGAATATGAATTCAATAGACCAACCAGAAGCATTTTAATGAAATAGTATCTGATTCCTTAAAATGTGCTTGTGGTTCAGGCCACATTCCAGTTTCAGGAACGACATTAGATAACTACTTCAAGCACTATTTTATAGGCTTTAAATTAAAATAATACAAAGATCACAAATCAATTTCTAGAAGTTGTCTCTGGTGCAAGCAATGTATCTTAAATTTCACATCACATCTTTGATGTGTTTTGCACCTTAATGACCTTATGGATAACAACTCTTTCCATAGTGAGACGAGATATCAACATTTTCATTGATTATCAATTATAAGAAATGACACTACAGTTTATTTATAAAAAGGTTTTTGCTGTATTTGACTTAAATATTTTCAAGCAGATTAGAATTGAGTTAGATCTAAAATGCAGTTTCTAATTCTACAAATTTATTTCATGCCTCATCCACAGAGTATTGCTTCAACTTCTTCAAATGATTATGAACCAATTCTAAGGTTACCTATAGCCTGGTTATTCTTCACATTTGCAATGTAATACTGAATAATAAGCCCCCCGAATGAATGTCCAAGCAACACTGGTGATAACAATACTTTCTTCTGGATGAAGTCAGCAACATCACTTGCATGTGTCTACTGCAGAATTTGAAGTGAATAGAAATAAGAACATCATATCCAGTATGGAAACCGTGGATCATACAAAACAAAGAATTACAACCATCGAAATTATCTTTTCAAAGGAGCCATTTTTCCAATGGAGATCTAAAATACCTGGAGAGTACCAGCAACAGAACCAGAAGGAGCATCACTCTCACCCTGACCATGTAGAAAAGGATATACCAAATTAGTCCCACAGCATACAAACAAGAACGTAAATCCAGTAGTTTGATAGGTTCTATGGTATACACATACATAGATATAATTAGTGCAAGAAGATCTAGTTGCCATACCCAAAAGATTTGCAACTGTAATTAAAATTTAGGAAATGATGTATAGAGGTAATGGCCATACACACACCATCAGGACACTTGGAGACACAACAAGCAACTATTGCACCTAGCGTAGAGGTAAAATTTAGTGAATGAAGATATAAAGGCTTGCAATAAACAGAATTCAGTGTATATCTCCCTAATATTAGTACTACATCACTGAGAAAAAATGAACATGTATGATGCCTAACTCCAATTGTCAGTATGGACAGCATAAGATTTCCAATAAGGTCAATTTCTCTAGGTTTTTGTCAACTGCAGGTCTGCGGCCAAATATTTTCAGATCTCATGGGTTGATGATCACAGAGAGAAACAACAAATTGATTTGGAATTTGACCCTTCTATAAAATTTCCAAATCTCTAAATAATGATAAAGTTTTTGGATCCTTTACTTCCCCAATAATGAACATTTCAATTTCAGTCTCCTTCCTTTTCACACAGTCTCAACTCTCTAAGGAAAAAAAGCAACAACTAACATGGATCATCAAATACATTTACAACTGTTCCACATATTATGTGTAGATTTAAATACATCAAGATTGTTAGTAAATATTTAAAAAAAGAGACAGCTTGAGATATAAATGAAGACCAACTTACTACATAGCACCACAGAAATTCAAACCAACATCATGAATAAGATGGAGCTAACATCATCATATTATATACAAATCTACACAAATTTGAGCTTCAAGAATGGAAAAATATATAATGAGAGAGAGAGAAAGAGAAGCTACCTGACCCAACAAGCTTAGAGCATAGCAATCAAACCCACAAGCTGAAAAGAAGGGAAGCCAGTGCTCAGCCCAGCACCAAGCAGCATGGTAGCTTCCATGGACAAATACTAAAGGTGGGTTTTCATTGTTTCTGTCATATCGGTCCTTGTCTACAACACCCTTCTGCACAATGACCTCCATGTTTAGGCCAGAAGGGAGCTTATGGAAAAGACGGGTCTGTCCCTGCTTCAACTCGTAGGGGACTTGCATTTTCTGAGTTCTGTTGAGGACAGCCCGGGGCTTCTTGGTCCTTCTGGGGAAGCAAAGGTTTGGCTGAGAAAGAGAGATGGTGTGGGAAGATATTAGAAGAGTAGCCATTGCTGTTTGAGCTCAACATTCACTCACCCACTTCGACCCTGGATTTTATCATATTTCAGAGTAGATAGACTTTACTTTAATTAAATTATTTTTATTTTTATTTTTATTTTTAGAGATAATTACAACATGCTACTAGTAGTGCAGTTTGAACTCTTTTTCCTCTAGACTTTCAAACACTTTGTGCATAGAGAGATGTCAATTCAGCTACAAGGCTTTTAGCAAATTATTATTATTTTTAAAATGTCTCCAACGCTCATTCTTTTTTGTTTTTCTAACTTTTTTTTCTTTACGGAAACATTTTCTAAAACTTAAGGGGCTGTTGGGAAACGTTATTCTAGTAATGTCGTTTGTATTTTTTGAAAATACGTGTGAGTGAAAAAATGTGTAAAAATGTATATAATATTGTTTAAAAACTAAAACATGTGTTTAAACACATGTATTTTGGAACAAAATTTAATTTTTAGAAAAATTTTAGGTGAATAGCATGCTGCTAAAGTTATTTAGTTAAGTAGACTTTTTCTGGAACCTGAGTTTGTCAAAGACTTTGTGCATGAGAAGATGCCAATTCAGCTACAAAGCCTTTGGCAGATTATTATTATTTTTAAAATGTCTCCAACACTCATTCTTTTTTGTTTTTCTAACTTTTATTTCTTTACGGAAACATTTTCTAAAACTTAAGGGGCCATTGGGAAACGTTATTTTAGTAACGTCATTTGTATTTTTTGAAAATATGTGTGAGTGAAAAAATATGTGAAAATTTGTGTAATATTATTTAAAAACTGAAAAAATGTGTTTAAACACATGTATCAAACAGCCCCAAAACTACTTTGAGTTTGGGGCAAAATTTAATTTTTAGAAAAATCTTAGGTGAATAGCATGCTGCTAAAGTTATTTAGTTAAGTAGACTCTTTCTGAAACTTGAGCTTGTCAAACTCAATTTCCAATTAGTTTAGTCATCTGATATATTTAAAATAAAAAAAAATTTAAAAAAAACCATGTGAAACTCGAGTTTGCTAAACTCAAGTTCCAAGTCGTTAAAAAAAAATTTACCCAAATGGAACTCAAGTTTACTAAACTCGAGTTCCAATTGGGTAAATTTTTTTTTTTTAAATGGAACTCGGGCCAAAATAGCCAAATATCACAATTTTCAGAAATTTGTAGCAAAAAAACACTATTTCGGAACTAAATGGGAATGTACCACTTTTTATGTACTCGAGCTCACTAAACTCGAGTTCTAAACGGTACTCGAGTTTTGTAAACTCGAGTTCCTAGTTTCATTCCATCGTGGCATTGCTGACCTGGAATTTGTGCAATAAAAAAAAATAATGTTGTACTCGAGCTTGGTAAACTCGAGTTCCTTGTAATATGGAACTCGAGTATACCAAGCTCGAGTTCTTTGTAAATAAAATGCTTTTCTAAGGTACTCGAGTTCACCAAGCTCAAGTTCCTTACATTTTTTTTTTGGATAAGCAACAAATAAACATAAACATAAAAATAAAAATAAAAATAAAAATAAGTAATATGGAACTCGAGCTTGGTAAACTCGAGTTCCTTACAAATTTTTTTTTGGATAATCGACAAATAAACATAAACATAAACATAAAAATAAGTAGCATAAAATTATTTCTAGCATTCTGCATAAAATTATTTTTTGTTCAGCATTATTTAAAAAATTGTTCACTCTCTTTTCTGCATTAATTATTTTCTGTTCACTATTTAAAAAATTGTTCACTATTTTCTCATAAAACACCTCCTACAATTGTGTTCTCCAAATTTTAAAAACCAAATCTATATGCTTTTAAAAGCCAAATCTGTATGTTTTTTCATGTTTAAATTTCACAATAATCGTATCTGTTTTTCTACAGATCAACAACTACAGACATATACTGACCACTATGGAGGGAAATGGGTTGGAAAGAAGAAAGATTTCCTTAATATACCAATATACACGTACGAGAGTCTTGGAAGCGTTGGGCACATCATGGTTGGCAAATCTATAAAGCTAAGTACAAATACCACCACAATAGAATTCACCGTAGCAGAACCACCATGGTCAACCCTATACGAGAAGAGGTGTGAGTTGGAGGTGTATTATCGATGGCACGGGTTACGAGTTCCTAAGGCACGCTCAGCCGAGTTACCTAGAGATGAACCTACCAACATACTTGCTCATCTTGAACAAGAGAACAATCAAATGCAAAGGCGATTAGACCATTTTCATGCAATCCAAAAAGCTAGGAAGCATCTAAAGAGGAAGGCGCAAGAGCGAGCCATCAAGTCTATTAATGAAGTTACTGCGTTAGATGATGAAAGTGATATTTCAAACTTCTCAGATTTAAGCAATGATGATTTCCAAAAATAGAATTCTACCTACGAACATTAGACGTTGTTGTTAATGTCTACATGTTTTGTGCAATACAAAATGTTGTTGTTAATGTCTGACAACTGATGATTATGTACATTCAACTTTTGCAATTCTAAAGATTAACTGTTCATTAGTTTTGGCTAAGTTTATATGAAATCACTTGCTCATTTTTCCCTACTATTCTTTGTTGCTACATATGATTCTTGTGCTTTGGTTGGACAATATCCTCTGCTTTGTAATATAGGAAACACATTAGGAAGTGAAATGCCTCCAGTTAGATATATTGATGTTTCCAATATTCTGTTTGTGTAATTTGAAATGTTACACACATAACACTTATCGCCTAAATTAGATTTATTTTACATTACTTGTAGCAAAATTTAATAGATTCAATACATACAGACTCATCCAAACCACATAGACCAAACACTCTTTCACAAAAAAACCATATGGCTCCTAAAGCAAGGACTCGCCATGTGAATACACAAATATGCAACTCTTTGTAATGCACTGTTTTCAAGGATGCAGAGCATCCTTGGAAAGTTTATGCACCAATTTTTGGGGTGAGCTATGTCCACTATTAGCTCCCATAATCAAACATATATGACCACAATGTTTGATCGAATAGTCGAGTAAATATGTATTCAAAATCTACAGCGTAACAGTAATTGGCTACGATTACAAGAGATATTTCAGTGTTTCAAGCTGTGAGGTAGCTTAATTTGTAAGAGTGATGGTTCTAAGAGCAAGTGATGCTTTTAATGTACATATTTATGAGATGTGATTATTTGACAGCACCGTTTCAGGGTTCAAGATGGTTTTACCATGTGCTATTACTTCTAACCAGTAGTCACGGATTATGGGAAGAGCGTTTTGACTAGCATCCTTGAAAATGACCAAAGATAATAAACAGTTCTACATGTGCTGCTTAACAGCTAGGCACTGTTGAGCCTAGACCAGAAGTACCCATCCACACTCATGTGAATACACAGATATGAAACCCTTTGTAATGCACCGTTTTCAAGGATGCAGAGCATCCCTGGAACGTTTATGCATCAATTTTGGGGGAGAGCCGTCCACCATTGCTACACTGATGTTCGCAGTGCTGCATGTGTTACTCAACAATTTGGTATGTTCTTTGATTTTCCATTGAGTTTACACGATTTTGTTCATTCAACGATTTCAAATTTTTCAACAAATTCAAATGATCAATACATTAGTACACAGTTTTCCATTTAATTTTCATGATTTTGTACATTTAACGAATTCAAACTTTTCAACAAATTCAGATTATCTGTATATCTAATTTACACAATTTTATTTTGTACTTTCAAGATTTTATACATTCAACAAATAAATTTTTTTTTTTTACAAATTCGAACGATCTGTACATCTAATGTACACAATTTTCTCTTGAATTTTCATGATTTTGTACTTTCAACAAAATCAAATTTCTCAACAAGTCCTGAATATTTGTACATCTAATGTACACAACTTTCCATTGAATTTTCACGATTTGGTACGTTCAACAATTTCAATTTTCCATTAAAATTTCACGATTTTGTACGTTCAACAATTTCAAAATTTTCATCAAATTAGGATGATTAGTACATTAGTACATAGTTTTAAATTGAATTTTCACGATTTTGTACATTTGACGACTTCAAATTTGGAAACAAATTTGGACGATCTATACATCTAATGTAATTAATTTTCCATTGAGTTTACTCATTTTGGTATGTTCTTCAATTTTCATTTGTATATTCACGATTTTACACACTTAACGAATTCGAATTTTTCAACAAATTTGTACTATCTATACATCTAATGTACACAATTTTTCCTTGAGTTTTCGTGGTTTTGTACATTCAACGAATTCAAATTTTTAAACAAATTCATACGATCTGCACAACTAACGTACATACTTTTCCGTTGAATTTTCATTATTTTGTACTTTCAATGAAGTCAAATTTCTCAACAAGTTTAGACTATATGTACATCTCATGTACACCTTCACAATTGGGTACGTTCATTGATTTTCCATTGATTTTTCCCAAATTTCTACATTCAACTAATTCGAACTTTTTAACAAATTCAAATTATTCGAGGCATTTACCATTAGGTAATTTATATGAATCATTCATTTTTCTTTCATGGAGTTTGTCCATTATTCATATGGTTACATATTTAAAAAAACACAAAAACCATTTAAGTGCAATAATTGCGCCAATGCTAAAAACAGTTTATGTAGAAAACAGTGAACAATTTTTATGAGAAACAGTGAACAGTTTTAATTAATGCAAAAAATAGATTTTATGAATGCAGTAAGCAGATTCGAATATAAAGTAAACATGATGTGCAGAGAGCAAATTTTATTAATGTAGAAACAAATTTTATTAATGCAGAAAAATAGATCCAATTATTGTGAAATTCAAACAAGAAAAAGCATTCAGATTTGACGTTTAAATTTAGAAAACATGATTTCACTAGGTGTTTTATGAGAAAATAGTGAATAATTTTTTAAATAGTGAACAGAGAATAATTTATGTAGAAAAGAGAGTAAACAATTTTCTAAATAATACTGAACAGAAAATAATTTTCTGCAAAATCCTAGAATTAGTTTATGAAGAAAATAGTAAACAATTTTTATGAGAAAACTATTAACAATTTTAATTAATGCAGAAAACAGATTTTATGAATGCAGTAAGCAGATTTGAATATATAGTAAACATGATATGCAGAGAGCAAATTATATTAATGTAGAAACAGATTTTATCAATGCAAAAAAATAGATTCAATTATTGTGAAATTCAAACACGAAAAAGCATTCAGATTTGGCTTTTAATTTTAGAAAATCTGATTTCACTAGGTGTTTTATGAGAAAATAGTGAACAATTTATGCAGTGAACAGAGAATAATTTATGCAGAAAAGAGAGTGAACAATTTTTTAAATAATGCTGAATTGAAAATAATTTTATGCAAAATCGTAGAAACATTTTATGCAGAAAACAGTGAACATTTTTATGAGAAAACAATGAAAAATTTTAATTAATGCAGAAATCAGATTTTATGAATGCAGTAAGCAGATTTGAATATACAGTAAACATGATGTGTAGAGAGCAAATTTTATTAATGTGAAAACAGATTTTATCAATGCAGAAAAATAGATTCGATTATTTTGAAATTCAAACATGAAAAAGCATTCAGATTTGGCATTTAAATTTAGAAGACACGATTTCACTAGGTGTTTTATGAGAAAATAGTGAACAATTTATGCAGTGAACAGAGAATAATTTATGCAGAAAAGAGAGTGAACAGTTTTTTAAATAATGTTGAACAAAAAATAATTTTTTGCAAAATCCTAGAAACAGTTTATGCAGAAAACAGTGAACAATTTTTATGAGAAAACAATGAATAGTTTTAATTAATGCAAAAAACAGATTTTATGAATGCAGTAAGCAGATTTGAATATACAGTAAACATGATGTGCAGAGAGCAAATTTTATTAATGTAAAAACAGATTTTATCAATGCAGAAAAATAGATTCGATTATTGTGAAATTTAAACATGAAAAAGCATTTAGAATTGGCTTTTAAATTTAGAAAACACAATTTCACTAACTGTAAGTGTCACTCTTTACTATAAATTTATATTATATGTGTGTGAGTGTATCTAATATTAATTGCGTGCGTTACTTTTTATTATAATGTTATTTGTGTGAATAATGTGTGTGTGTGGATATTTATGTGTAAAGTATAAATATAATATAATCTAATAATTAGGAATTAGAGAACACAATTGCAGGAGGTGTTTTATGAAAGAACAGTGAACAAATTTTTAAATAGTGAACAGAAAATAATTTATGCAAAAAAGAGAGTGAATAATTTTTAAATAATGCTGAACAGAAAATAATTATATAGAGAATGCTAGAAATAATTTTATGCTACTTATTTTTATGTTTATGTTTATTTGTCGATTAT
This sequence comes from Lithocarpus polystachyus, assembly GCA_033629205.1. Lineage (NCBI taxonomy): Eukaryota > Viridiplantae > Streptophyta > Magnoliopsida > Fagales > Fagaceae > Lithocarpus > Lithocarpus polystachyus. The sequence goes on from CM066163.1 coordinate 57,140,436, forward strand.
CCAAAAAAAAAAATTATAAGGAACTCGAGTTTACCAAGCTCGAGTTCCATATTACTTATTTTTATTTTTATGTTTATGTTTATTTGTTGCTTATCCAAAAAAAAAAAAAAATGTAAGGAACTTGAGCTTGGTGAACTCGAGTACCTTAGAAAAGAAAATACCGAGCATTTTATTTACAAAGAACTCGAGCTTGGTATGCTCGAGTTCCATATTACAAGGAAATCGAGTTTACCAAGCTCGAGTACCACATTATTTTTTTTACTGCACAAATTCCAGGTCAGCAACGCTACGATGGAATGAAACTAGGAACTCGAGTTTACTAAACTCGAGTACCGTTTAGAACTCGAGTTTAGTGAGCTCGAGTATATAAAAAGTGGTACATTCCCATTTAGTTCTAAAATAGTGCTTTTTTGCTACAAATTTCTAAAAATGGTTGTATTTGGCCATTATGGCCTGGAACTCGAGTGTAGCAAACTCAAGTTTTAGGCCAGAAACCTACATCTTGTAATTTTTTATTTTTCCCAAGTCACATAATAGCATCCCTCTGTTTCTCTCTCCTTTTAGTCTTTCTCACTCACAGAGTACCATCGTTTCTCACTCTCGCTCTCCTCCCTCACTCTGACTCGTCTTCCTCGGTCCCTCATCTCCTTCAGTCTCTCATCTCTCTCAGTGCCTCCTCTCTTCGTCTCTTTTATTTGCTCCGCCACCGTGTCATCCCTTACCTCTTGCTCAAAAAACAATGGTCTCTCAACAAAGGTGACAAGCGGCGACACTTCATTAGAAAACAAGGCAAGCTCAATCTTTTTTACCATACTTATTTGTGAAATTTTGTTAGGGTTTTGTTGTAAATATGTTTTGGGTTCTGAATAATTTGTTTAAATTTGTTTAGGTTTTTTTGATGAATTCCTTTAAGTTTGTTTAGGATATAATTGATTGAATGGGTTATGGACTAGATATTTGGGTACGCTATTCTGTTAGATGAATGTGAAGATTTGTGGTTTTTGAGTGTGGAAAGTTAATATCTGGGCAGTATAAAGTCTTGAGTATTTGGATGACTTTGATTATTTTGACAACAACAACCAAGCTTTTTAGTCCCAAAATTTTTTTTTTTTTTTTTGGGGGGGGGGGGGGGGGGGTTGGGCTATGGATCCTTAAAAGATTATGCAAGGTCAGCCATATGCATTCTTTCCAGTTATTACTTTGATTATTGAATGTTCTAAACTTAAAAGGATTTTTTACACCAGCAACAATTTAAATAGAGTTGAATGGAACTAGGACATATGCCATAATCTAGTAGAAAGAAACCAAACTCTCTCTGTTTTTTTTCTTATGGCAAAAGGTGTGTAGGTGGGCATATGTTACTGCAAAACTTGTACAAACATGTTAATGAATTCTAGCGGTAACTTCATATCCAAAAGGCAAAGCCTTTAACAAAAATTCATCTAGACCACCTTCAATGACATTGGATGTCCAAATTAATCGAGTTTACAAGAAATAATGTAAATTCAACAAGTTACCAACACTTTGACATGGAAATAAAATAAACTAAGGATGCAAGGGATAACAAAATTTGATACTTATAAACTATGCAAAAAAGTTCAAAGGAATTGCAAAATACAAAAAGATGTTCCCTCCTTGGTCCTCTACATTCAATATCGCATATTCTTCCAGATGTTCACATGCGGTGTCCAATACTTGCCTACAAAAATTATGAAAACACATATACAACATAAATATAACATCATTTAGTTTAACTACATGTTCTTTTGCACATTTTCTTATTACAGGAGCAATGAAAGGATATAAGGAAGAGGGGGAGTGAGAAGAACAGGATTATAACATCTTTGTCTCGCATAAAGTAGCTCCAGCCTCCAAAATATTACTTACAAGTTACAACCTTACCCACTATAACATTTGCATTTGTCTCCAGAATAATACTGTCGAAAATAGAAAGTTAGATTTAAGTGGGTAGCCTGAATATCATGAAAGCTCATGAACCCCTAAATGTAGAAAAAAAAAATGAAGTAGCGAGAATATCATGGAAGTCACCATCTGTGCTTAAAAAAATATAAGATTTTCCTCACTCAAATAATACCATAATATCCATTACAAATGAAGAACCATAAAGTGTTCAACACAAAAAGGAAAAACAAAAAGTTTGTCATCTTAATCAAGTCGAACTTAATTTTTACTAAACTTGCCAGCTTCTTGATCCTTAAACTGATGCCCATGATGTTGAGCCTACATAGAACAAAAGAAAATGTATTAAATTATTTAGAAATCGGCGTGCTTATAATTGACATGGTTAAATATACAATGTAGTAACAATGGTTGTAGCAGATCCAAATGATTTTTTTTTTTTTTTTTTTTTTTTGATACCAGAAAAGGAAGAAATACAAACAGTTAAGTAACAATAGGGGACATATGAGGCCAACAAACATGAGTTGGCACATTAGTAGTCTGACTAGCTAAGTGGTATACATTTTCAAGGACAACCTTAGGAACAAAAATCAACTTAAACACTACACTAGCTTGTTGTATGTAGCTAAGATTTGCCATCATTGTTCTTTCTCTCCAATTACGCTTAGCACACCCATTAAAGAGAAGGACTAACTTTCTGCAGTTGCTGAGTACTAAAACTTGCTGAAAACCAAGGGTCCTTGCTTGGATAGACGCTTCCACCAGAGCTTCATGCTATGCCCCAGCAGCTGAGCTTGCTACATAGCTTTTGACCCTCCAAAACACCACTTCAGCTTGTCTGTTCTTAGCCTCATAAGCAAAAGCACTATCAAAATGACCCTCCTTTCTTGCTCCTGCTAGTTTAAGAACTATTTGCCACTGACCTCCAGCAGGATTGGGATCACTTGGGTGTTTGTACTCCTTGAATTGTTGAGACTCTTCCTTGTTAAAAGCTTCCCAGTACCTGCAAGGTAGAGTTTGAGCCATTAACAACACACCAAGAAGGTCTAGTCGAATATTGTCATGTACAACCACATTCCTATGGTTCCAAATTGACCACAGAATTGTAAATAGATTTTGCAGAAAACTTATATCCTCTGGATTCAACTTTTTATGTCTGATCAGCAAGGAACAAATCCAATTTTGGACCGAGATGTTAGACAAAGAAGAGGTATGGAACACAAAGTGGATCCATGCTAGATGGCTCTAGCAAACTGACAAGAAAGAAACAGATGCGTGGAACTTTCAACCTCAGCATTACAAAAAGGGCAATCTCTATTGACATTAATCCTTCTACTGTTCAGAATCAAAAAAGTAGGGAGACAGTCATGCAGCAACTTCCAAACAAAAGTCCCAATTTTCAAAGGAAGCTTAACTCTCCAAATCAATCTCCAAACTACCTTAGGAATTAAGACACTAGGCCTAGAGTTAGAACAGGAGGTTTGAAAGACTTCCAAAAGTAAGGAATAAGCCTTATGAACTTGGAAGTCACTAAAAGATGAGTGCTTCCAAAGTAGTTTATCATTGAAGCATCCTGTTTTGGAAATAGGCATACTGAAAAACTCTTTGCAGACTTGGTGAGGATATAAACTCCTAATCAAGTTAGGTTTCCAAGCACCTATGGACTGATTGATAAGATCAGCTATAGTCTCAGGATCAGCTTGAGAACAGCTTGAAACTCCAAGGTTGGTTGATGGAGAAAACCAATCTTTGTGAGCTAAGGGAATATCAGAATCCCTCCCTATCCACCATTTACCTTCCTTAAGTTTAACATTTTCTGATTTAATGATGTTCCTCCAAATCCATGAATTATGAGGTTTGGGAGAACAATCATGAATAAAGCCTCTAGGATAATATTTACCCTTTAAAGTCCTAGCCAAGAGTGAGTGAGGGTTGTTGGCAATCCTCCAAAATTGGTTAGCTAGAATGGCCTGGTTCATCAACTTAAACTTTTTCAAACCTAGTCCTCCTTCTCTCCTGGGCTTGCAAACCTCATTCCAATTGATAAGGTGCAATTTACGAGTTCCTGGATCATGACCCCACCAAAAGGCTCTAGTGGTAGCATCTAGTTTATCACAGACTGTGTCAGGTACCCTAAAACAAGAGAAGGTGTATAAAGGCATGGACTGCAAGACAGAGGAGATTAGGGTAGTCCTACCAGCTTAAGAGAGCAACTTAGCCTTCCACCCTTGAAGTTTTGACTGAAGCTTTTCCACCAAATAATGGAAATCAGCAACCCTTCCTCCCCTAAGCTTAAAGTTGACTCCTAAATACTTACTAGGATTAACCACAAGATTGACCTAGAGTTGTGAAGCTAAACCTTCCTGGTCCTCCATAGACATGTTTGGAGAACAGAACAAGTCAGACTTATCCAAGTTAATTTTCTGTCTTGAAATGATACAATGCCACTCCAGAGTTGTTCTTAATGTGGGAAGAGACTTAGCATCATTTCTAAAAAATAGTAGGGAGTTATCAGCAAAAAATAAATGGGTAAAGGATAACCCATTCCTTCCCAACTTCACACCCATAATATCATGGTTATGTTCAGCTTTAAGCAAAGCAAGTAACAAAATGTTGGCACACATAAGAAAAAGGTAGGGAGACAGAGGGTCTCCCTGCCTCAGTCCTCTTGAGGGCTTAAAACTCTGTGAGATACTCCCATTGATCAATAAAGTGTAATTAACAGATGAAACACACTCCATGATCCACTTAACCCAATTTGAGCTAAAAATCATAGACATAAAGAACTGCTTTAAAAATGACCATCCCACTCTATCATAAGTTTTACTTATGTCTATTTTCAAAGCACCAAAGCTAGTCTTTCTACCCCTTTTCTTTTTCAGAAACTCAAAAACTTCATAAGCAATGATGATATTCTCTGTAATGCTTCTCCCACTAATGAATGCATTTTGAAAGGGAGTGATAGGGGTGTCCATGAACGGTTTAAGCCTATTAACCATAAGTTTGGAAATAATTTTGTAAATTACATTGCAAAGGCTAATAGGCCTAAATTGAGACACAAATTCAGGAACATTAACTTTAGGAATGAGAGTAAGGTAAGTTTGATTTAGAGATTTGGGCAAGGAACCTGAATGGAAGAAAGCTTGCATAGTGTTGCAAATATCATGTTTCACAGTTTGCCAAAATCCTTGGAAGAAGAAAGCTGGAATGCCATCAAGCCCTAGGGCTTTAAAAGGCCCCAATTGGAAGACAATGTTCTCAATCTCCTTGATTGTTACTGGTTTGTTCAGTATGCAGCATTGCTGAGCAAACAAGTGGGGAATGGCCAGATTGTGCAATTGTTCCATAATGCTCTCTACATTATAAGTGTTGGCAAACTCATAAGTAGATTTAAAATGATCCACAAAAATTCTTTCAATGCCCTCAGGATCCTCAATAAGAACCCCTCAGCATTCTTAATGCAATGGATTCTACTTCTGGCCCTCCTTTGTTTAACCACAGCATGAAAATACCTTGTATTTCTGTCTCCTTTCAAAAACCATTCACTCCTGGCCTTCTGTGCCCACATAAGTTCTTCTCTCTTCAACAAGCACTCCAACTCTTCTCTAAGCTCTCTATCTTTTCCCACATCCTTCATAGATATCACATTGTTTTGGAGATCCTGCAATAGCCTCTTTTTCTAGTTAATCTTTTGTTCTATTCTGCCAAAAACATTCACATTCCAGTGAAAAAACTCCTTTCTAACACTATAGACTTTATGCATTAATTGGTAAGCTCTTGAACCATATGTAGTACTACCCCAAGCTCTTTGCACCACTTCCTCACATGATGGATGAGTTATCCACATACGTTCAAACCTGAAGGGTCTTCTTTGAAAGGGAAGCTTGAGATCAAAGTTTAGAGTGATTGGACCATGATCTGATCTGATAATTGGGTGATTGGTTAAAGCATAATTAGGATAGGTTTCAATCCACTCCACACTTGCAAAAGCTCTGTCCAACCTCTCCATGACAAAATTTTCCTCTTCCCTCTTGTTCATCCAAGTAAATTGTTGATCTTGAGCTACTAAATCACATAATTGTAAGTCTGACACTAGAAGCTGAAAGTTCTCTGCACCAAGGATTAGACCATCACCAAAAGAAAACTTTTCCTTCACAGAGAGAATTTGGTTAAAATCACCAATGCATAACCATCTCTGATGAGCTAACAATTTTAATTCCCTAAGTTTACACTAGACTTCTTCCCTCTTAGAAACTTCAGGCTATCCATACACAAAAGTAATAGAAAGGGGGTTACCTCTATTGTCCAACAAATCCGTATGCACCAAATGTTTGGACTCATACACAATATGAAGCGTCTGTTTAACCATCCAAGTTAATAGAAGCCCACCACTCATCCCCTCCCTTGGTAATTCCCAACCAACCTCAAAGCCACATTTATCCCATATCTTTTTTCCTCTATCTTTAGGTAAAAGAGTCTCCATCAGAAACATTAAATCTAGTTTTGACTCGTAGGCCTTTTTTTCACATTGATGTATTGCAGAGGATTTGCCAAAGCCTTTGCAATTCCAGTTTAGGATCCTCATGGCAACTGGGGAAGCTATTGAAGGCCAGCTTCCCTTTGCCCATTTGGATTATATTGGGTAGAAGGATTACCCTCTAAACATCTCCTTGATCCTCCCTCTGAACCTCCCTATTGTGCTCCACACCTTGATCATCCCTACCTCTTTCTCTTTGGAAGAAACCATAAAATATCCTTTGCTTGATATTGCTACCCAACTTGCCAAAGTCACTCCTAATTCTCTTCTTGGAAGTACTCCCTTGGACCATTGACCCTGCTGAAGCATTCCACACTACATCTCTCCGGTTGGAATTAAGAGGAAAAGGGTCAGAGTGTGATTCAGAGTGAGTTGGAGACACTGATTTCGGGCTAACCACACTCCTAGTACTGTAAGGGCTCATACCAGCCCATTGATTTGTTAGGAAAGTGGGGACTTGGGCTGCAGACACATCCCCTTCAGCCTGGGCTCGAAGGCCCAATTGTGAATTATCCCTTGTTCTGTTAACTTCATAGCATTGGGCTTGACCTCTAGTTAATGGGGTCCATCATTTACACCTCCCAATTCAAAATTAAAACAGTCTCTGTTAACTCTTCTAACCAAATCTTCCACCAATGAAACAGGGGATTCTGGAATCTGCCCTCTCTCCCACAAAGAAACACCTCTAACCTCGGGTCTATCCATATTCAAACGGTCTAAATTAAACATAGTTACAGTGAGAGAGTCACTATCTGTCTCAGAGGAAGAATGGTGATTATCCCTAAAATTCCCATTCGTAACAAAAGGCCCTACCCCATCTAACCAAGTCCATCTCAATGGCATGGAGTCTGTATGCATCCCAGAGGAATTAGTATGAGTGTGTGAATTATGATCATGCTGTGAAGGAAACAGATTAGAAGCATAATCACTTCCCCTAGGACCATTAGCAAGGCTCTGCTCAGGTGATGGTATAGGAGTATTGAAAGGTGTAATAGGGTCATCGTGGTTGTCTAAGTGCAATGAGTGAACAACAAAGTTTAAATTAGAATGCACTGTGTTTGTTTGGGTAGGAATCTGACGAGTTGGATTAGGATTGGTGTTTGAAGTAGGACTAAGTGGGGCCATTTCTGGGTCAGGGTACAGAGGATGATTAGGTGCATGAGATTGATTTAGGTTGGTTGTGCTATAATTAACATTAGGGTTCTGTGTTCAGGTAAAAGGGTGGTTTGGAATGTGAATTGGGTTACATGAATAATGCTGATATTGAGCCATAGGACCAAAACATACCTGAGTTGTCCAACGTTTTCTCCGATTGAAATATGCTCTAAGATCATTTGAGAAGTGGGGCTCCAGAGCATCAAACCTGAACTTCACTTGGTGGAGGTGTTGCATGCGGACCCTCTGCCGATACAAACTCAATTCAATGTCCTCTATGCTCTGGGAGCATTGAATTCTGGAGTGCCCAATCAGTTTACACCGTGTACAGAGCTTATGAACCCGTTCATATCTACATTGAATCCATGCTCTTGTTCCATCGTCCAATCTGAGCATGAAACCTGTCACTACTGGCATCCATGGATCAATACGAGCTCTGATTCGCGTAAACCTCACATTCCTAGGCACACGATCCTCCCAATCAACTCTCTCATATATGCCCAATAATTGCCACATTTTCTCCGCAAGTTCAAGATATTAATACTCCACTAGTAACCCGTGAAGCTACACCCACAACGAGACAAAGTTGAGTTGAAGCTTGTGCATGACCAGATTAAGCCGCCATTTCTCTAAAACTAATAAAGCCCCATCAACGGACCAAGGACCTTCATTGCATGTATGGCTTAGATTCTCCAAGTTCTCAAAGTGGATAAAGTAAAAGCAGGAATCCCTTCCGACCACAGTGATAGAGCCCTGCAAATGCCATGCATTATTGAGAAGTTGCTGCAATCTGTTTTCTAAGAACATCCTATAGTCAAGTATAAAACCAATGGCACAAGAGGTCCAAAAATCCCTTTGAACTACAACATCTTCTGGATCAGGGTCAACCACAGGCCCATGTCTAGCGAAAGGGACCTCTTCATCATCACTCGACCTATACTCTAGTCCAACTCATCATCTATTAAGCCAACACTTTCCTCAGAGTTACTATTCTCTGTCTAGCCGTATTCCCTTAGATCAAAATTATTCACCATAAAAAACAAAACAATACTTCTAGAAGGCTCGCATGTACACCCAAACAAAAAAGGAAAGAAAAGAAACCACTAGGACCACTAAAGAGTACACCCAGTACAGACTTCAAAGAAACAGGGAACAAAAGAGGCACAAACAGTAAAGCTATACACGTTAAACTGGGACCACTGAAGAAGACAAACAGTACCACCAGGGAAAGTATAAAGGTCAACAAGGAAAGAAGAACAAAAGAACAAGAAAAGGAAGTCAAAGCAAGTGACACACTGAAGGCATGCAAAGAAGGAATTGAAAAGGGTGGTTGGCCAGGAAAAGATGCCTATAGAGAAGAGTAAATGAAAGAAGACCTGATAGAGAAAGACAAGATAGGAGTTGATGTTTAGACAGAGAAAGAAAAACGACTGCAGTCCCTTTAAGGGTGAAACGCTCTCCAATGAGAAAACGTAATTAAGACAGATCCAAATGGTTTAAGTTGATTATACGATGTTGTTGTGTTCCATAAATACTAAGCTAGTCAGTAATTGGCACTTGAGATCCACTTTCCTTAAATTGATTTGGATGATCCTATAAATACAAATTTCATTAAAAAAAAGGTTAAATTAAAAATTGTTAACAAGTATAACATTGAATAAAAGTTGAGGAATTACTGGTCGTTGGTGTATATTGCTTCCCGGAGTGCCAAAATATGTTGGGTTAATACTAGTTACCGTTCTTTGATTAGGAAGACCCCGCAATCAAATTACATATATTAACAAAGAAACACAAATAAATAGTATAAAATGAATTATAAATGATAAACTATACATGCATTTGGTTTCCAAAAGTTTACCTCTATCATTAGAACTCATCCTTCAATAACTATACTAGAAATTTAAAGTATAAAAACCAAGGGACTAGAAGGGTAAAGGAACTGAATATTAAAAGGCAAGGATTCGTCACATACTATATTTGCTTTATATGATTGGATAACGAATAAAAAAAACGTTTTAGTCAAAGGGGAGATAAAGAAAATCTGCACAGCAAGACCTTCCCGAGAAACAATTCTGCTAACTCAATCAGCTTGACTATAACAGATGGATGTGGAACCAAAAGTAAAATTTGAACCCTAACCAAAATAATTAGAGTAGTATTTTTTTGAAAGACGATTAGATTAATAAAATGCAATTGTGTAAATTATTTACATGGTAGATTAAAATCTCAAACAATTAATCTCATAGTTTTTCATTATTCTTAATACCTAAACATTCCTTCTCTCTTGTGTTCCCATTTCATGATCTTCTTGTGGAGTGCTTTAAGTAGGCAAACCAATTTCACCTGCATTGACTTCAATTTCTTGTGCCACTTGAGAATTCTTTCATTAGAAAGAAAATAGATGAATTAGACAAGTAATTCAGATAAACAAATATATATAATAAAACAAAGAAACTAATAAAATAGACTATTAGTTAAAATTAAATAAGCAAGTACCTGTTTTCCTTTTCCTTTATTTTGGGGCTAGTCTTGTTCCCTTCCTGTCCTTTCTTGTTTTTAATTTCCTAACCTCTTGGTTTGTTTTAGATTCCTTTTGTTGTGACACTGGTCGCCCTTTACTTCGAGCCACTGAAGGACTAAGCACCTTAATACATTTGTTTGATGTCCCATTAATAACTTCATTAGATAGGGTCACTGCACCCAATGTGTGATGAGATGTTTGACCACTTTCACTACTTGACACATTCAGACTCAATTTCTCCTTCAACTTATTTAAAACTGTCATCATAGTTATACAACTTTCTTTAGTTTTGATGCCATTTATGCAACTTCATAAAAAGAAGTGTGCAATTTATCATAATGTTGTGCTTCAGGATTTCCACTCAAATCATCATAAATACATTTAATAAATGTATATCTTCGTTTCGAGTCCTTACTCCACCATGGAAGAATATATTTTGATGGCAATATTTGAATGTTCTTTATCATGATAAGCACAGGAAAGGCATACTTGCAGAGGATTCCTCTAAATTCAAATAAGCAACAATTGCATTGTACCTCCGATTCATCTTCATTAAAGTAAACATGGAAGGTTACTTCCTTTGTATCATCATCATCAATTTCTATCTCATTAGCAACTTGATATGTAGAAATTGCACCTTCTTGTTTGTTAGGGTCATATTTTGTGTAATTAGTTAATCCTTTGACAAAATGCATTTTACTTGTAATTGGGTAGATCTAAGATGTATTTAGTACTTCAAGAAACATGTTGTTCAAGTCAAGTATTAAAAACATAAAGATTAGTCCAAGAAACAAGTGAAGAAAAGCTGTTCATTAAGCCTCGACAGAAGCTTACTATCGAGACTTAATGCACAGCTCGATAGATAGCTCGATAGCAACTCAATCTATTGAGAATTATGATTTCAGAATTTCCAAATCTGAAATTCGGTCCAGCCTTACATATTTGTTTGGGATTTCTTTTTTCATAACCCTAGACATATATAAAGCTTATTTTAAAGGTCATCACACATGGATATAGAGACCAAGAGACTTATTTTCTTTGTGTGAAGCTACTGCATTTGTATGTCATAGGGTTTTGTAACCAAGTGCTTCTAGATCTTCATTATTGATGGAATGAAGAACTTTGCAGCCAATAACATCTGTTCAAGTTGCTGGAGTTAGTCACGTACTTGGGATCCGTGCAAAGGGTTAGTCATAAATTGGAGGTTTGTGCATCAAGGGAAAGAAGGCTACTACAAGATCAAATCCAATTGGGTATTGGAGCAAAGGTTCAATTGTAAGTTGGTATTTCGGAATAGGTCAAGGGTAGTTGGTAAGATTCCTTATACTTGTAATCGCTTGATTGTTAATTAGTGAATTCTTGGGAGTGGTGACCTTAAAATCATCCGGTAGGATTTTTGCCTTACGAGGTTTTCCCTATTTGTCAACAAATCACCGTGTTAATTTATTTTCCATTGCATTTAGTTTAATTGGTGATTTGTTGGCACCTCCACGATTTACATGCAATTGAACCTAATTAATTAACTTAGGTAATTGAATTAATTAACTGGGGTCAAGCTATCTAAACCCAACATTGTTTAAGAAGAAAAGGATGACAATACATTTTTCTCCTAATCTCATCTTGAACCTCCTTGAACTTCGAATTGGTATAACTATCCTGAAATTGCCTTTCAATGGCATAATGAGGTATACATGGAACTCTTGAATTTAAAGAAATAAAATCTTCTGCGTTCTCCTTTTCAACCTTACTCTTCAAGGCCTCATCATATTGATCAACAAATTGCTTTAATGTAGTCTTCGGCCCTACATAACCATAAAAAAAAGGCATTCATACTTTCACTACGTTGTGTAGTAGACATTCTTGCCCAAAATGTATTTTTAACATATGTTGGTTTCCAATGATGTTGCTCATAATACAACCATTGCAACCATTCATTATCTTGAAGATTATGCATCTCAAGTAATCTTTGCCAACTATCTTCAAATTCATCACGACTCAAGGAGTCACATACAGAGTGCTTTATATCCCTTTTAATCGCCTGATATTGAGAATATCCTTTTAATTTCTTAGGAATTTTCTTCATTATATGCCATAAACAAAACCTATGTTTAGTTTCAGGGAATATTATTTCAATTGCCCTTTTCATAGCTTGGTCTTAATCAGTTATAATTGCTTTTGGAGCTCGGCCTGACATATACTTCATCCATGATTAACAAAAGTATCAACATTCTCGTTTGATATTAGACCACACTGAAGAAGTATTGATTGACCATGATGATTCACTCCTACAAATGGAGCAAATGGCATTTTATATGGATTTGTAAAGTATGTTGTGTCAAATGTTGTATCATCCCCAAAATATTCACATGTGGCTTTACTTCTTGCATCCATCCAAAACACATTCGTCAATCGAGATCTATCGTCCACATCTATTTCATAGTAAAACCAGTCATCCTTTTCTTGCATTCTAACAAAATAGTCACAAAGTGCTCTAGCACCTCCCACCTTAAGTCAAAGTCGCCTTGCTTTGTCAACATAATTTCTACAGTCTTTCTCTCCAAATGGAAGCTTCTCAAATCCTTCTGCTTCAATAACAATAGATTTATAGTTTTTATTGATACGAATTCTAGCTTTATCGTTTAATTCAAGCATTTTTTACACGTAAGCATCTATTTTTTTATGACATCTAAATATCTAGCTTTTTTGGGACTCAAAGTATGGACATGGTTAAGCACAACAATAGACAAAGTAAATTTTCCATTAGGACAACAATTAGCATTAATCTTGGCCTTGCACCCGAGTTTTTTTTTTTTTTTTTTCTCGATTTAAGAGCATTAGTTGCCTTACTTTTTGCTCTGTCTTGATTAACACATGAAATAGTAAAATATTTTAAATTCCCATCATGTCGAAGTTTTGAGGTTCTCTTTGACACAACAAAACCTACTTATTTAGCATATTGTGTATAATATGCTCTTTCTTCTTCTAAATTAAACATCATTCCAACCTTTGGTTCTAAAACAATTTCATTTCCATCTAAAATCTTGTTGATGTCATGCTCATTTTCTTCAATTTTTTCAATCTCTAACTTTTGCTTATTTTCTTCCTTATCAATGAGAATTTCTTCATCTCAAGACATGTAGTCTTCATTGCCTAACAATCACATGATTGTTTCCATTAGATATACTATTTAGTTATCTAGTAAAAAATTTAAAAGTTTAGACCATTTAGAAGCTGAGCATACAAAACTTTAAAGCATGTATTGTATTTAGAAACATTAAAAATAGAATAAAAGTAGTTGAGGAATTACCAAAAGTAGAAGAATAAGAACCTTCAAATAGCATTGTGGGAGCATCATTCTCATCAGATGGGATTGCAACACCATTCTTATCCATGGTTCCAGCGGTTTTTGCAACGATTCCGATGACTTGTGTGCTGGTGGCATTAGTCGAAGTATGGTGGGGTGGAGGCATGGGCAAGAGGAAGCAGATTGTTAATTTGGGATTTGAGATCGAAGAGGCAAGAAGGGAGGGAGGTAGAGGAGATGCAGCGCAGTCGTGAGGCAGAGAGGCTAGGGTTTTAGAATTCTTTTTTTTAAGTATAGTTTATGTCTGATATGTTTTGGGTTTAGGATAGAAGTCAAAACTGATTTAGGTTTCTTTTTTGCTTTTTTGTTAAAAAAAAATAGAATTTGTTAATATCTTATATGGCATGTTAGTTTTTAAAAAGCTGATGTGGAGCATGCCACATCAACAATTTGTAAAATGTTTATAAAATAGTTTATGTCCACAGTATTACTCATGTTTCTTTACTCTAATTTAGTTTACTTTTTTTATTTATAACATATGTACAACATTCTCCATAATTTTCTTACATAAAATATCACAAACTTATCCATGTATTGCACGAGCAACTTACTAGTATTTATAATTAATGGGACATAAGATTTTTATTAGTGAAAAGACCAAATTAGGAATTTAATCTATGATTTCTACTTCTTTTTTTTTGTTAATAACTCTGCAAAAGCATAAGGTCATCGTCTCTATCATTAATCTGAAATCTGAAATTTGAATTTGCTACAATAATTAACATTAATGGAAAATACTAACGGCCTTTAGTGTTGTATGTAGACTTCAATAGTTTTAATTAAAAGTTTAAATTAGGTCCGGATGTGGTGTAAAAGTTTTAGTTTACAGCATCCAATATGAGTACACCACATCAGCATTTTACTGCAAATCCAATACAACTTACCACACACAACAATAACTCATTTAACCTCCTCCACCCACTATAGACGCCGCCACATGCCGCCAACCACAAATCCTATCACACACCATGGAAACACTACCGTCACCACCGCCCGATCTATTCTCCCACCCTTTAAAATCAACAACAAACCAGAAGGTGCCACACACTCCGCCTAAGAGAGCTAAGGTTCTTAAGAAAGGAGAGATATCATATAATTTGGATTGGAAGCAAGAGAGGAAGGTCTAGATCAAATTCTTGTGGGTCAAAAAAATACTTGTGTTGTTGGCATTGATTGTGGTTCAGATTGCACACTTAGCAAGTTTCATACTTGATCTTGTGGCTTAGAAAGTGTTGATACCCATTTTCACGACACATTTTTTATAAGCCCGATTCAACCAAGGCCGACTTCCTTGTGGGCTCAATTCATTTATTGTATTATATTTTATTCTTTTAAGCATGGCCCAAGCCCATGCAACATATTAGGGAAATTGAAGAGGTGTGGTTTAGAGGGTATGGGTTGGTTTCTTTCAGACCTTTTGCATAAGCCCAGCCTATGCGTGCTACCAAATGGGCAAGGGATACTAGTAGCACCTTAGGCTTATGGAGGAGGTCTTGTACCTAAAATTTCCACCCCAAAACAGTTTTTATGCTCTGGTTGACTTTGGCCCAAAGTTTCTGCCCAAACCCTTTCTTTTTTCTTTAAAAATGGTTGGCTCTCATTGGCCAACTTCAACTACTAGCCCTCATTCAATTGTGCCTCCCAATGGTCTGAAACAAATGAAAATGGGGAACCAATGATGGTTTAGTCAAGCATTTCCCTCAACGATGATAAAAGTAATCCTTCCTTTTATCCAAACAAAAGCAAACCTGAAAATTACTACTTGCTTAACACCTTGGGGTCCAAAGCTTCTTCTATTGATTAAAAACTAGTTACTTAGAGCACCCCAAACTCAATATAAATGCCACAACCAGATTCAAAACAGAGGCATCACGTTTTACTCTGAGAGCAACACCCTAAGCTCAATAAAAGAGTCCCTTTTCAGCTAACAAACCAACCAACTACGTTTTCCCCCATAGAGTTGAAACTTGAGACCAAAAGCCCGATCAGCTAGTTAACATTCTCACAATTATGAACCTTAGGGGTGGAAATATAGGTACGGGAAAACCTTCCTTTTCTTTCTCACAACCTCTCTCAATTTCCTCTTCTCGCTGACTGTGAGTTGAAGTTTCAGACTTGTTATGTTCTTATGCATTTTTCAACATTTTTGTTATTGTCATTTTCATTTCTCTCTTATTAAAGCATCATTAGTCTTTGTTTATTATACATTTGAAATTTTGGGCTTGATTCTCCATAAATAAACACTTCTAAAGAACCCAGGGGGAGATTTGGGCTAATCTAGCATATTTGGTCCTTATCGAAAAACGTTCACTAACAGAAAGTTAAAAAAAAAATCATTTTTTTTTCAGTAGAAATTCAATGAATTTGTATTGCTGTGTTTGTTATTTTTTGTGGTTTAGATTAACAAAATGAATTTTTGTAGCATAAATTTTAGTCCATTAACAAAATGATTTTGTTAAGAAGAAAATAATTCAGCCAATATGGTGATTATGGGTTCCTAGTCATATTTAAGATTTGGTGCACTTTGGGTTTCTCATTCGAAGCTTTAGAATTGTGTTTTAGATTTGTTGCTATGGGTGAGAGAGTGAATCGAGCAGTGGTGACAGTAGCATCTCCGACAACGTGTGATGATGTTCGTGGTAGGGTGGCTAGTGGCTAGCGACGTGTGTGGTGGGGTGGCTGGATGGGTTCTAAGTGCTAACTATTCTAAAGAGGGTTCTTGATTTTTTTATTTTTGAAAGGATATAAATGAGTTGTTATTGTGTGTGGTAAGTTGTATTGGTTTTAGTAAAATGTTGATGTGGCATACTCATATTGGATGCAGTAAACTAAGCTTTTATGCCAAATCCGGTCCCAATTTAAACTCTTTAATTTAAGTGAGGTCAGTGTAATCTATTTCTAACTTTCTATTGGTCCATAACATTTGCTTTAGCTAAGAATCTCATCTCGTTTCATCGAAAAAGAAGTATAAGAAAAGAAGGATAAAGGGAGATTAGATAAATATAATTGCCTTTGTACCATGCAAAAACTATAATTAGATATAATGTCCATCAACTCCTTGCCCTCCCTCACTTCCATGGCCCGGTCTCTTCTTCTTCTTCCTAAAACATGTCTTTCACCTTCCCTACCTTCAACGGCTTCACTCTGGACCAATCGCGTCCCCTACTCCGTCAATACCCACTACAAGAAAAAAGCTATTTTGCAACAAAGAGACATTATAGTAGCAATAAACATAAAAATGTGTATATTACTTTTGTTGCAATAGGGACTTAAAAATACTAATATATGGCATCAACATTTTATTTGTTGCAATAACTTGCAATAACCTTGTTGCAATAGACTAATCCCCTCCCGCGTTTTATATTCCCCAATTTTCATTACCTGCTATTACAAAATTTCCCCTTTCCTTTCTATCTAGCACACTTTTCCTCTTTCTTTTTCCTACTCTCTCAATCCACCGTTTTGCTTTACAAAATCAAAATCTGAGAGTGTGGAGCCTAACGACGTCGCAATAAATTATAGCAACAATATTTTTTGTTGCAATAAAGTATTTTTAATAATAATAAAAATATTTTATTGCAACAAAATTTTTGTTGCAATAGCCTATTGCCACAGAGTTTATTGCAACAGTTTGCATCGAAATATTTTCGTTGCAATAAGGTTTATTGCAACAAAAAAGTTCGATCCAATAGAGTTTTTTTTTCTTATAGTGACCATTCATGCCCTCTGATCTTTCTCAAAAGAAGGAGATCATCGTCTTGATCATATGATTTGCCCTTGTTTTCATTGCTCTAGTGTGCTTTCTCTACTATTGGGTGACACACAAATTGAAGAGTAATCGGGTTAGACTAGTTATCAACCCACTCCCACCACCACTAGAGGATATCAATTAGAGGATGACATAGCTGAGGAGGCGTTTGGGCTTTGAGCTCAGTAGTGAGTCTTTTCAATTTTCTTAGCCTGCTTTTATTATGTTGTAGTCTCTCTTTTATTTCTTTCCACGTCTTTATATATATATATATATATATATATATATATATATATATATTATGTTTTGGATGATAGATTTGTATTTGGAACTTGGAAATGGCTTGAGAATATATTTTTAAGTTTACATTGTTAAATATCTGTGTGAATCTTGCTAGTGTAAATTAATGGTCAAATATTTATATTGTGTCTTTATATTATTTATATTGTGTATTTATATTATTTATTTGTGTGTGTTTGTTTCTCAAAAAAAAGAAAAAAAGAATGAATAATTGTCCCGCATTGCTTAAGAGAGTGTGTTATGTGTAGTATAACTTGCTCCACCCTCCTTTAAAAGCTATCATGGCTTTTGAGTGGAGTTGTAGTGTGCTTACAATGGCTTTTGAGTGGAGTTGTGATGTGTTTTTGTATTATAACTTCTTTCTCTCTCCCTTGTTTGTGTGTGTATTTGTTTCTCGAAAAAAAAATATTGCAAAATATTAAGATGAACAAAGATTAATTACAATTTTATATGTTACAGTATTTGATTAAATAGTAAATAATATCTTTTAACACAAAATTCTTCGATATGCTTGTTAAGTACAATAAAATAGTAAAAAATATTGAGTGATATAATATTAATAAAAAATCACCCTTGTAAATGATTATGAGAGAGAGAGAGAGACATAAAAATAAATTCATCTACCATTTAATACAAGATGATGATTTGATACATAATGTAAATGTAATTGTTTGATGGGTTTCAATTAGCTCAATTATTAAAAAAAAAAAATTGAAACTATCTGTAAAAAAAAAAAAATTGTAATTGTTTGATGGTGCATAAGGCCTAAATGAAAAGAATTCTCATTTTTTTGATAAGTAAAAATTATTGATAAGAGCCAAAAGTTAATACAACAAACCATTTAGGTACTTGAAATCATTTTAAAGAGAATTCTCATTGAATGCGTAAATCATCAGATGGTATAAAATCATCAGCTTGTGTTAAAATCATACAAAATCATCAATTTTTTTTTTTTTTTTTGAGAAAAAAAAAAGTATGTGTAAAGGTTTCCGTTATGTTTCAATGAGTTTTTATTATGAACAAACCTTTTTAAATGAGATTAGTAAAATTGGTCAACGTGGCAAAAGTATGTGTAAAGGTTGTTTCTGTTGCTACCCAAAACAAAAAGGAAAGCCCAATACCCATGGGCCGTTGAATAAGGAATATGTAGCCAGAAAGGATCAAGGGAAGGTCACAAAGGCCCATGAAAAATCGACCACCTTACAAAGAAACCCTAAAAGAAAAAAGAAAAATCCTAGGAGCACAAATTTTTTTTATAATTACTTGTCACAGTTATAACGTGGTAAAGTGTGATTAATGAAGAAAAAGTAAATATTGCGCCTAAAATATGAGTGTATAGAACCTTGTAACTCAATTATCATTTTCTAGTGTTTTTAACAGAGATATTTAGGGTTCAAATCCCTTATCTCCTAACTACTAACTTATCGAGAAAAAGAAAAAAAAATTCAGCTGATGAAAATAATACCATCGGTGGAATTGCAGAAAAGCCTCTATTGACAATGAAGCCTCTATAATTGCTTGGTACATCTAATTTGGAAACATTTATGTCAATAAATCCGATAATCATCATTTCAGCCTTTTCTAACTGATAATGTTTTTCATTTTTTGAGGCCTTTTAACTACTAATAATAATGTTGATTCTCAATAATAATAATGTCGATTCTCAATAATAATAATGTCCAAACAATCAAGCAAATCTAGTTTATTGTCAGACGAGATTTATCCATTAAAAATTCAAGTTAGAGCTTTACTAATGAAATATCACTTCATGCATTCTTGAAATTAATCACAAATTTATCATTCATTCATTGTCTGGGAACACATTCTATGTCAATCCAAATTATTACCTGAGTCCACAAAGTTACATTTTCTTTTAGCCCTCTTAAGTACACTAAAGAACTTCTCTCCAAACAAAAAAAAATGTTCATTAAACAACCACAGTCCGTTGAGACTTACTTTTGCCCACTGGGCCACTATATACAAAGTCCTAATTACAGGGAGGGAGTCTCTGACGCCCCTTTAAAAAAAAAAAAAAAAAAAAAAAAAAAAAAAAAAAAAAAACCCTTTTAGTCATATTTAACAGAATCTCTGGTTTGGCCAAGCATGTGTGGAGATTGACTTAAAATTCTGAAAATTATGAGAATTATCATCGACATCAAATAAGTTAGCTTTTCCTTCTTGGATACAAATAGAAAAAAGAAAAGAAAAGAAAAGAAAGCTTTGCTCCATTGTGCTAATTCATCACCCTTCCTTGTTTTGATGAAATTTCATCATGCTTCCTAAACATGGTTGTCTAACATTTTTTTACGTATAAAAAGCATTAAAATGAGAAAAAAAATCACTCAAAACATACTAAAATTAGAAATGCTAAATCGTTACTATTAAGACATATGTGGAACCTGTTAGAATATATGTCATATAGAATTGACTAATCTTTTGATAAAACGCACTTTACTTGTAATTGGGTATATCTAGGATGTGTTTAACACTTCAAGGAATAAGAGTTCAAGTTTAGTATTGAAGCCATGAGAGTCTATCTAAGAAACAAGTGAAGAAGTGCTGTTCATTAAAGCTTGACAGATAACTCGACAGATGTATCTATCAAGATTTAATATGCGATTCTCAACAGCTTTTGACAGAAGTTGTATCTATCAAGAATTACGAAATTTAGATTTTCAGATCTGTTTTTCACGCATATCCAAGCTATTTATGTAGAGTTTCTTTTCTCATAACCCTAGTGTGAGAGGCGGTGTCCCTTAAAAAAAGAGATATTCAGTACCCTTTAAGGCATCTTTTTTTTTTGGATAAGTGGTATGGAGTCGCCACTTAATTTTTATATACAAAAAATAAGAAAAACTAAATAAAATACATGACTGAACAGTTCCATTCATTGATTGAATAAAATTACATATCTGAAAGGAAATTAAAAAGTTTCATAGCTTTGGGTCCTAATTACAATCTACCAAATATTTACATGGCTTGTTGTTCTAGTTACATTCTACCCAAAACAAATGAAGACAAGGCTAAATCTACTAAACCAAAAACCTAAATCCAGAGGCTAGATTACGGAATGGGAAGGTGTTAGGCACCCATTTCGCCCAGACAGAGTCTGGTCTTCTAGACTTTTGTGACTAATGTACTATCTTATGCATGTTATGTATGATATATTGAACATGTGGAATAAACTAATTGCATAAAACCATTTATGAATGTATCCACCTTTTTGTTTTTAAAAAAATTTCAGATCTGTTTTTATATTTGAAAGAAATTGATTTTAGCGAAAAAGAATCTGATTTGTTTTTGTTTGTGGAAAAGATTTTTTTAAAGAGAAAATTCAGATCTGTTTTTGCTTAATAAAACAAAGTCTTTGGATTGGATTTAAAATAAATTTTCTGTTTTTTATATTTGAAAAAGGATTTTTATGTGAAGAGGATCTCATCCACAAAATAATTCCATGCTTCATGACTCAAAATAAACAACAAAACAACAATTTATGATCTCTTTCTTTATTTTAGAAATCTGCATGCATTAAAAATTAGATCTGTATCTAAAAGATACCAAATCTGTTTTCATCTTAAGAAAAAAAAAAATTAGATCTACATCTAAGGAAGATGTAGATCCGTTTTATTTTGAAGAAAAATTCAGATCTACATCTAAGGAAGATGTAGATCTGTTTTGTTTTGAAAAAAATAATTTAGTATATGCAAATCTCTAAAACTAAGAAACAGGTTATAGTAATGATGAAAGAATCAAGAACATATTTTGATAATCTAAATTAACAAATCAGAACATGGACATTTGAAACAAGAAAGCATACATCATCACGATTAGAGAAATATATGAACAAAAGGGTTAGAAAACAACCTCTTGCATGAGCACTCTTGGTTCTTGAAAGGATGTTTCAGGGTTCAAAGATATTGTTCAATTCTATTTGAAGCCAAAAAACCCTAATTCTTGCAACAACACTCAGAGAAAGGATCAGAAAATATGAGTGGTTTGAGAGCCTAAAACATATGCCTCTCAGAGCGTAGAAAAAAGGTGTTAAATTATGAGGTTCAGTCTCTATTTATAGAGGCTTGAGGATCCTAAAAAATAGGTATAGACGATTAAGGTTTAAATCTGGACGCATCCTTTTGCGAAAAGATCGAAAGGGTATACATAATCGTCACTCGGAGACCGTTGGGCCAAAGCCCACATTATGGCAATTCGGCACTTTTAGATTTCCGTTCGACACTCCAAAAGTGCCGAATTGGCCCTATAGCTCCGAATGCACTTTTGTGTTCGGGTGCCATTTGGACTCCTCTTCTAGGGTTTTTTGGCCAGTCTTGTACCTAGACATGTTTTCATCCTCCGTCTATGACTTTCTTTTTATCTCTTTTCTAGATAATTCATGCTTTTTAAAAGTAATTATCTTGTAGATAAATCCCTTAAAATGAATCTTGATAAAGTTCAGATTATCCACAATTTTATTGTTATCCAATCATTCCTTTTTATTCTTATGCATGCAATCCCTTACTTTAAACACCAATTATCAACCAATCACAAAATTATCTAATTAATTTTAATTGTTTAACCAATCAAAATTAATTTAAATTTATTATGTGTGGTTGCCTCTACCTAGACACAACGCATGCTGACCGTGCAAATTTGATCATGTGATATCTTTTGATCCGATAGTCCAATTTGAACATTGGAAACACCGTTGTGACAGTTAGAACCTCAAGATCATTTTTATGATATGCAATAGATGAATTAATGCATGTGATGCAAAGATAAAATGATGCATGTAATGCCAGAACAAGTTGATGCATGTAATGCAAGAATGATTTTTTTGGTATATGAATGGTCACTCCAGTCATTTTCCTTGATTAAATCATGGGTGCAAAATCGAGTGTCTACACCTAGACATATATAAGGATTATTTTAAGGGTCGTCTAAGGTGATGCAACTTGATGCAAATTGATTATTTACTTAAATTGTAACTGGAGACAATTTGCCCTAGTTCATCTTTCTTTGTAGAAGCTACTGCGTTTGTGCGCTAAGGGTTTTGTTACCAATGAGCTTCTTGATCTCTATCGTGTCGATAAACTGAGGAACTTTGTAACCAAAATCTTTCTCAAGTTGGTGTGTTAGTCACGTACTGGAATCTGTGCATTAATTACTTAGTCATGT
Organism: Lithocarpus polystachyus; assembly: GCA_033629205.1. Lineage (NCBI taxonomy): Eukaryota > Viridiplantae > Streptophyta > Magnoliopsida > Fagales > Fagaceae > Lithocarpus > Lithocarpus polystachyus. The sequence continues at coordinate 57,163,153 of CM066163.1, forward strand.
ACTTGGAGCCGTGCATTAAAAGGAGAGATTGTCACTACATTACAAGTCCAATTGTGTATTGGGGTAAGGGTTCAACTGTAGGTTGGTATAATGTACTAGGATTCCTTTACTTGTAACTGCTTGTTTTGATAATAGTGGATTTTCGGGAGTGGTGACCTTAAATTCACTCGGTGGGGTTTTGCCTCGGTGGTTTTTCCCATTCGTAAACAAATCACCCTTGTCAAATTTATTTTCCACTGCATTTAGTTATTTGGTGATTTTTTTGTGCTACCACACTTATTGCATGTAATTGAATTTAATTAATTTCACTTGGCTTAATTGATTAAGTTACCAAAGGGGTCAATACATTCTTGGCCTATCAAGTGGTATCAGAGCAGACACACTCTAATTAGGATTAATCTTTGCTGTGTGATCCATTAACCCCTTGTTTGTCATAGATAGAGGATAATCACTTATTATACATCTTTTATTTAATGGCACTAACTATGCATACTGGAAAGTATGCATGAGAGCTTTCTTGCAGTCATTAGATGAGAAAGTGTGGCAAGCTGTGGAGATAGGCTAGACTAAGCCAAAGGAAGTGCTGGCTGATTAGGATGATGCTAAGATCAAAGCGACAAACTTTAACAGCAGAGCATTGAATGCTTTATTCAGTGCAGTCACCAATGAGGAGTTCAAGAAGATATCCTCCATTGAAACTACTAAGGAAGCATTGACTATCCTCTAGACAACCTATGAAGAGACTAAGGCTATTAAGGATTTAAAGATTCAAAAGCTTACTACAAGCTTTGAGGAGATTAAGATGGAGGAGGATGTGTCGTTTGATGAGTTCTATGCCAAGTTGAAGGACATAGTGAACTTAGCCTTTAATCTTGGAGAAAACATTCTCGAACCCAAGGTTGTAATGAAGATGCTCAGATCTTTGCCTGAGAGATTTCATGCCAAGATCACCACTATTGAGAAATCCAAGGATATTGACAAAATTCTTTTGACTGAGTTGGTTGGCCATTTGCAAACTTATGAATTGAGTTTGACTAGGATAGGGAAATCAAGCAAGAGCAAGAGCATGGATTTGAAGGTCAAAAGCAGTGATACTGATGAGTCTTCTAATGATGAAGATTCTAAAATGTCATCCTATATCACAAGGCTATTCAAAAAGTTTATGAAGAATGCCAATACAAAGGGATTTGATAATAACCGTAAGTAGTCCAGTTCATCTCAGTTCAAGAACCTAGATAGAGGAAAGAAGGATGCTAAGGAAGGTGGTTAGGACGCTGTTCTCTCTAGACTAAAATGCTTTGGATGTCAAGGTTTTGGACATATGAAACAAGAATATACAACTTATCTCAAGACTATTGGGAAAAGCAAGGCCCTTGCTGCTACCTTGAGTGACACCAAGCCTGAGGATGATTCAAATGACAATGATGACGAGGGAATCTTGAATGCCTTCACTGCTACAATTGATCCTACTGATGGGGTTTTAGAAACAGTAAATGATGAAAGGATTTGGTGGACTTTAAGTTTGAGAAAATGGGCGATCAAGATGATATCCATACAGCCTATGAAAAGTTGTACAAGATTTCTGAGAAGCATGAGAAACTATATAGGCTGGCCACCAAAAAGCTGAGTGTTGTGGAATTTGATCGAGAAGAGCTTTCCACAAAGTTTGATAAAGTTAATCAGACTATTGGAGCACTGCGGTTTGAGAATAATTTCTTGGCTAAAAAGACCAAGAAGCTTGAAGCGGAGCTGTTTCAAGTTAGAGCTCAATTGGAGAGGACTTCTAGTGCAAAGCTTGATGAGATGCTTAACTTTCAGAAATCTGCTTTCAATGAACCGGTTTATGGTATGATTTCTCTTCTCCTAATATTGCTTCTTCTAGTACTACTGCATTTGTTTCACCTGCTAATAATGTTAATTCTGAGAACAATGATTTTAAAATTGTCTTAGCTAGTGAGAACATAGATAAGGGTAAATCTATCTTAGGAGCACCCTCTAAACTTGATAAGAAAGAGACTAGAAACCCTAGGACTAAGAAGGAAATAACTAAAAGTCTAAACAAAAGAAACAGCATCTCTGTCATCACTGTGGAGCTTCAGGGTATACTCGTCCAAATTGCTACAAGTAATTAGCCACTCAACAGAGCAATAGTATGATCTCATCTAGAAACCAGAATCAGTTTCTATCATCTTTTGCTCCTTTTAGAGATCTTCTTAAGGCCCTTATGTTCCTTTCGGACTTGAATGATTTCAATTCTTCCCCCTCACCACTGGATCAAAGGTTCGTCAAATGGAAAGGTTCTTCCAAGGTGTGGAAGGAAAAAAGCTCAAAGTGATTTAGTCACTTTTTCTCTCTCATTCTCTTTTTGTTTATGCATTACTTGTGTGTTTTGCCTTCTTACCTTGAGTCAGTCTAGTTTTATGCTATGCTTTGTTTAACATGTTTTTGTTTGTTTGTTTTCAGTTTTACTTTATTTTTTTTTCATAAAAATGAAAAAAAAAATTGAAAAATCAGAAAATACAAAAACAGAGTGTGTTGTGTACATTGGTACTTGTGTACTTTGGATGGCCATTGAAACAAAGTTTTTCTAAACTTTGTATCTTTGTAGTTTAGATGAGCATCTTAATGCACAACTAAACAAGTGAGCTTTGTGGCTCGTGTCTGTGATGAGTACGATTAAGTAATCTCTTACACTTAACACTCATATCACTCTTTTTGACGAGAATGACTAAAAAATCCTAAGAGAAAAGCATAAATAACCATCTCACCACTAAACCCCGCCAATCATGTAAAACATTTGTGTACTTTGCCATGGAAAATTATGATGTTTAAGCTTAACATAATTGAGTATTTCTTTTCTCTCTCTTATATACATATGCATGATATGCTCAAAAAGAAAAATATGTAAAGAAACAACAAAAGCAGAAAGAATCAAAATACTTTTAAATATGGTTGCAAGGGTGTTGCTAGGAGATGTGGGAGTTACAGGATGTACCTCAAAGGTAATAGTTCCCATAAGGCAGTTATGATTGTGTGTGAGTTAAATTGATTTTCTCATATCTCAAATCGTTATAACATGAAACACTTATACAATCTTGTGATGTTTTCACACACAACACGCAAATTCTTTGCTACTTTTGATACATGTGCAGGTACTATGTGATTTGGTCATCACAAGGAATACATGTGTTAATGTATGCTAACTAAACTGTCTTAACTTGTTTTTGAAATATAAAATTAATTAGACTTGTTTAGTGTGTGTGTGTGTGTGTGTGCACGCGCGCTTTGCATTTTTTTGTTGAGAGATGTTTGTAGCTTGCTTGATTGCATTCATTTCTGTGTTTTTCCTCTCTTTGAAAAACCTGTTGTTATCAAGCTCAACAGATTCTCGATAGATCTCGATAGCTGGCTATCTATCAAGACCCTTGGACTTTTTTTCTCGACAGATCTTATCGCATTTGCGATCCATCGAAGCTTTCTAGAATTAGTCTCAATAACTTCTTGACATATTCTCGATCCATCGAGAAAGTTTCTGCCTGGTCGATAGCTTCTTGATAGATGTTCGATCCATTGAGGTACTTTTGCCGTCAACAGATTCTCGACAGCACCTCAACAGATTTATCTGTCGAGAATTAGTGCTCGATAGAATCTTGATAGATCCTCGATCCATCGAGATGCGTCTTCCTTAAATAGCTTTAGCATGAAATCAGATTCATTTTTCTCCTATCTCTCTTGATGGAAACTTGCCCTTTCACCTCCCAAACACTCTCTACTCTCTCTAAACCTCAAACCCACTTGGATTTCGGCCTAGTGTGATCATTTATTCTCTGGTATGATCTCTCTTTCCTTCATTCTTCATGTATTTCACGCATTTAGACCTAGGTTTTGGGTTTTCTTAAAATTTTTAGGGTTTTTGAAAATCTTTGAGTATTTTATGAAATTTTTGTGTTGGGTTTTGCTTATTTGTTGTTATATGTTCATGCATTGCATTACATTTGCATTTTCAAAATGCTTCATGCATTTAGATGTGTGTTTCTATGTTGGAAACTTGTGTGTTGGTAGGATTGGATTGGGTTGAGCCCATGATGAATTTTTCTTCGCACGTCACATGTTCATGCATTGTTCATGCATATGTACCTTTTTTATCTCATATTTGGTACTCTTTGTTGATGGTTTTTTTTTTTTTTTTTTTTTTTTTTTTTTTTTTTTTTTCTGTTTGTCTCCCTTTCTCTCTCTCTCTCTCTCTCTCTCTCTTGGATAGTCTATGCATGGCACCTAAGCGCAAAACTACTCAGTCCCGGAACCCTCTTTGTTTCGGGGCATCATCTTCTGATCCTACTCCTCTTTCTGTCAAGTTCTGTGATGAGAAGGCCCATCAGGACTTCTTGGAGAACTTCTCCAAACGTGGCATTCATTCGAAATGCCACGTGATTTTATCGGACTTTTCCGATACTACTCTACCCACTGTCATTCATAGTCGGGGTTGGGAATTTCTATGTGAGATACCCATGAGTTGTCCCTCCGTGATCATACAGGAGTTTTACTCCAATATGCACGGTTTTGATTCATTTGTGCCTCGATTTATTGCTTCTGTTCGAGGTACACCGTACACGTATAGTAATCACTCCGGAGCTTATCTCCGATGTGCTACATGTTCCGAGGGTATCACATCCTGATTACCCCAAATCTCCACGTCTGAGGACTGTTTCCAAAGACAAACTTTTGTCTCTCTTTTGTGAGACACCTTCTTCATGGGGTGATCGCCAAAACACCTCATGCTCGGGCTTTGCAAAAGGTCTGAGGTTCCTCAATATAGTGATGACATTTGTTCTTCATCCTTTGTCACACTATAACTCTATTACTGAGCCTTGTGCTCGATTTTTGCTTTTTCTCATTGAGTACCTTACTATAAACTTTCCCTCTCATTTCATTCTCTCTCTCATGGATGTCTATAGAGATACGACGACCCATGATAAGCTCATTTTCCCTTCGGCTATCACGCGAATCATTCGCCATTCTTCTATCCCTTATCCCGAATCTTCTCATTTCATTGTCGTGGGTGCCATTAGTGCGGCGTCTGTTCGATGAAGTGAGACCTAGCTTCGACCGAAATGGCAATGAACTGAGACGGCGACTCCTCCAACCCATTTCGCTTCATCCACTTCCGCTGCTCTCCTCTTCTTTGAGTGGTGGTGTGACTCTTGAGGCGATTATGGCACAGTTTCAACGTATGGATGCTCGCCTTGACACTCTCATTGATGAGATGAGTCTGGTGACCACCCGTATGGGTCGTATTGCAAGACGTCAGAATCGCCTTAGTGGCTTCGTTGCTTCTCCCTCTCCATCTCCATAGGCTTCAGAAGACGAGGACGATGATGATGGCTCTGGTGATGATGATGCTGATGATGATGATGTAAGGATTAGGATGTTAGCTCTTCCAGTGATGAGGAGATGATCGTTTTTTAGTGACTTGCCCTTTGTCATTTGTGACATAAAGGGGGAATAGTTTTGGATATGAGAGTAGTCATGCACTTAGGGGGAGAGTTAGCATAGAACTTTTTGATAGGATGAGTGTTTTATTTTTTTGAGGGATGTAGTGAGGATGTATGTATCTTTTCTTTTCTTTCTCTTTTAAATACATTATCTTTTTGTACATTGGTCTTGTGACCACTTAGTGATAGCAAACTTTGTTCTTATCATTGATATATATATATATATATGATGTTGTTATCATTTTCATCTATCTTTCCATGTGTTGTTTCTTTTCTCTCTTTATACACATGTTTCTTATTATGTATGCAATCTTTTATTTCTGTTTCATACTAAGATGCTTTGATGAATGTTAGGGTACTTATTTTTACACCTAATTTTATTTGAGTACCACTTATTTATTTTCAAATACCACTAATACGTTATTGGGTTTTCCCAAATATTTTTTTCTATTATTATGTTAATCACAAATGTTTCATATCTTATTATCTAAATTGGGTCATGATGTGAAGTATCACAAAAAACCCAAAAAACACATATTTTATCCAATTTTATTATCATGAGCCCAAAATTGGCCCTATGAACCCAATACACACATCATTTTCTATTTAAAGCCCATGAATACTTACGTTTGGCAATATTTGAAAAGCCCATAATTCAAACTCATGACAAAACAATTTTATCAATAGAATTCAAATCCATAATCAAAGCTCATGATTTAAACCCATGACAATTTTATCAATAGAACTCAAATCCATAATCAAAGCCCATGGTTTAAATCCATGACAATTTATTTATCCAAAGCCTAATTCACATTGGCAACATCAAAGCCCAATTTTCTTTGGCAACATCAAAGCCCAATTTTCTTTGGCAACATCAAAACCCAATTCTCATTGACAATATCAAAGCCTAGTTTTCGCTGGCAATATTTAAAACCCAATTCTTATTGGCAATATCAAAGCCCAATTCTTATTGGCAATATCAAGAGCTCAACCTACGTTGGCACTATTACAAACCCAAGATTATTAATACTTGGCAAAATACTATATCATAATTATTTCACTTAAAAATCCAATAATAAACAATACTTTAGATTCTTAAACCTATTAGTATAATATTACAAGCTTATGGAATTTATGAATTATCTATTCTCAAAACCTATGACAATCATCTTATAAAAACCCATAGAAAGTTATGATTATTTATCTTAGACCCATGACATTTATTTATTTCATATGATATTATAAACTCATGTTTACTATCTATCTTACATCACAATATTCATAATATATATTTCCAAAACTCATGGTAATTATTCATCCTACATGCCCATTATGATTATCTATAGAAAAACTCATGAGAATATCACATTATTCCATTATAATGGTTGTTACCATATTTATTTAAAACCCATGGATATTGCCTCGATTTAAAACCAATGATGAATATTATTCTCAAGAAAATATTAGAGGTCATTATTTAAAAAACCCCAAAGAAAATATTATTTACAAAGTAATCCATAACAAAAATTATGAGAAACTATACAAGTTGTTATTTAAAGCCCATGGAAATTAGTACCCAAAACCTATCATAAATATTTATTAAAACTCATGGATTCATTTTATTTCTACTAACAACGAAAACCCATGTGAAATAAAAATCCATGGCAATATATGGTAACTTTGTCCATTTTGTAGGGCTCACAATGAGAAAACAAAAGGATAGGCCCAAGTGAAGAGAACCACCAAGTTAGAGGCCTACCAAAATACTCAGCCCTCATGGCCAAGTTCAACAAGAAATCTCAACCAAAACAACCCATGTGTGCAAACTGACCCCACTGGAGATTTACATTCAGTTCTGCCTTCCGCTGAAGGTCACCTCAAAAAGCAACCAAGCTCCCAAACCAAATTAGGAGCTAGCCACCTGTCCCACTGCCAACTTTGACAGGACTAGTACCAGAGGTTGACACTTAAGGGCTAATGGGCAATAAATGCCTGTCCTCCCCAAGTTTTGGTCACAACTCAAGGAAGCCATAACCAAGGCCTCCAAGCTCATGAAATTCTCAACCAAATAGTTTATTTTATTACTAAAAATGTATGTAATTGGTTCATGAACCAAGCCCATGAATCCTAAAAAGAAAAATTTGGGAACATGTGGTTTGGAGGGTATAAAGGGATCTCTAGTGGAACCCTCTAAAGTAGACTTAAATTTTGACACCTAGCTTAGGGTGTTGAATCCTACTTCCTGTTGACACCTCATTTTACAACCCGCATTTAACCTCACCTGAAGGGTAAAATGGTAATTTTTCCTTGAAAATCTGCATCTTGATTCTAGTCATTAGATCCTTAATCTCACTTCACCAAAATGATCTTGATGTTGTAACGATCAAATCGACTGGTCATATATCTTAATCAGACCACCAGATTGAAAGTTATCATCAAATCAAGTTTTAATAGCTGAGATGCACTATCACAAATTGAGTCCAACTATACGTGATTATGAACAATTTATTTCGATTGGTTATAAGTATAATCAATTTGAGATCAATGATGTGTCATAATTTAATTGGTTAGGACCATTTATGGTAGGGTTGCACATACCTAATTAACTAGATAGTTAAACATTAATCATTCAACGAGTAATTTGTGCAATTATCTTTTAATTAGGATAAATTTAGAACTAATTAGGTCTGAAATGGGAGTGATTGGAGCCTATTAATGTTAATTGGAAACTAATTTGGGTCCTATTAATGCTAATTGTGCTGAAATTGTTTTCTAACAAATGACCTTTGCTCACTATTTCGTTGATATATCTCAAAATATTTTGAATCTGTGAATGAGATTAATTTTACCAGAAACTAGACATTCAGGGCTTCAATTTGAGCACAAGAACGAGACAATTCCAATCAGAATTGAGTAAGATATGATTTTTTGAATTTGGCCTTACAGGTTGTTACAATAGCTACGGGAAAACCGAATTTTGCTTGCTCCTCACTCTCAACAATCTCTACATTTAATGCACCAGATTTCCCCAAAGGTTAAAATAAGGTCTAGGTTCATGATTCTTTGTCAACCCTCATTAAATGATCTTCTATTCATATTTCCTCAACCACTACTACATAAATCCCCCCTCTCCTCCATTCCAAGGCAAACAAAACCCCCTTCCCTTCTCCTCTCTTGAATTCTAGTGAAGTTGAGTAGTCTTATCATATCTTGGTCTTCTTGAGACTCAAGGTATTGAGTGAGACTCACTCTTCCTCTCATAATTCTTCTTTTCCTCCACCCTTAGGACCTCTACCAAGAGTCTCCTTCTCCACCATATGAATATTGCATGAAGGTAAAATCCCTTTCCCTAACTTGTTTTTTTGTGTTGCCATGATGAGAATTTAGGATTAAAGCATGATAGTAATTATTTAAATTCTTTTGAATATGTTTGAATGTTCTTAAATGTTCTTATGTGTTCTTCACATATTCTTGGTTGTTCATCACATGTTCATGTATAAACACTAGTTTTGATCTTAAATCCACATCAAAAATATGAAAACATGTTTGTTTCATAATTCTTTCAAATCCTTGAATCTAGGATATTACCATACACACACATTCACTAGAATTTATTTTTCAATCCAAATGCAGTGTTTAATAAATTAAATTAGGGTTTATCATATGCACACACATTAAATTCAACATACAAATTGATTGATAACATATTAGATGATGTAACATAAATGTTGGTCACCATAGTCTAAAGACCAGTTTCATCGGACAATGTGGGTGCCTAACACCTTCCCACCTTGTAACATAGTCTCCGAGCTTAGATCAAGGGTTAGTAGATCAAATACTTATCCATGTAATTTTCAATTTCTAGATTGTAACTAGGAAATAAAGTTAAGTACTTTATCTTAGATTGTATCTAGGACCAGAGCCATGTAATTTTCCTATAATCAATGTAAATTCAATTGCAAATTAATAAAATGAGGAATTTTTTTAATTTTGGTTTTCTTATTTATTTCAATAATTAAATAAGTGGCGACTCCATTGTAAAACCTTTAATCTAAAGGGGAAAATATAATCAGTCGAATCTCCATTTTGAGAGGCAATAACACGACTCCACCCATTCACGTGGGTTTGGCCTAACACACCTAAAAACGGGCTGGGGGCGCAGTCTCTCATAGTTCCTAGGGTCCAAATCTCAGTTGCAGTACTAGGATTCTTCTTTAATATTTGCCTTAATCCCCATTAATTGAATACAATCTCAGTATTCTTAACATTTAATACAAGATAACCCTAAATACTCACCATGTGTCATATTACCCAAAGAAGCAAAGCAAGCCCAAAAGAAAATCTCCCATTTATAGCCAAATCCTAGGATAATTAAGTCTGATACTTTGCCCCTTGATCAGTCCTACGTTTTTTAGACTTTTGTTAATTAATATCTCCCTAAACTCCACTATAAAAGGACAAGCACACCAGCCCACAAGACACCAACCAAACAATTCTTTCTGAAATTTCTGATTTTCTTGCCATTTTTCTTGTGGTGTAGCTCTCCCCAAGCTCATAAATCATTCCTCTTAGCTCACACTTACTTAACCTCAGACATTCCCTTTCATTTTTTGCATATTCATAGCCCATAAATGTTTCATAATCAATCACAAACAACTTTTTACCCATTAAAACCTTAGCCTCAACATTAACTTCATCACACTACCACAAGCTTAAATACCCACTCACTCAAAAATGGCCTACACTACACCATTCATGCCCCACATATAAATATTCCAAAAATCTTAGTTCAATATGTGCTGCATTGAGCTGGAATCTCTTTCTCCCTTTATTCTACCCTATTTTTCCTCTTTTATTTGTAATTATGAAGCTCCTTGTTTATTGTTATTATGATGAAAGCCATAATATTTTAGATACTATGGAAGTTTTCCCTTATGTTGAACTAATAATAACAAGGAAAACATATGATTTTACCATGTAAACACACTTATTAATCTGTCAGCATCTACAACTGAAAGTCTGTCACATCCACTGCTGGATTGTTTTTCCTCTTGTATACTTGTTATAATGGACCCACTTTTATATTAACCAACTATGGAAGAAATGTATAATTTTTACTATGCAAATATTGATTTTTCAAACATCTACTGTTGGATGTTTCTCTTTACTTACCGCTAGACTATTATTTAAGCACTTTTTTGTGGTGGGCCGTCCTTTGTGTTAACTTATCTTTGAAAGAGGTATTTTGGGGCTTATTATAATATTTTTTGGATGCAACCTGGACTTTGAGCAAAATGGGCCTTTTACACTTCACCGATAGCCTTTGGGCCATGTTCTAAGCCTAAAGTCGAGTCTCGGTCTTGACTCCCCTAACATCATGTGGGCAATGAATAAAAAAACGCCCCACCCCAACAAAGAGTTTTATTTAAAGTGTTTCAGAAAAGCAGGTTGTCAAAATTTATCATGCCATAAACTCTCTTCTTGCAAAGTTTTTCAAGAGTTTGTGTTAGGATTAGATTTTATTGTATTTCGCAAGTGATTATGAGTTTAGCGATTTATGACTTCTCTCATACTTCATTTGTTTGTTGTGGTTTTGTCACGGATTGCCAAAGGGGGAGATTTTTAGGACATATGTGGAACCTGTTAGAACATATGCCATATAAAATTGGCTAATCCTTTGACAAAACACACTTTACTTGTAATTGGGTAGATCTAGGATGTGTTTAATACTTCAAAGAACAAGAGTTCAAGTCTAGTATTGAAGCCATGCAAGTCTGTTCAAGAAACAAGTGAAGAAGTGCTATTCATTAAAACTCGACAGATAGCTCGATAGATGTATCTATCGAGATTTAATATGTAACTCTCGACAGATTTCAACAAAAGCTGTATCTATCGAGAATTACGAAATTCAGATTTCCAGATTTGTTTTTCACATATATCCAAGTTATTTGTGTAGGGTTTTTTTTTTCTCACAACCCTATACATATATAAGGATTATTTTAAAGATCATCTAAGGTGATGCAACTTGATGCAAATTGATTATTCACTCAAATTGTGATCAAAGACAATTTGCCCTAGTTCATTTTTCTTTATAGAAGCTACTGCATTTGTGCGCTAAGGGTTTTGTAACCAATGAGCTTCTTGATCTTCTTCATGTGGATGAACTGAAAAACTTTGTAGCCAACATCTTTCTCAAGTTGGTGTGTTAGTCACGTACTGAGATCCGTGCATTGATTGGTTAGTCATGTACTTGGAGTCATGCATTGAAATGAGAGATTGTCACTACATTACAAGTCCAATTGTGTATTGGGGTAAAGGGTAAAGATTCAACTGTAAGTTGGTATAAGGTACTGAGATTCCTTTACTTGTAACCGTTTGTTTTGATAATAGTGGATTCCTGGGAATGGTGACCTTAAATTCACCCGGTGGAGTTTTGCCTTAATAGTTTTCTCCATTCGTAAACAAATCATTTGTGTCAAATTTATTTTCCGCTGCATTTAGTTATTTGGTGATTTGTTTGTGCTACCACGCTTATTGCATGTAATTTAATTTAATTAAATTCACTTAGCTAAATTAATTGATTAAGTTACTAAAAGGGTCAATACATTTCTTGCCTATCAGTTACGTGAAAATTTCAAACCAAATTTATCCTACTTGAGTACTAATCATTATGCCAGTTTTTTCAACATTCATAGATTTCTCTAGATCAGGCTCTGACGTTGATTGACATGGAGGCTTATAAATGTTTGTTTCCAATACCCCCATCAAGAAGATGTTGTGATATATGAAGAATGGATATTTGACTGTTAAATTCTCTGTTTACTTCTTTAGAGTGCTAGTAGTCAAAGAAGAGGGCCAATGGGCCATAGACCAAACAGTACCCATGGCTCCTTTTTTAGGAATGCCTAGTATGAGGTCCATAACTATCAGCAAAGATGGCTTTATACAAATTGTCACCACTCACCTGTATGAAAATGCCTAATTTTGACAATTATGTGCAGGAAAAAAAAAACAAAACAAAAAAGCTCAGCTTCAATAAAACTAATCAAAAGTGAAAAATTCTTTTCCTTCAAATTTATAAATGGCACTTCTTTCGCAAGAAACCAACAAGCCTAAAGGTCATGCGTTTGAGTTCTGACTAGAGGTAGCCTAGTCTAGTTAGATAGGGATTATCTTGACTGAAAATATTAGTCCAAGGTAACCTGGCCAGACCAGGGGAAAGAAATTCCTGACAAATGAAATTGAGGACAAAAAGAGCAACTCCATGTATGGTTTCTTATCTTCCTCATTACTTTCCATGCTTTATCAATTCTTTTGGCAAAGAGGTGTGGAAAAATTAGAAAGAAAGAAAAAGAAAGCACTTTATAGTATATTCCAATATATCATCCCAACTCCAAAAACTTATATTGGATCACGTAGCTGGATACATGTATATCCTTAGCAGGGTCCCTACCAGAGGACATCAGCTTCAGAAAATGAAACCGCCACTTGGGACTCCCATGTGATTTTTATTTATTTATTTTTATATATTACTTAAGTGTAAAGGAAAACATAATTACACTGATACCCACATGGTAATAAACCAGACCCAAATTAGACATTTTAACACAATACTAATTGCTAATATATAGCTATAAATTGCACACTTGAATTCTATAATCTAAACATCATTGAGGTCTCAAATAATTCTATTATATTGTCTGACTACATGAGTCATGTCTGATTTTCAAGAACAGTTGCAATATTTTAAGCCCTCTATTCCTTCCACAGGAATAACTAGAGATATCAACATGATGAACCAGTTAGTGCAGCCAAATGCAAGCATTATGGGGAATTTCAGTATTACAGACTTAACTGTGGATGATTTCTTGAGTTTCCAACAACTTGAATGTCAGTCTGGCATGGCTCAAAATCTTCCTGGTACTTCACATTCCAACAGCCTCAATGAACTGCCAATTGTCTATGCTATCACTTCAACAAGAGATGTTTTTCATGAAAGCAAGAAGAGAAAAGTAATGGAACTATCGACAAGCAGCTCAGAAAGCATTTCTTTAGCTGCTTCTGGAGATGACTTGAAGGATAACAATAGTTCTACAAAAAAGAATGTTTGTGTCATTTTTTTGTTTTGATTGTCTTTCCTTTCTAATACAAATTTAAACCTTTTCTTTCTACAAAAAAGTTTTTGTTTATAATTTATTTTTGATGTTTGCAGGGCTTAAGAAAAGGAAAGAAAAGGAGCAGTGAGAAGGGACGTGACAAACAAGGGGAAGTTGTTCATGTTAGAGCCAAAAGAGGTCAAGCTACTGATACTCACAGTTTAGCAGAAAGGGTATATTTGCATGTTATTGAATATATCTATTTACTAATTAAATAAATAGATATTGATTATAATCTATTGTTCTTCATATCAATATAAATAAATTTATATATGGATGTTATTGAGAAGTTGAAATACGTTACCCTTCTTCGGATCAGGTGAGAAGACAGAAAATCAGTTACAAGTTGAGATGTTTACAAGAACTTGTTCCTGGATGCCATAAGGTACATACAATTAATTGTTTTTGTTATTTGTGTGTGTGTGTGTGCAAGTATATGTACGTATCTTTATGTGTTCTTTATATAACATGACCTGGAAATTCACAGACAATGGGCATGGCAGTGATGTTGGACGAAATTATCAATTATGTCCATTCATTGAAGAATCAAGTTGAGGTAATTAAGTTGAAAATAAAGAGGTGTAACCATGATGTTGCTGTTGTCTTAATGTTTAAATCACTAGCTATTAAATTTTTTTTTCTCTTTTCTTCCTGAAATTCAGTTTCTTTCCATGGAGCTTGCGACTGCATGTTCTTCCTATAACTTGATCTTGGAAACTGAAGCTACTGAAAAAGCACAGGTACTATGTCAACAGAATGACATTTGTTACAACATTTTGTTTGACCAGTTTATGTGGAACTAACAGTTAAAACAAAGCTGTTCGGGTGCTTATTTTGTTTCAAGAATAACGTAAAAGTCTTACAATCTGGGAAATGCACTACTCAATGTAACAGTCAATAGTGATTTCAACTTGCCTATTTCAATAAGAGTCTATTTGCCATTTCTCTCTTTTAACTTATTTACTTAGATGCCATTTTTTTTAAAGTCTTTTTTTTTTTTTGTTTTTTCTAATGTACAAATATAATTTAACAAACATTTATCAAATAAGAAATCAGCAAAAAGTTGCATCCAAATGCACAAATGTAATTTCCACGCTGTTTTATATATGTACATATGCATATAGTTGTAGACAGATATGAAGGCATGTAAAATCTATGTGTTCATGTCTAAGTGTTTGGCTTTAAGATGGTAGTGTTTAATGTTTGATGGTGCAGGGGACTAATTCTTCAAATCAGTCACATGGGATGGAGAACTTGGTGAGGGACCGATATGGAGAGCAACATTGCTTGCACTCAGCATGGCCACTTTGAATGCATTTTTGGCCCTTACTCCAACAGTTGCTACAAAACACATGAATATGTTCCCCATCTCTCACACCCACAAATCAAGTCTGTTCCCATGTGCTAGGCAAACATGCTATTGATTTTTGCATCTTTTTTTCATAGGACTAAGAACAAAACTACAAAAAAAAAAAAAAAAAAAAAAAAATTCTGTAATTTCTCTCTCTCTCTCTCTCTCTCTCTCTTCTTGTCAATTTGTAAGGGCTGAATATCCATATAGTTTGACTGTCTATAAGTATACACTATATAATGTGGTTCTTAGCATATCCTATGTATCACTCACTGTTGCCATGTTGGCAAGAGCAGTTAGAGCACAAACTGGTTTCGGTGGGTGGGACCTGGACCTGAAATAATGCTTGTAAGTCTTGTGTTTGTTGACAAGTTAACGTGGCGATATTATAATATTGTTTGGACAACTTTGCGACCAGTACTGATCGAGCCTATAGTACTCAATTGAATCTGGTATTTCTTGGTGTGGAAGGAGAGAAAAAATTCCCAGTGTTCAAAATATCTACTAATCATTGTATGGACTTGCCTGATTACATAATCTTGGATATTTGCTAATCATTAAGGACACATAAATTATTAATTTACAATTGAAGCATGTGCAGGTTAAGTTATTCATGCTTCCACTCGTTGGATGTCTCTCCTCATCCCTTGGATAAGCTGTTGCTTTAAACTCTTAAATATATATCTTGTGAAAACTTTAACATAAAAATTAAAAAAAAAAAAACAAAAACAAAAACAAAAGCTATTGTTATAATTCAACCATAACTATTTACATTATATCCACGACATAACAAGTTATAAGGCAACATCATTCTTGGACTGATCATTATAGTGATTTCATATTTATATTGAGTTCTATACCATTTGAAAATAGAAAGTTAATTGTCCATTAATCACATGCATTTTGAATATAAAATTTAAACCAATATGACTGATTGATCCACTACTCCACTGTATGATTTACTCATAACAATCAATACCTTAATTTTACTCTTCATGTTATAGATAGTGAATTATACTTTCCAACACATCTTCTCAAATTTGTACACAATAACATCGTTTAAAATGAGTCCAAAGCTTGAAATTGTTTTCAAAATTAGCTTTCACTGCTCGCGTGCAAGGAAAACAACTAACAAAGGCAACACTTGATTTATGAACTAAGGTACTTGATGTAGAATAAACAACACAAACTTTTCTTGAATAGGAAGATCGTCAGAAGTCAACTCATAAGAAATCTGCAAAGTGAAAGTATTAGTAGAAATTATCGAAACTAATAACTACCATGTGAAATTTGGTGATTTGAAGGAAATTGTAGTACGGATCAGAATTCATTGCTTTTGGTCATGATCTACACTACTTTTCGTTTTCGGGAAAATTCCTCTATGTAGACTTCCATTAAGTTAAATTTGCTATTTATGGTAAATTTTATTTTTGTTATAATTTTTTAAGGGTAAAATGCCTTAACACCCACTGAACTTTAGGGTTGCTGCACTTAAACCCCTTGAACTTTTACTTTTGCCAATTTAATACATAAACTTTAGTGCCATACAAATAGACCCCCCCCCCCCCCCCTTAAATTTTATTTTATCTAATTCAATACATAAACTTTGATATTGTACCGATAGCCCCCCTAAACTTTTATGTTGTTGCAGTAAGACCCCTTCATTTTAGTTTTCTCTTTCCCCATAATAATTTGGTACAAAAATAGGATAAATTGGGGGGGGGGGGGGGGGGGAGGTGGTAAATTAAAGGATCTTATGATTACATTATCAAAGTTTATGGACTGCATTGGTGAAAGATAAAGTTAAGGGGGTCTATTTGCTGCGCACATTACAAAAGTTTATGTACTAAAATTTGCTAAAATAAAAGTTTAACAGTATAAGTACAATTAAACAAAAATTTAGGAGTTGTCAAGACATCTTTGCCCATAAAAAAGTAATATTTTTATTAAATATAAGGAAAGGAAAATGAGTGAAGAGATTCAGGTAAACTCTGATTTGAGAAAGTAGAACACAAGTATTAATGTAGTCATATATCTTAATAGCCTACATCCACGACACGCCAAATTTAAAAGGTTAGAATCTTTTCTTTCACTCGCATTAATAACACACCAAGATAAGCTCATATTTGCAATGAGATTTTTTACAAAGTGAAAATAGAAAGTCAAATAGTTGATAATTCCACGGTTTGTTCCTTAGCCATTCTTCGCATATAAGCTACTGTGATCCTTTCGACTTTTGGAGTTTTTATAATTTATACTACTCCATTTTCATTCAAAATTAAATGAAAGGTTACAATTTTGATAGTTTATCAATACTCAAACAAACTTTTTTTTTTTTTTGAGAAACAAATACACACGGGGGAGAAGGAAAGGAATTCTAACATAAAGACACGTTACAACTTCACTCAAAAATCATGGTAACTTTTAAGGAAGAATGGAGCAAACAAACATAAATTAGTATAGGTATTCATTGAAAATAGTGATGAAGTCAAAAGTCTTGTAGCTTAACTGGTATCTTTTGATGATTCTAACAGAAACATCTTGATTCTAATTTCAAATCTCCCACTTTCAACTATCAATGCATAAGAAAAGAAAAGAAAATCTTGATGAGATGGTAAAACCTAAACCAACCTTTTAATAATGAATGATTATAATTTTAAAGTTTCCATATCTGATTTACCCACTTTAACTCTTTAAGGATCCTGATAGGCTGATACCACGGATTGTGTTTTATTTCTTTAATTTTATTTCCTTTTGCTTTTGTTTTGGTTGTGATGTGATTGACTTTTCCAAGCAATATTTGTTTTAACTAGGTGCTAAAAAATATCTCAAATGTCGATCAATGGGAGGAGCATCACCATTTAATTAAATTGCTTCATCATCATAAAGGTTTGTAATATCTAAATCATAACAACATCCATAAATATAATAAGTTTTTTTTTTCTTTGGAAATTAAGCCATGAGTATCTGTTTGTAAAATAATTGTTTGGTCTTTAGTACTATTTCACATAACCAATAACTTCATCAGATGGAAAGGTGCAGAATACATTTGATGAACAACCAGCTTTCAGCCTTTAACACAAAGTTAGTCTTCCGACAACCAACAAGGATGATAAATGAATAGGTTAGCAAGGTGTCCCACAATACAAATGGATAAATAGAATCTAATGGATTTTGCCAATTCAATAGTGAAATGATTGAAAATGAAGGAATATAGTATAGTTTTTGGAACAATTTAAAGCAGATGCATTGCATCCAAAGGTATTAAGATTGAGAGAGGAATGGGCCATGTTATGCTCACAAGAGGCTGGAACAAGGTGGGTTCCCAAATTTCTTTCGTCAAAAGGCTATTGAACCTTTAAAGTTTGTAAATTTAAAATGATCCTTTTCTTTGACTCTTTCTTGACCATTTTTCACTTGGCATTTTGTAAGTTCATGGACTATGAACAGGGAATTGGTCGAGCGCTGAGGGCATTTCGATTCAAATGAAATAAAAGAAATGAAAAACAAGAATGATTATTGAAAAGTTTGATGATACATGCATTGGTGTTGATCATCAGGCACTGGATACGACAATTAGTCATTTCAGCTTTCCATAAAATGAGCAATATCAATTATCAAGGACAAATATTGTTCAAAGTTCTTTTGTAATTTATTAAGATTGACAAATTGTGATTGAAATAATATTAATTTTACATGAGCTCATCATTAATTCCACGTTAAACAATTATTGTGTCTCTAAATTTATAATATATAAAAAAGAAAGTCCTATACCTGCAAGCTATTACAGGAAAGAAAAGAAAAATAAAACCCCTTTTATACGTCATGCATGATATGAGTATTGTATAAAGAAAGCAGTGCAGGACAAGGTCTGAATTGACTTCTTCTGTATGAGATATAAATTGGAAGACTCTGGAGTCTAGATATAAGCATTTATGTGTGTATGTGTGTGTCAATGTCTGTGTCTGTGTCTGTGTCTGTGTCTGTGTAGTGTATGTGTTGACCCATGTCTAGGAGCAAGTAAACACAAGGACATAGAAATGACTCATGGGAAAAATGCGTCCCCACTACTTGTGAACATAATCCATTCATTGATCCTTATGTCTGTAAGGTAATTGGTTCAGATGCTGTAAATAGGTACTTCTTAGTAATGGTCTTGGTTTGAGGCGTAGGCTTGCATAATGCACTTAAGATTTTCCTTCACATGTTTAACAACCCTTAATGAATATATAGGCACAGTTTTTTTTACTATTTTATTTTTGAGTACATGCATGGTATTTTTTTCCCAACTTTGAAGTGTGGATCATACAAATTTTTTTTATTTACAATGAGAGAGAGAGAGAGAGAGAGAGAGAGAGAGAGAGAGATGATCTGAATCCTAAATGTTTTTATAAAATATATTATGAGGTGCCAATCAAATTACAATACTTTTGAGATGAACTACACATTATGATGCAGCAAATTTTCAAACTATTGGAACCTTTATTAAGTTGGCCCCATCCTAAATTGTTAAGGACATATTTTATGTAATTGGCTAATTTATTGACAAAATGCATTTTACTTGTAATTAGGTAGATCTGAGATGAGTTTAGTACTTCAAGAAACAAGAATTCAAGTCAAGTATTAAAGCCATGAAGATTGGACTAAGAAACAAGTGAAGAGAAGCTTTTCATTAAAACTCGACAGATACCTCGACAGAAACAGTATCTATTGAGATTTAAGAACAAAGCTCGATGGAAGCTAAATCAGTCAAGATCTACGAAATCAGAATTTCCAAATCTGATTTTTAGCCCTAGCTGACATATATGTGTAGGGTTTCTTTTCTCACAATCCTAAACATATATAAAGCTTATTTTAAAGGTCGTTATATATGGAGAATACATGCAGAAAATGATCTAGTGTCTTATTGTCTCTGAAAGAAGTTACTACGTTTTTACGCCAAAAGGTTTGTAACCAAGGAGCTTCCTAATCTTCATTGTGCATGAAGCGAAGAACTTTGCAGCCAACAACTTTTTTCAAGTTGCTGGAGTTAGTCACGTATTGAGATCCGTGCAAAAGGGATATATTGAAGAGTTCAGAGGTTTTGAAGCGGTAAAAAGTTTCTGCTATAAGTTCATTTACGAGAATTGTAGAGTTTAGGGACAAAGATTTTGTACTAGATTTGAAACTTATTTTTGTTATAGTGAATTGTTTTTCGAGAAGGTTTCCTTCCATGTTTTTTACTGTAAAACTAGTTTATTTCATTGATTTTTCTGGGTCATCATATCTTGTCTTATTTACTATTCCACTGTGCATAATATTGACATGATATTGATATTTGTGTGTTTTAACAAGGTTTAATCATAATAAATCTAATTAACAACTTGAGTTTAAAACTTATTAATTCTATCACCCAGGTCTAAATTTCCTAACATAAATAACTTTTAAAAGTTTTTTATTTGTTCATTAGTGGAATGATTACTTTGCACGTCAAATTAGTATTTTCTTTGTAATAAGGGTCAGGACATAAGACCCTTGTAGGCTAGCTCAGTGACGAGAACCAATGTTTGAATTCGTTCTCCTCCACTTATTGTAATAATTTATAATTAAAAAATGAAAATGGTTTATAAAATAAGTCAGCTTATATATAGATTTTTAAAGACTTTGTGTATTAGATATACTTGTATTATGCACATTTTTTTTAAGTCAAAAAAGTCTATGGATTTAAACTATCCTAAAGGGATACTAAGAAATAAAGCCACAGAAAATAGAACCTACCACTAGCACATGCAGAGTAATCGTATCACATTTTAACTAATTAAGCTCAAAATTCACCTACGTTAGGTTATGTAAAATTGTGTAAAAATACACGATTGCTACAGTAATCATATAAATTTATACTGACGCTATTCATTTTGCATCATTTTGCATTTAGTTTTTTATTCTTTATTTATGTATCCCAATGATGAAAGAAGAGAGTGAATGGTAGTTGTTATGTGCGAAGAAGAGAAACAATTAAAAAATAAATAAAAATAAATATTTTAATTAAATGAAATGTAATGTAAAATAGATAATCTGATGTGATGTTTTCTAAAAAGTATGTAAAATAGAAAAAGTATATTCTTATACTAAAAGACATAAATTTTTGCATGAGCTGATACAAATGCTCTAGAAGAAAAATGAAAAAAAGGCAAGGGGGGATAGAATCAAAATCAGAATGGTTTAGCTATGCTTATCCATAAAAAAAAAAAAAAAAAATTATGACGTCACTATCAAAATTGTTGGGGTCAATATGAGAAGGCAAGCAAACAGAACTTTGGGCCAATCAACTTAGATTAAAATATAGAAGGGAGTCAAGCCTACCATTAGCTCCAATACAAAAATGGAGGCTAGTGATGCATCGTCAAGAACCACTCAAAGATATTTATATTCACAAAAAAGAAGACATTGATTAAAAAAGATTTTTCCTTAATTACAATTACAATACAACAAAATGAGGAAAGAAGAAGGAGATGGTGAATGGAAGAGAGAGAGATGGACCACTATTCGTATTACCCCACACACACACAATAACACCTTTGAAATATGTTGTTTTTAACAAATCAAAAGCTTGGACTCAAGTTAGACGTATAAATCAGACTAACGAATGGCTTTAGGACAAGACTTTATAATAGGTTAGGGGCATGTCTAATATCCAAGCTTAAGCTGAGATAGAGATCTTACTCTAATTAATCTAAGTGTATTTATGTGTGAACCTCTCTTTTAGAGATTTGAACCTTGGCCTTTACCATCTCATCTACAAGAACTTGTATTTGTGAAGTGTCCATAACACCAAGAATGTACAGTGGCAAAAACCTTGTTGCTTAGCATTTAATGAGGTTCAAAATACCTTTCATGGTTTAAAATAATTAGTCTAAACTTTTGGACATATACATGGTGGGCTTTCATGGTTTCAAGATGTGTGTTCTTTTATGTGTTTGTGGCATGTACATTGTCTCATGAATTTTGCAAGTGTTTCAAGCCTACTTGGAAAAATTGATCTCTTAAGCCAATGGATAAGCTCAAAATAGAGCCTCTTTGCCCTCCATATCACACAGACGCACACCTTAAAATTTTCCCATTAAAGATTACATGGGCTTGCGACATGTGAAAATAATAAAAAAAAGATACTACAAAATATTAGGCCCAACATAGTTGTGCTTTGCTTCGTGTGGGTCTTGGGATGCATTAACAAAGATGGAATGAATTTACAAGTTAATGAATGAATAATTTATTTCTTAATTTTGACATTTTACATTGTAAATCCATCTTGAAATATGAGGCTAATTGTAAAAAAGTTACATTTAGGGTAGATATTTCAAAATCACCCAATACATTAACATGAATAACGATAACCCCAATTAACCCAAATAACAAAATACAAAAAAAAAAAAAAAAAAACCCCCTCATATATGATATAACCCTCTTTTTTTTTTTTTTTTTTTTGTCGACCGGTAGAAAAAACCGGTTCCAAGTCCGATTATTTTGGGCCTCAGGCCCATCTATCAATGGCCTGGTTGTCTTATGCAAAAAAAGGAAAAAAAAGAGGAGATTTCTTGATTTCTTCCCCTCTTCTCTTAAACTTGTCGTTTTGGTTAAACACTCTGAAAGCTGAGCGCTTGTAAAACACTGATTAATTTGTGATTAAGCTAAGCTAAGCTCTATCTTAATTTCGACATTTTCATTTTTATTATTAGAGAGAGAGAGAGAGAGAGAGAGAGAGAGAGAGGGAGAGATTCCACTCTTTTATATTTTTGGCACTAATAAACGCAAAGAATTAAAATGATGTCTCCAAGGCAAGTCTCTGAAGATCTTCGCGGTGGATCTTCCCAATTCAGGTCAATTTTCCCTAAACCCTAACACCTCCCCCCCCCTTCCTCTTCTGTTTGTTTCCCGAGAAAATCTCTGGACATTAATTTTCTGTTTTAGCCGTCTTTTTTAGTGTATGTTTCGAAGCCTAACACCTTTTTCTCGTTCTCAGGAAGTTGGGAATAATTTGTGTGTAATTGTTTTTTTGTTTTTGTTTGGGCTAATACGTTTTGTGAATCGTCAGTTACAGTGGAGGCGATTCATTGTTGTTGTTGTTTGTGTGCTTTGTAGAGATGTGGAGTTTTGAGCATTCAGTTAATTTTTAATATCTGTTTGGTTTCGCGGAAAGTTGGGGGAATGTAAAGAAAATGCAGGCTGAAAGATACTTTTAGTCTTTTAAATTTGATGCAAGTTCGATTTTTGTTCCTAGGGAAATCTTAAATCTATGGAAAAATGCTAAAAGGGTTACCAATTTCAGTACAAAAGGTTTACAAACCGACATATCAGTCAATAGTCAATGTGATTAGGGTCACATATAAAATATAATGTATAGATTTTATTATATTATTTGTTCTTAAAAGTTGACACATTAGTTTGTAAGAACTAAGTAACCTGTTCCACAAAGCTCTCACTTTTGCGGAGTTGGGAGAGATGATTGATAGGCAGTTTTACTCTTCTTCTTTTTTTTTTTTTTTTGGTGGAGAGGTTGATTCTAGACTCAAACTTGCTTTTTGGTGGAAGACACTTACAATCATCGCATTAAGGCCTGTCCTCACTAATATTACTTTAAGTTTATTCTAGGTGTAGGTGGCATCAGCTTTGCAATGTATGCAATTTTTTCAACAACATATGGGTGAAAGGACAAATTTGCTATAAAATTACAACTATTTAGATTCATGGGATGGGAATCAAACTTGGACCAAGTTTTAGCGACAAAAAGTATATTTTAGCTATTTTAGCCAAAACTATATGTTATGTAGAAGTTTTGAACTTTGAATTCACTTCTCAAGTGTTTTAATGTTTGTAAAGATAAAATAATTGCTTAAATAATTAACTGACAAACTTAGAAGGAATCCTTCAACCCACTATTTGGTGATTGAGATTGCCACTCGAGCTTTTAGTCATGACATTTTTTTCTATAAAAAAAATTTATCTATAGAAATCATGACATATGTATAGTAATGTGAATCGTTTATATGACCCATTGGTTCATGTGGTTAAAATATGTTAGGAACTCAATTTGGATTTGGGTTCCTTGAGTTGATTCAAGTGGATTCTTGAGATTTGGAATTGAATGCTAGAGTTTAGGGTTTAAGAGCCCTTGGGTGTTACTTATTGCTTAGAATTGGGATGGTTTTGGTGTTTGATGTGAGTCTTGAAGTGGAAAGACCGAATGAGATTAGGTATAAGTGAAAATCACTTATAGGGTTTCGGTTAGTATGGAATTCATGGATGGGTTGCATGCAAATGTTGATGGGTTGAATGATTTGTGACTACATCGGGAAAGTCACCACCCACAAGAATGAGACTACTTCTAGGGAGTCTCTACCTCCAAAAGAGAAAGACTAGAGAAAAATAACAAGAAACTAAGGAACAAAGGATTCTTAGCAATCAAGGGTTAATTCATTTATTTATATTACTCAAGCCTTTTTCTAATTGGCGAGACATGGCTCACTAATTAGGCATGTGCCCTTAAGAATATTCACATGTGATTAATGTGTTGCATGTACACTAACCCTAATGTAATCTTCTTGTAACTAACTTTTGAACTAACTTCAAGAATCACTCCTAGCTTGAGTTACACGTTTTATTGAGCTCATGATTGGCCACTCAAGGTTATCCCATGTGTATGGTAGTTAGGAGAAGCGTCATGCCACGTTTGAAGCCAAATGAACAAGGAGTGCTGATTGGCACTCTAAGTTAAGGTGGAATTGCCTGTTGGACCCCTATGAGTGTTAATTGGCAGTGCACCCAAACTAGGGTTTTGCCTTCTTTTTCAACTTCTCTTGAGTTCCTAACAATATATACATGGGTGATCATCTAAATTATTATGTAATGGATTAGAGAAGTTTCCTTGTGATACCCCAAATTTTATGGATTTGATTGGAATGGATGAGTTTGTTGTGTCGGTGT
Source organism: Lithocarpus polystachyus (assembly GCA_033629205.1). Taxonomy (NCBI): domain Eukaryota; kingdom Viridiplantae; phylum Streptophyta; class Magnoliopsida; order Fagales; family Fagaceae; genus Lithocarpus; species Lithocarpus polystachyus. The sequence continues at coordinate 57,188,112 of CM066163.1, forward strand.
GTGCTGAGTTCTACATTAGTTGTTTACTAGGTAGATTTTGACTAGGCCTAATTGTAACTTGACTAGTCCTTTTGGGTAAAACATAGATGTGGCTAATGCTTTCCTTGGATCATCGCAGATGGTATCATAGCCAACCTAGTAATGTCATTTGACTCGGGACACTATAACATAACGTGGGTCTTGATGAGGACTTTAAGAATTTTTGCGGGGGGATTGTGATAGCCAATCTTGTGTGGATTTGAGCATATGAGTGTGTGTTATGTGGGTGTGCGATGAGTTTTGCGTTGGGTGTTTATTAGGTAGATCCATAGTTGTCAAAATGTGTATTGTGAGTCAATTTTTCCTCTTTTTTTTTTTTTTTTTTTTTTAAGTATATATTGTAAGTTATACTACAGTTTGTAGAAAATTTTTGGATATGCATAATAAAACTATTGAAGGTATATTTATTATAAACATGGGACAGGACATAATCAACCAATGACCAATTTAATAAACGCTTATAATAAACTAACATTATATATATATATATATTTATATATAGATCTGACGTTTGGAATTCAGTGAGTGATGCCAAGGACTGTTGCTTCTCTTCTCTTTTCATGGATTTATCATTTGGAATATGGTACTAGCTTGTTTGATGTGGCTAATTTGGAGGGAACGAAATACTCACACATTTGAGGATGTTGAGAGATCTGTTGATCTTTTGAAGTCTTTGCTAATTGGGACTTTGTTTGAGTGATCACATATTTTACACAATGTATTTCCATTTTTGATTTCCTACAATTTGCTCTTTTTTCTCTTTGATTTTTTTTTTTTTTTTGGTATTTGTTTCAAGTACAGTTTGTTCACCATTGTGAACAAGATGTACTTTTATTCAATAAAACTTCCAATTACCTATATAATATATATATATATATATATATATATATATATTAGACATGGGATAATTATTATGTATAAATACATGTTTGTTATATTGGACTAATTATTTATAAGTCAATTAGTTATATATTTTTTAATAACATAGCAACCTTCTTAAAGAAGAGCCCATTGATTTGCCTCTTTGCCTCTAGCTAGTAAAACACCTGTGGGTAATTCAAGGGCATCCACCCTTGACGGGCCAAGCAATTTATGCTCATGCCTAGGAGCAAGTTATATTAAACTAATGTAACCAAAATAAATAATTAGATCAATTTGTGAGTACACTTGGCCTAAATCTATTTCCTTAAAATGGATAATGCATGCCCACTATCCATTAATACAAAGTAGTCCAATATAGAGTTTCTTAATTTGCAAAATGCAAAATAAAAAATACTGATAAGAGTACGTCTAATCTAAAGATCTAAACCGGACGTTGAAGAGAACCTACTACCTAGGACCAATAGTGCGTCTTGTGTTATAGTTACTCTTGTGATCTCCATGGATTATAAGGAATAAAAAAAAAAATGAGAGGAGACAAAAGGGTGAGAGAAGGAGAAAATAGAAGAAAAGTGAAACAAGAGAGGAGAGAAGACAAAATGGGGACTTTGAGGGTTAGAGAGATCGTGAAAGAAAGAGGATTAAACTTGAAATTGAAAAGCATGTGTATTCCAAATTTTGTATGGAGAGAGAGGTAATTAATATGGTTATTTTATTGAGCTCAACCAGTGGCCCAAGAAACTTGTAGTAAAGTAAGTCCAACAACTTGTTGGACTTTGGTCAAATCACAAATATTAGCTAAAGCCCAGTATAAATACACTTGTTTATGTATTGCACAATATGTTTGATTTGATATGATTCATTTGGTATGCATATTTGTATTTTACGTTTCATGAGCATGCTCGATATGCACATACAATACGACACTTTTTTCCTTCAGTTTGATATGTATTAAATGATAGATATCGTGAATCTTCTGATGCTAACTACTATGGATAGATTTTTTTTTTTAAATTTTTTTATAGGCAATTGAAATTTATTAAAAATCAAAAAGTGTGAAAAGTGTATGCAGGAGGTATACAAAACAAAGAAAAACAGAAAAGCAAAACAAGAATAGAAAAGGAAATGCATGACACCAGCCATAATATTAACGACACAAAAGTATAGTGTCTAGAAAGTGGATATACGATGCAAAAGTATCCCGGCCCTTTTTGGGTTAGTGCTTTCCTTGGGTTGTGACATTCCTCCAAATCAGTTTTAGTAAAATAGATAAGCAATGCTTACGGAAACTATCATGTTGGGCTTGGTTGAGTGGAGATTGGATCTAGTTCCTGACTTCCTGTTGGGTTGGCAATAAGCTGCCTTATTGGTGATGAGATCTCCACATTAGTTTGGTGTCTGAGGTTTAGGCATATGCTAATTTGTATTTAAGCTTAGGTTATGGCAATAATGATGTTTAGTTGCTGGTCTTCTGGGTTGGCCTGCCAGGTAATGCATTTACAGGTTTATTTGAAATTTTTGGGTGTAACTGACATGCTAAAGGACTTGGACTTTATAAATAGGTTATTCCTTATTAAGCCCCCCATGTAATCCAGTCTTTTGTTCAATATGGTGTTCATGAATATCCTTTACCAATTACCATTGTGTGGGAAAATGTGATGGGAGTTGATTTAACAGTGAGTTTCATCATTTAGAAAACTATTGTCACATTAAATCACAAGCTTACACGTTTCTTATAAGAAAAAACATTAATGGTATTTTTGTGCATTCTCTCCTGGCTTTTGTTGATAGCCAAAACTGGTATACCAATGATCTTGTGTCCATGCAGGCACACCCCTTTGCAGATAATCCATATTATTGGCAATTTCATGAGAATATGGTCAGTTTACTCTATGTACCGCTATTTGAATCAGACGGGAGCACCAGTCATACTTTTTCTCTTTTGTTGTCTGGTCCCTGCATCAATCCTTTTTCTAATATTGCAAAAACCTTGGAAGGGCAGGCCACTCTCAAATCAGCAGGTTGAGTAAAGAGCATCCACATCACTGTGAACTACATACAAAAACCTTGGTTTTATATATTGCTTATGAAGTTCCATTTGCTTTTCAGGTAGTGCCTTCTATAATAAATGGTGGCATAACTGCTTTATACTTCATTATGTGGGGAAAAGGCCTCAAATCATGTGGACCAGTCAGGTAGGGTTTTTAATGCTCGAGGAAGACTTCAACTCTCTTGAGTGTTTTGAGTGCCTACTTATTAAGAACTTGTTCCATTCTCCTTCCTTCCTTCCCCCCCTCCCCCATGTGAAGGGTCAGTTTTTGCAATTTGTTGGAGAACATAAGAGAAAGCATTGTAATAAAATTGAGTTGAAATAAAAAATATATGGTGTCTATGTTGCTCCTTCCCTTTGGATAAGCAATGCTTTTGGCAAGCCCAAAAAGCCATCTTTTTGGGTTTTTTGAGCTTATTTGTGTGGGCCCACACCAAAAAAAAACTTTCTTCCCTCCTTTTCCAAAATACTTTCATCAAATAAGTAATCAACAAAGCGTATCCAAATGCACTTGAGGTCCCTCAAATCTGTTTGTTGTGGCCGTAGGCATTTGATGTTTTACTCTACTTACATCACTTTCCCTGAACTACTGTTTTTTGGTTCTTCATTTTCTTTGATTGTTCTGAATGTGTGTTCTTTCTTGATTGTTGTCTCTATTATTAGTAGTTTCCATTGATTTTGCTGTATATGTGCTAGAGCTATATTGGCAGAGTATTCTGGTGCTGTTCTTGGGGTATTGTCTGCAGTGTTATATGGGCGGAGAGGCCATCTTTGGAAGAAGGTAGCTTTCTCTAATATGTTTAATTCTCATGGTTTTAGTTTAGTGAGCAATGTGCTTCACATCTCTTAAAAGCTTTTATGTTAGTACATAGGTTTTGGCTTCATGCCTGACATGTTTCTCCTGTGACTCAGATCAAATTGATATTGGTCTCTTTAAGATCTACTAGTCATTTCTGCTTCAAGATCTTTTTTTCCAATGCTTAACATGGAGATAGCCATATACATTGTCTGTCCCAAATTGTTGGTCCTCCATTCCATTTTGGAATGTTCCAAAATATAGTCCTCTATCAAAAGTCAAAAAATTAATTTCCTAACTTACCCTTTTATTTTATTTAAAATTTAATACCACTCTTTTCTCTAGAGTTCAAATTAAAGAGGGTAATTTTGGAAACTTGTACCATTTTAACAAAAATACACGCGTTAAATGATGCTCCTTTATAAAGTTGGATTTTCTAAACAAGACCAATGTTATCTGGCAGAGGTAGTATTGGGATTTTTTTGCAATTTAACGCCATTTTGCTAATAAATTCTTTAGTTAGCATGTTTCCGAAACTATTTAGGAAACTAACATCTCGAGTCTAATAAACTTGAGTTTACCGTGGGAAATCGAGTCTAACACACTCGATTTTTACAAATCTCAGACGATTTTTAAGGATCTCAGAGAAGAAGAAGAAAGAAGAGAAGAAGATCTGAAGAAAGGAGACCCACAGAGAAGAAGGAAACGAGACCCACGAAGAAGAAAGGAAGGAGACCCATGAAGAAGAAGAAGAAGAAGAAGAAGAAGAAAGAAAGAAGACTCATGGAGAAGAAGGAAGAAGAAGAAGAAAGAAAGAAGACTCATGGAGAAGAAGGAAGAAGGAAGAAGAAGAAAGAAAGAAAATAAGAAGAAAGAAAGAAAAGAGACACCACGAAGGAGAAGAAGAGACCCACGAACCTAGCACAAGAACTCGAGTCTTAGACTCTCGATTTCCTTCACTGAACTCGAGTTTCTAACACTCGAGATGCTAGTTTGCAAAATAGTTTTGCAAACTTGACAACTAACTATAGAGTAATGCTCAAGACACAGAAAAGTGCACGGTCTACTATCACACTTACACCAATCACAACTCGCCACGTGGCGAGTTGTGGCACAAAGTTATGCACTTTTCTGTGTCCTGAACATTACTCCTAACTATATAGTTGCTAAAATATTGCTAAATGCCAAATTTCCCCGGTAGTATTGTGTTGGTTGAGTAACTAAGAGTAGACAATATGGACTGGTAGAAGTATTGGACGTTCTTTTGCAATCAAGCTCTAGCTTTAAGTAAAATATTTACCTAATGAAGCAACATATGAGATGACTTTGCCAGTGATTTCTTATCAATGTTAATAATGGGAGATAATAGATATCATTTATTGAAATACAGATTGGAAGAAAATACATGTTTTTTCTTTAAATACTCAGATGGATTTTTCCTCATCTTTTACCAGGTAGGTGGGCTTATTGCAATGTTGGCATCTTTCTACTTACTAGCTCAGGGGTGGGCCATGGCAACATTTTCTCCATTCTATATCCTCTTTTACATAATTTTTTATTCTCAAACTTGAATTGTATCAAGCTAGTGTTTTCTTTCATGTGTTTCAGTATCTGCTTGAACACTTTCTTTGACCCTTTAATCATTTCTTTCAATGCTTGCTTCTTCTTCTTCTTCTTCTTCCTTTTTTCTTCTTCTTCTTCTTCTTCTTCTTCTTCTTCTTCTTTTTTTTTTTTTTTATTGTGAATGATAAGCATTGTTGTTATTGTGAACTTAACCTGGATTTACCATGGAAAGATAGCCCTGATGCTGAGGTTCAGACAGAACAAGTGTTGGGCATGAAAGAAATGGTAGTTCCCATTTTTGCTGGAATCTTATCGGCATTGAGAAGAGTGATTGCACGCCGTGTTTCTCTCAAGGTGTTGATATTGAGCTAAATGCAGTTGTCTTTTGCATTCCCTGTTGACCCATTTATTTCGAGTACAATTTTTTCCCTTTTGTAATTGATCTAAGCTACTTAATATTCATTAAAGTATTGATTTTAACCATTTTCTGCTTTCAGAATCAACTTAAAAGGCGGCTTCATGCCATAACTATTGCTTCTGCAACATGTTTTCTATTTCCTGCGGCCATGTGGAGCACAATCGTAGTAAGTCTTATAGCACTTCGTTTTCTCTTTTTCTTTTTTCTTTGTAGTTTTTTTTCCTAATCTCCCCCACCCTATGTTTATTTATTTATTTATTTTTGGGAACATGTAGGGATCACCTTCTGGTAGCAGTGTGGAGCTGCCATTCTCTACCTGGGCTTTTTTGAGCACTAGTTTCTTTGGAATTATCTTGATATTCTATGTCGACAGTATAGCAGAAGAAAGGTACCTCACATTATAATCTCCTTAATGCTGCTCTGTCTATACAATTTGTGTTTATAATTATGCAAACGCACGGGTGTGAAAGAGTGATTTGATTAATATTGAAGGAGCAAATAGGGCAAAAGGAGGCAAAACAAGTTTTGAGGAAAGACTTGGTTGTTAGAGGTAAATGGGGACATGGCCCTAGATGGTGCCAAGTGGTGCAAAAGGATCCATTTAGCCAGCCCCAATTTGTTGAAATTAAGGCTTAATTGAGTTGGTTTGAGTTGAGTTGCATGGGAAAAAATATGCATATTTGTATGCTTGTCAATGTAGCCCTTCAAGCTTTTTAGATTAAGAGATTTGACGGTCCCACCCTTTAATAGGCTACTCATTGTAAAGTTCAATCATTTTAATTTCATTCTATTTGTTTTGATGTTGTAAATTTTTATAGGGTTTCCCATCTCTAATTTAGTAGTAGAGAATTATCAGACTTGGTCATTGTGTTGTACTTGGTACAATATGGATTCCTATCAGCCATACATGAAGCACAATATGCTTAATACTATTTCTTTTTCCTAACCTTTTTCTACCTTGGAAAGATCTAGATATGATTATTTATTGTGAAAGCAATCTACAGATGCAGAACAGAAACAAATGTTGACATAAATGTGATTACAGAATTGTATTTATTGACAAGACCATTCCAACAACACCCCCCCCCCCCCTCCCGCGGGTTGTTTCAATGTCGCCTTTATTGTTATTGTGCTTAGTCTGTTGAGGATCCATGGTGGACCCCAAAATTTTGGGACTAAGACTCAGTTATTATTGTTACTTATAAACTATGATTATAAGTTTGTGTATGAACACCCACTGTTCTATTTAAACTTCAGTTGTTTTATTTAGGATAAATTAAAAATTACATCCCCTAAATTTGACATGTTTTCAATTCAATCCTTTAAGTTTTTGTTTGGTTTTTAATTATTGTATCATTTCAGTCCATTAACATTATTTTGTTTTCATTTAGTGCTTCCATCTAGTTCTCCAATCTTGTTGTCAGTTTTAATAATTTTCACTTTCCAAAAACGTCATTTTGGTAGACTTAACAATGCAGATTGGACGGAAGGACTACATTGGAAACAAATTGAAGTTAAAGGATTTAACATGAAAAAAAAAAAATGAAACTTAGAGGATTAAATTGAAAATAGGTCAAAATTAAAGGGTGTAATTTGTAACTTAGCCTTTTACCTTATTGGTTTGGATAAGTGGAAATATCAGAATAGATGGGACATGTAATATTCTTTCAAAGATGGAGTGACTTATTGATGAAAAGATGAGGGAGAGTCATTTGAGATGGTTTGGCAATATGCAAAGGAAAGTAGAGTGACTAATGCACTAGTAAGAAAGAGTGATTTATTTCAAGTTGGGGGAATGAAAAGCGGGACATGTGATATTCGTTCAAAGACGGGGTGACTTATTGATGAAAAGATAAGGGAGAGTCGTTAAAGATGGAAATATAAGAAAAGATGGAACATGCAATATTCATTCGAAGATGGGGTGACTTATCGTTGAAAAGATGAGGGAGAGTCATTCGAGATGGTTTGGTAATATGCAAAGGAGAGCAACTAATGTACTAGTAAGAAAGAGTGATTGATTCAAGCTGAGGGAATGAAAAGATGTAGAGAAGATTTAAAATAACACTAGTAGAAGTAGTAAAAAAGGACATGTTAATTAAAGAGGCGACAGCAATTATTATTTTGGATATGAGAGAGTGACAGAAAAACACCTGCCGATCCCAAGGTTTTGGGACTAGGCTTTGTTGTTATTTTATTTAATTTGCTTACAACCTTCTTCTTATACACATACGCTCTCTCTTGTACACACACACTGTGGACTTACATTTAGTAGTATCTAATGCTTGTAATGCACTGGATTTTACAATTACTTACCAAAAAAGAAGAAGATATGAATTTCTAAAATATCATTTTTGTTTCTACAAGCCTTTTCCATTGACATTATACTTAGCAGACAGTGAGTTGAAATTGATTGGTTTATTTTTCAGAGCTGCTTAACATCCATTTTCTAATTTATTCTTCACCTATAGTGACAGAGTCTAACCTGAATGATACAAACGACAATTAGGTTTCTGCTAACCCTACTAATTGGGATTTGATAGGTGATATGAATGACAAAAGCAACTTATGGTTTAGCTAAAGATTTGATGACATAGGACAGAACCAAAACTGGTGCTAAGACCAAAATTGAAGAACAGACAAATAAAATTGGAATCAGGAACTATATTTGTTTGGAATAGCAAGAAAGCAAAACCTAGGAATCGATACCTTGGGTTGGGTAGAATCAACATGATGGGCATGAGTTTAAGAGAATCAATAATGATTTCACATTAGAGATCAGACCTTGGTGCAATTGCAAGTGCCCTCTGTCCAAACGACACGTGGTTGGTTCAAGTCTAGAAATTAGCCTCTCCAAAGTTGGGGTTAAAGCTGCCTACTGACCACTTCTCCCAAACCCTGCCTGAAGCAGGAGCCTTGTGCATTGAGCACAACCTTTTTAATTATGACTCCACTACATGTGTGCGTGTGTTGTGTGGAGCCACACGCAAACATGCACTCTCGCACCCACACACAAAACTCTCACACTTTAAAGGCTAATGTGATGTGTTCTTTATTTCTGCATGTTGCTTCTTTACAAGTTCTAGAGCAAATGTTATCATTCTTTAAAGATCTTTATGGTTTTAGTATATACTTAAGGGGCTCATAATTGATTGTTGTAACACTCATATATTTGTAGATTACACATGGTTTTTTCTTCACCGAGGCATTTGATGGCAGCTGGAGGATGCATCATCGTCATGGAGATTGTGTACAAAATGGACTTTTCTTTAACGGGCTTCCTGATTTGCTGCTTAATTTTAGGCTTTGGTATGTATAGAAATTATTTTGTTTAAATTACTAGGGTGAACAATTCATAGGTGCAGAAAGGTGTCTTATTTTTTAAAGTCTTTTATTTTTATTTTAGTGTCCGATTGGTGGTTTAATCTTCTTTCAAATTAGAATGTGTTGAAATAAGTAACCTTTGTAGTTTGTGCTCTACTGGCTAGGAGTCATATAAAGGTTGGACCATAAAGGTTCAGTTCCAGGGGTGTGTGGTATACTGGTTTACCTCAAATGGCGTTTCCTCCCCTTGTAATAGCAAGGTGGAGTTCATGACCCATTAGGTGTATTGGTAGTAGTATTGTATATTCATTTTCATCTTCAGCTTTCATTGATAAAATACTCCACCAAAGATATACAATTTTCTGCAATAGATGAAGCAAAAATACATCTTGTTTAGTAACATATGTTATTTTCACATTAAAATGTAAAAATAAATATTATGTAAATATTCGATATCACTTTCATCTTCAGCTTTCATTGATAAAAACACTCCACCAAAAATATTCAATTTTCTGCAATAAATGAAGCAAAAATATTCTTGTTTAGTAACAGATATTATTTTCACATTAAAATATAAAAATAAATATTATGTAAATATTTGATATCACATAGAAAAAATATATATATACCATAACTTTTTTGGACATGTATTGATCTGGAGAAGGTTGAAATCTTGAAGCACCATGCTTCATGCTTGTAATAGCCTCAAGTTTTCATACAATTTATTTTCAACCAATTAAGAAAATCGTAACTGTTCATATGGCCATTTTTGTATAGAATTAAGGGATACTTTACACTTGCTAGTCAGTTTTTCTCTTCACTCTTTCTAACTTTGGCTTTATCTCTTAATCCAAAAGAATTATTTCTATTTTATTGTATGACATGCTTTGTCGGATAAACTAGCAATAGTCTATCATGGGACTGAAAGACTGAAAACATGAATTTTATTGATTTCCTCAAGAACACTGAACTCCACATTAGTTGAAGCTGGATAATATAGTATATCTTTCTTATTGATTTAACCTTATGCGTCATAGAATGGATAATTTTGACTAATTAATAAAATGGAAATGCAAAGCTTTAATGTATAATTCATCTATAGAGGATTGAAGCATCGTGCATATGGACTCAACATGCATCTTAAATTACTGTTTCCCAAAGATGGAATAGATATCTTTGAAGTAAGATTTATCACATTGTTGGCCTCAATTTCCTTTTGAAACTCACATAGTAGAAGAAGAGGGTCCTTATTATGTGTAACTACCAGCATAAAGTTTATTAGTTACTTAGAGGAACTGCTGCTTTGTCATTGCATACTTGAAGCTTTTTGTTGGCTTCTCCCCTCCCTTTTATCTGTTGTATTGGAAACCTCTGAGGAAGGGGGTCTTGCCCTTCCTTCTTTGTATTTCCTTTGCTGTATAGTTTTGTTCTTACTGATATAGGGGAAGAAAAGTATGTTAACTAGGTAACTAGAAAGGGAAATTAGAGTGAAGCGTAAATGGTTTGAGAAAACACATGTTATGGTCTCAGCATCTTGCATGAATTTGTAAATGATTTAGAAACTTGTGTGACACAGTGCTTTAGGGAGCAAATCTTTATTTCTGCTTCTTATTTATAGTTAATTTTTCATACGTTATGTGTAAATGTGACTGAATTTGTAGGGATATATGAGGCAACTTCTTTGGAACGTACAAGGAAAGATTCTTTACAAAGTTCTGATTTATCAAATGGGGTGTTAGACGACCAAATTCAGATGTCTTCTCTTCCAACTTGAAGTATGTTTCTTATTTGCTTGCAGACATTTTATTGTTTATGTAATAGTGATTGTTATTGTTATGTTTGTCTGTAACTAGGATACTCTTGTAAGTTGGGGGCTAAGGGCTATCAACAATGTCCATTTGGATTGCAGTATCCAAGAAAATAATGATGAGGAAAGCAGTTGGTTTTAGCAGAAAAATTGGTTTTTCACAAGTAATAACAAAGATATGTTTAAAGAAAGGGTTTGAAAATGGATAATTAGAGAGATTCAAATAGAACCAGGAATCACACACCAAACAAAAATTTAATGGTCAATGTTAATTGATTTTGATATATGAGGAACTTAAGGCAGCATATGTAATAGGGGAAATTTTCAATAAGTAAACTGCTATAGTCTGCTTTGGGGGGGTGGGTTTAATGAATTTCTCGTCTCTGACCACTCAAATTTTTTGTGCAGTTGTCAATCTTTGAGTTTGTTTATATCCCAAGCAATTTTGTTGGCAGTATGTGTAGCGGCCATGTTGGTTCTTTATATACAGATTGTGATTAGCAGGAAGGAAAAATATATCTTGCATCAGTCATGGGAACTCCCGGAAAATACTTTGTTTCCGAAGTGCTAGGAGACACCCAAGCATATTATTGGTTGTTCAGATGTTGATGTGGCATTTTGGGAGATTGAGCAGTGATATCAGTGGCTTTATCATATTGGTCTATACAGTTTCAGTTGTTAAAATTACACTTACTGCTGAAAGAATATACCTGCACTAACCTAGGATTCTGTGAGGGGTGAGGGATAAAACCCCTTATCTTGCAATTAGTTGAGTTACAAGGTATCTAAATCGTTGTATGTTGGGTGCTACTCACCTCATCAGCCACGTGACGTTTTTTGTTAGCCAATGGACTCTTCTTGTAATTGGGTTTCTTTAGTGTACCCAGCACTAGAGAATTATTTATTTTTAATTATTTATTTATTTTCACTCTTATACAATTGCAAACAATTATTTTTATTTTGTAACATCCTGAAAGAAAGTTACGAACAACCCATGTCTCTTTCCAGCGTGCTCTTGACGATGTAGCTGTAGCTCTAAATTAGAAAAAAACTTGAAATGGAAGACTAGTTTTGATTGTGTATTTAGAAGAGTGAGAGCATGACTGGAGTTGAGCTCTTAAGATTCCATTTTAATTGATTAGGGCTTTAACATAACTGGAGTTAGGCTTTAAGGATTTTGTTTTAATTGAAGAGGCTTTGAGAACCTCTATTTTTTCAGACCATGTTTTTGGATGTGAAATGTTTACTCGCTGAATGTATCCTAATTTTCTCCTGTCTTGATGAGTATGTCTAGACTGATTTACAAGAAAATTGTGGAAAACTTAAATCTGCGTACTTGTCAGGGGTATTTTTTGTTTTATTATCTTTTATATTTGTATTCATGTCAGGTATTTATTTTGTTTTATTATCTTTTATATTTATATTCATGCTATTTGGAAAATGAAGCAATTTTGTCAATACCATATTAAAGGCCATTTCAATTTTATTAGGGAAATGAAGTATTTCGGATTCTATATATAAATGCCATTTTGGGGCTATATATATAAAATAGAAATGTATTAGCTTGAGTAGTAAATACTTTTGGTGATTGTAAATGGAATTTGTAGTTATGATCATTATTATTATTAAACAATACTGAACCATTAGCGTAAAAACAAATAATGATACCTATAATATTTTGATACCCAAAACATGGTCAAAACCACAGTTGACAATGATATTTACATTGAAATATTGATGCTAGGACCATCAACTTTGTTACAATTTGCTCACTTAGGCTCCGTTCGTTTGGAGTGAAAACAGGGAGGATGGAAAACATAGGAAGAAAAATAGGAAAGAAAATACTGTTTTTCACTGTTCATTTGGGGAAAGAAAATAGGAAGGATGGAAAATTCGAGTGAAAATTTTCTCTCCGGACCCACTTTTTTTTTCCTTTCAAATCGGAAGGAAAATATTGAGAGAAAAGTTCTATAGTAGCACTTTTACAAAAATACCCTCTTCCCACCTATTCTTTTTCAACTTTCTCTTTTTTTTTTTTTTTTTTTCAACATTACCTGAATATTTTTTTTTTCTGTTCAACAACGTTACTTCAGTAACGTTGTTTTTTTTTTTTTTAATTCTTTTCAACGTTACTATTCACAGTAACGTTGATTTTTTTTTTTTTCTCTCAACGTTACTGGACTCAACGTTCTTCTTCTTCTTCTTTTTTTTTTTTTTTTTTTAATTCTTTTCAACGTTACTGTTCACAGTAACGTTGTTGATTTTTTTTTTTTTTCTCAACGTTACTGAACTCAGTTCAGTAACGTTTTTTTATTTATTTATTTATAATTCTTTTCAACGTTACTGAACAGTAACGTTTTTTTTTCAACATTACTAAATGTTGTTTTTAACATGACCTAATCTAATTTTTACATTATAATAATATAAATTTATATATATGATATGATAAATTTTATATTAATTAATGATTAGAAATAAATTTATTTCTTACATATTATGTAACAAGGATATAATAGTCAATTTATATAAATTACATTTTCCATCCTTTCCTTTTTCTCTCCAACCAAACACAAGAGTTTTCCATCCTCCCACTTTTCCACTCCTCCAACCGAACACACAAGAGGGAAAACTAAATATTTTCCATCCTTCCACTTTTCCATCCTCCCACAATTTTCCATCCTCTCACTTTTCCACTCCTCCAACCGAACGGACCCTTAGCGACTTGTGAGTGATGGACTTGGTCACTTTTTATTATATTAGTAATTAGTTAGCATTATATGTGATCAATGGGGGCCAACTTTTAGTTAATACTAGCCATGGTTCCATGTGATGTGTGAATAATGCTTTAAGCTGTTATGTGAAAAATTTATATTGAATATCCAAAATATTTTAAAGTAATAACATGAAGTAGTGTTGCAATAACATGAAGAGATTTTTGTATATTAATGATGTAATACAAAATTAAGGGGATGGAGAATTTAAACTATAGAGAAAAAGTTACATATATTAGAAACTAGTTATTATGTAGTGTAATATCTTCTCAAAAAAAAAAAAAAATGTGGTGTAATAAGTTGATTGTTTGTTTAATCATTTATTTTTTTGCTGAAGTTTTTAATCATAATTTTTTTTTCTACATTGGCTTGGAGTTAGCATAAAAAATTTGTAATTTTATGTAAATGTTTTTTTTTTTTTTTTGAGGAAAATGTATATGTTTAGTTGGCTTGTGAAAATATCATCTAAAATTTATGATGTCACGTTTATATTATTGAAGTATGATAGTGGTAAGTTAAACACTCGGTGAAAATAGTGATATTCTATTAATTGAATTTTATTATAATCCAAATATGTAAAGAAGTTGAAGTGTAAAGCTAAATGAAAAATTACTCTTATAAAGCACCATATGACAGAATCGCATGATCTCTCACGTGATATTTTTTCTTTCTTATATATATATATATATATATATATTTTAAAAAACCATATAAAATTCTTATATATATATATATATAGAGAGAGAGAGAGAGAGAGAGAGAGAGCGAGAGAGAGAGAGAGATAATTAATGCATACTTATAGATAATTAATGTGCATTTTACTTCATTGACATATTCAATGAATTAAAAGTTTTACATAAATGTAAACTTTGATGTGGTGGATGTCTAAATGAGAGAAACTCAACAAATATGTTACTTCACAAAACCTCATACTCTCTCACAAGAGGTCTCTGCTTATATATATATATATATATATATATATATATATATTGATATTGACTAGCTTATAACCCATGCAAATGCACAAAAATTTTATTTAAAACTTTTTATAATTTTGTTGTTACATTTTTTATAGCATCTCAAAAGTATTTTTCTTTTTTATATAACATCATCAAAAGTAAATCAAATCATATTTCATCATAGTAACATATGTTAACAAACTATGAATAAGGGGAAAAAATTAAACTTACAATAGTGGAAAAACAAATACATTTCTTCATAACAACATAAAATTTTAGATTTATAGCTCAAAATAACATTTATAGTCCTAAAATAAACCAAAAGTCAAATAGTTTAATACCAAACCGGTGTTGAATTTGGTTTTGAGTATTTAGACATGCAAAACACTATAACTTTTCTGAGTTTTCTCTTTTCATACGTAGTCATGGCTGTAAGTTAGATGGGCATTCTTAATTAATTATATATATATATATATATATATATATTTATACTTTAGTCTTAAGGACATTTGTTTTCAATTAACAAAAATAACCAAATTATATAGATTACATGAGTCCAGAATCATCATACTATATATGTAACAATATATTTCTTACAAATAAAATATTTTAAACATATTGTAAGCAACTATAGTGAACTTTAACATCATATGTGATGAGACAATATTTTTCTATCAATTAAAGCCTAGCTAAAGGAAATGGTAAGAATATCCTTTGATAAAGAACCATGGCTGTTGTCATTTGCACGTCGTTGATGTTAATATTTCTTCATCCGAAGACATTGATCAAATGAAGGTAAGATAAAACTGCAAATAGTCCCAGAAAATTGGACATCAAATTTTAACACTAATTTTGGTTAGATAATTATTGTTATAAAAAATACGGACCAATGGTAAGAAACCTGCTCAAGAACTCAATTGTTGTTTGATTCCAAATGAAATGTTGTGCACTTAGATTCTACAAAATTCAGCTTTAAAAAAAAAACAGTCTAAAAGCTTAATTCATGACAGGAAAAGCTTATCAAATCATGCTTTTTATATAAACAACCGCAACATAAGCATTAAAAAACTATAAATTGAGAAACTCCAGGCAAGATATGCTAAGCATCCTCTATCATTGTTACATGAAAGCAATGTGTCTTTAACCTAGCATACAGAGTTTCTTGATGTGTCCTAACTACATAACATTGCAAATATGTATACCTATCTATGTCCACATGTGTATGTAGATTATGTCGCATTCGTTGCCAAGAACGTAGATTGTGATCAATGGATGCTGCATATTAGAAGTTTTTTTTTTTTTTTTCCCTCTAAATGTAAATGATTTGTTCATATCATTTTGAAAGAATTTTGTAATTCTAAGTGAGGCTAATAAAGCAAGTATCAAAAAATATTGTAATATAAAAAATCTATTTAAATAAACTTTGTGCTTCTGCCGCTGCTGCTTAACAAATCTATAGCTTGTTCATGGGGTTTTAAACCACCAAAACATATATTGTTTTTAAAAAATGCAAACAACCAGAACATATTATAATTTATCAATGCAACTGCTCAGCTTGTGAAGTATTGAAAGAACTAACTTGGTTCTACCTATATGCCATGCATTAACATTGACAACATAGAACATACCTGAAGAGAATTTCTTGACTCCTAGCTCAAAAAATAAAGCAGAAAAGTTTAGCGCTTTCTGTACACAGTAGCCTACTAAATTATGAACAATAAGCTAAGAATTGTTTAAATAGCAAGAGGAGAACCTAATTGGTGAAATTCATGGGTTGCATCGTTACAGTATGTTTACCTTATTCCTTTAATTGCAAATATACCCAATGTTGACCTATTAAAAAACCATAAAAACAGGAGTTTCGTCACATCTAAACTATGATTTTAGTGAATCAACATGGTAATATGCATATAAACATTTGTTATGAAAGGAAAAATGATCAGAGACTACATTACAAAATCATTCCCAACTACCATATATGCAAGAAGAGGCAATCAAAAAAAAAAAAAAAAACCCTTGCTCCGTGGAGCTAAAAATAGTGCCATTCAAATAAATCCTATCAATGAACAAAAAAAAAAAAAAAAAAAAAATCATATCGTTTTGTAACTGAATACATACGCTTTGAAGTGAAAAAGTCACAGGCTTCTTAATGCTCCCAAATTTTGCTAAGGCGCAATCCAAGAAACAGTTTTAGAGTACAAAAATTAGAATATATTATATGCATTAAGTTACCTGGGTTGCATGTTCTTTTTGACTTTGCCATAAACAACTGTCAAGTTGGGAATTCCAGTTCCAAACAGACTTGTTGTCATGTAAGAAGAAAAAGTGGATAAAAGTAAATAAAAATATGGAAGAAAAAGAAAGAGAAAAGGGAAAGTAAGCAAACTTGTAGTTTGAAGTTTTAGTCCAAAATAAAGTTTTGTGGTGCAACATTGAAAGGCAAAGAAAAATTCATAAATCATTAATTAAAATACTACTCATTGATACGAATTTATATGCCTACCATTGCTTAGATAAAGAGAAACTGAGGGGAGGGTGAGATGCTTGGACTTGGGATTTAAAACACACAAGGTCAGAATTATCAAATAGCGGATACAAAGATGAATACATGTGACTCCGGTATCCTAAACTCATGAGGGGTTCCATGCTTGCCACTGCCAGTACCTTCAATATAGCAGAGTTGTATATACACACCTCCATGTAGCTCCTTGAGTGGTTGTTTTTAATTTCATCAAGATGTAACTTACAATTGCAAAAAAGTAAATTAAGAATAATTATTCGTCTTTCTTCATACATAAGAAAAATAATTAATTAATGAACAAAAGATGGTTTGAGTTGACCTGAAAACAAATGTGGACAACATAAACTCACTTTTGTGAAGAACTAAAGTTTTATGATTACAAATGGGGTTGACAATTTTCATCTTAATTGGATTAAAGTTCAAGCTTGACAAAAGTTTATAATAGCAGGAGGAAAATTTACTACACAATTTCATAACATAAAAACCATTATATGAGCCTTCTGAGTTTGATTTATAAGAAAAGACTAAATAGTTCCTAGGTTAAGTCATAAACTGTTTAATGTTTTGTTCAGTTTAAATGATTTTAAATACTTAAGTGAATATAATTCCAATAATTTTATAGAGATATAAGAATTCCAATAACATTCTTAAAAAGATAACTAATTTGAAATTTTGAACCGAGATAGTATCAGTGTTCAATCATAACCAATTAAAATTATAAGCTTTAGCAATTTTGAATTGGAATATATATATAGATTAAATAGTGTCACTATGAAAAGAATTAAACTAAAATTGAATATGCAATAACTACTAATTAATATTAAAACAAAGCACCAAAGAAAATTGAAGGTATAAAGAGTTCTACAGCCTAAAAAATTACGGTAGAAAAAATGATAGTAAACTCTATACTAGTACTCTAATGCAACTAAGATAGAAATATTAAAGATGAATAAAATCAGCCTCTCATGATGAAAAAAATAACAACACAGGGAAACATCAGGTAAACTTGTACCTAGCATACTTAACGTCAAATTTTTTATATATTAAAAAAACCTTTACTGATAGCAGTGCCAGGGTTATTTTGGTGGATGTCGGCCTGAATGTGCTGGTAGCCTGGTATGACAATGGTGGTGATCCCTCTCTCTCTCTCTCTGCCTTTAAAATGTTCTTTAGTTTTTATTCTCAATTTGTTGGCTTGTATAAGTTATTAATTATGGTAAGAAGTGTTTTTGTAATAGTACTATTTGGTGTTTGGGCTGAAAGACACAACAGTTGTTTAGGCAGTGTCTGTTGGTGGTTGTTTCTGACAGTTTCTTTCATACTTGAAGTACGTTGATTCGAGTTTCTACTAATAACTTAAAACGTTAGATATGCCACAGAAACAATGTCTTAACATCCTTGAAACATAGTGACTTTTCTCATCATCTGTTAAATATAATGCTTTTCTAACATAAATCATGCATGCCAATAATACCAACCTGTTGATACTATTTTAGCTGAAAGAACTTGAGTTTCATTATAATACATTATGACGGAAATTTTCTACCAAGAATTTAGGAACATGCCTATACTGCAATGAATTGTCTAGGTCTTCATTTCTTTTGCCTTTGAATTCAAAAAATATTTGATAGACATCAATGTAATTGAGGCTCTAGAAACTGAGTTCCTATACACCATGACACCACAGGGGGAAAAAACAAAAAAAGAAGTTTTGGGTTTCATTTACCATATACTAGCTAATCAAGTATAATTATCTAAAATCCATAAAACATGGCAGGGTTAAATAAATGAACTATAAAAAATAAAAACATTTGAAAGCTTAGTAAACTGAACTCAAGTTTAACAATTTAATATTTCTACTTCATCTAGAATATAAGTGGTCAATAAAATAGAACATGGTGGTTATAATAAAGGCCATTCATATTATAGTAGCATACTGAATTCACAAAATTGAGCATATATATATACTTGGACAATAAAAATGAAATTAAGCATTATATTAATGAACTAATTTATGGGGAAAAAAACATAAAACTTCATATCCAATCATTTTGACAGGAAACCAACTTATTTAGAATTAGTACCTTAAAAATCAAAACACCAAAACTCACAAACACCGGTAAGGGAAAATAATGGAGACCATAAACCATATATAAAAACTCAAAAATCAACAGTTCCAGTGCATGAAATGTTTTATGAATCATAAGCTTTAACCACAAAATTTGAAAAACTAAAATGCTAGAAACCACAAATCAAATACACAATAATGGCTTGAAATTGAAATTAGCAATTACAGTAACCCTCACTATTACAAACTAAAATCTCTCAAAACCCAACACAATGTTGTCACTAAGATAGTCTGAATTGTAAGAACACACAAACACAAATAAGCCAAATTTATTACAAAGCATAGCCTAAAATTTTAAAAAATAAAATAAAAAGAACTCTAACAATCTATTTGGCTATTGGGAAAAGGTGGTAAAAGTTAATGAAATCATAACAATTTTATAGGTCAATTGAACTTAGAATAAACACTAATTGAATCCAACTATTTTTTTTAGAAGAAAAAAAAAACACTAAAGTATACAAAACATTCATACAGCCAAAATCGGCATATGTATCTACAAAATTAACCAAGCACGTTAATCAATACTAATCCAACTACAAATAAACCAAATTTAATTCATATTATGCAAGTTATGTATCTGTTAGTGATTTCAATAACTTACTTATTTAATTCGCAAATTAAACAAAATTAGAGTGCGAGAGTTGTTCTCCTATTAAAGCAAACGATATATATTGGAATAAAACATTCTATTTGTTAAATTTGAGAGAAATTTCATTTAGACTCTGTTTCTTTACAATGTAAAACCAAGACTAAAATCAATCTATTTTTGTAATTCCTATAATCTATAAACATATAACAAAAGCAGATGTATAAAATTGAGAAGGTTTATTGTAGAAAGACAAACATTTTGAGAGAGAACCAAAAACCCACAACAAAAACAAATCTAACTCAAACATGTAAATCAAAACTATTACAACTAAAATAACCAAAGAAAAGTCAAATCTCATCCCCAAATTCAAAAAAAAAAAAAAGTCATATTCTAAAATTTGCTACTCTAATTTTAACTGTGAAGATGAAATTCTTCCAAGCAGAAGTATATTTTCTCTATTTCTTGTCTTCTTTGATTCTTAAATTTATGATATATTTTCAAATCTTTTCTATTCACTTGTGACTCATTTAATTTGAAATTTCATGGAATCAGATAACTAAATATACAGACAAACTGCTGATTTACATCCTCTTTCTAAGAATAACTCCATTGCCTAACCTTTTTTTTTAATCTTCTTAGTCAAAGTTAATATAAAGAACATTAAAAATAATAAAAAATATTATTTCTATATAGTATTTTTATAGAATTCAAAACACGGTTTATATTATATAGTTATTGATACTTAAGAAGCTTACATGATAGTAACGATTACATTGTCCTCATTAGCTTGAATATGAATATCAAGATCAAAAACTCTAGTAAATAATTCCTTAATATGCAGTAACATAGAGTTTAACAAAATCTTCACTCTAAACTTCAGATTTGGCTAATAAAATCAATCTGTAAAGAAAAAAGCTTGCTAAAACATGCAAATCAGAGCCAATTCAAACACAAATACACTAAATGGACAAAATCTAATACGAAGTATAAGATTAGTAGAAGGGAAATCAGACCATCCTAACCTATCTGTTTGTTCTAGCAACTCTTCTTAGAAATTACCCAAGTGTTGTAATTAACAAAGATCTCAACAAATCTGTAATTTCAATAGAATTACAGGTCAGAATTAAGCTTTTAGATTTTGATAATGCTGAGACAATCATTAGGCTGAACGCTTTGGATTTCAATGATCTGTAAGGCCTGAAAAGAAGAAATAATCAAAGGATCCCGAGGTGGACCGATCTAAAATCCTCCAATGATGAAGTTAGTTTCTTTCTTCAAAATCTGGAATCTAAAGTTTAGAGAATTCAGTCACAAAGAAAAATGAATTACCTTCTTTTATTTGTTGGTGAGGAGTGTTTTTATAGTGTTGTGGAAGCAGTTATTTGTTTTGTAACTTCTCCCATATTTGTGGAGGTGAGTTGGTTTCTTCCAACTCCTTATAACCGTTATAGAAATTGTCTCTCATTTTTCTTAACTGTTTTGGTAAGTTCAACGTTCTAATGGAAGGTTACAATCCACGTGGCAAGGTGACTCACATAGGGACGAGGCACACTTGTATCCTCATCAGTTGCCCTTTTGTCATTGAGTTGTTCGTCCTAAGAACATATTCTTTTTCTTTCTTCCTTTTTTTTTTTTTTTTTTTTTTGGCGTGTGGTTCAACCAGGCGTGTTTTAATCATGGCTTTTCGCTTTTCAAGGCAGATGCCATGTGGCTCATCCTGGTTGGTCGCATCGCTTCGGTCGTTGAACCTTGTTGCTTATAAATAGTAGAATTCCTTTCCTACCCTCTCATTTCAAAAAATTTTCCTCGATCTGTGTCATCTAGAGCCTCGTCTAGAAGTTTCCTCGCGTCCATAGTCCTATTCCATCTAGAGCCAGGTATTTTCTTCTCTCTCGTCTTTAGGTTTTCCTTTAAGTTTTCAGTAAAATGTCTGAAACCGTTATCTCCTCGTCTAGTAATAATATAGAAAAAGTTATAGACGAGTATCATGACACTACCAGCTACAGCAGTTCTGGCAATAGTACCAGTAACAGTAGTAGTGGGGGGAGTTCCATGGACGAGGGTTACACTTCTGGTGTCCGGGGAGTCCCTTTAGAGGTTTTTCAAGAACAACTTAGGAAAGCTTTTGGGTCCCAGGTTGGTACCTCGTCCAATGTCCCTTCGTCTAGTCCTTTGGACGAGGTGGAGACTGTTTACAGCTGTGCAGTGGGTGTTTCTTCCAAAACTAATGAATAAAGACTTAATAACCTTAGGTTGTGGTACCAAATCCCTGATGAGCTTAACCCTAGGTTGCCCGTCCGTGGAGAGTGGTGTTGTAACCCTCATTTTGGGGTAGGTGTTTATGAAACTTATTTTTTAGGGGGTCTTGGGTTGCCTTTGAATGCTTTTGCTAGAGAGTTACTCGTTAGGTTAGGTTTAGGAATTTGTCAGTTTAACCCAAATGCATGGAGACTGATTATCTCTATGCAAATTTTGTGGAGGGAAGTATTTGGAGGGGATTGTCCTCTCACAGTGGACGAGTTTCTCTTTTGCTACAAACCCTCAGAAATAAATCAATCCCTTGGCTTCTATCAGTTCATAGCTAAGGGCTTAAATTGTAGGTTAATCAAGTCCCTAGCCTCGTCTGACAGAAACTGGAAGACGGAATTTTTCTTCGTCTCAGGTTTCTGGGCTGGGAACCCTGTGGACGTTGGCAGGGACACTTTTGCCCCTTATACTGGGGATTTAGGGAACCTTCGTCCAGAAGGTATGCCCCTTTCCTTTCTGTTTTTTCTTCTTCTTCTTCTTCTTTTCTTTTTCACTTAGACGTCTAACCTTTATCCATTTATTGCTTTATAGCTGTTGGACGACCTTTTTTGAGTAAGTTCTACCATGACCGTGTCCATAGGGCTCGATTGCACGTTGAAAGGGATTTCCATTCCTTGGTCACCCTTAGACGTTTAGCTAAGTGGGGGCTTGGTCCAGAACCGTCCAACGAAGCTATCGCGCACAAAGTTACAGTTCGTAGACGTAAGTTTGGACTTAACAAATACTATATATGTTATATTTTTTTGATTTAATTTTAATTTTAATTTCATTATTGTCAGTTCGTTTAGACCCCTTAAACCTAAACAGATTAACCTAGAGAATTAGCCAAGTGATTAACTTAGGTAATTTAATTAAATCTAGGTTAACACAAATAAGCAAAAACAGTAAAGCAGCGGAAATTAAAAAACACAAAGATCTGATGACCTAGGAAAACCAAACCGGTAAAAAACCTGGGGAGGATTTAACCTAGCTATCCTCAAGGTAAACTGAATCCACTATGAAAGAATCGAAGTTTACACAATAAGACTTAGACCACTAACATCCTATTGCTACCCAAGTGTAGGAAACTTACTACCACGACCACGTGACAGCTCCGAGATCCACGGACTCCTTCTTTCTTGAATTCTTCAGCAATCCACAAGCGCACCTGCTTGTATTTCTTTAAGATCTTTGATTCTGCAACTGAATGATTTACCAAGCTCTAAACATAAGTCTTGAGTTTGGAAACCCTAAGTGTATGTGAAGGCAAACACCTGTAGATCTCACAATGAGATTCACAAACACAGCAAAACAGAACTCTAAAAACGTGGCTAGGGTTTTCCCTTATATACTTAGGACAAAACATAAAACCCTATACATTAAGTGAGCTAGGGCTGAGTTGGAAAATTCTGCAGAAAAACAATCTACACGACTTTCGATCGATCGAGTCTAATTTTCGATCGATCGAGTCAGGCAGAAAGTGCACAGTAAATTCTGCATAAAACTCGATTCCAACTTTACATGAAGAGCCATATTTTGAGCAAGTCTAACACAAGACTAAACATTGTTTTGATCATGGTTTGCCAACATTACAAATTGAAGTTCTAATACATTAGTTCCTAATTCTTAGAACCTAACAAACTCCCCCTTTGGCAATCCGTGACAAAACACAGACTTAACAAAAGCTCAAAGTTTACAAAATGAAACAGCCCATTACAAAATAAAAAGCCACTTAAACAATTCAACCTAACTACTATCTAACAGTTGCAAAATAGACAGCAACACGACTAAATTAACCTGTATATTCCTGTAACACTTGACAAACACATAAACGCATGTGTGGAAAAAAAAAAACAGGAAATATATAAAAATAACTTCTTGATTTCACATGACACAAAATAAGGACATATATCATGAATAACATCATAAATATAAATCAATAAGCAGAGTAGCATAGTGAAACAAGAAACATATACATCAAAATGTATCTCAACAAAAATATCTACTAAACAAGAGCTAAAAATGAAATACACAGTGAAGCACCTAGATACAATCTAATAACTCCACAAGCTCCGCAGTATCACTACTAAGTACAAAACTCCCCCTAAAATGAAAATCTCCATAAAAAAAATCTCCTAGATACATAAGAACTACACACTAGAATGCACTCCCCCTTTTTTGTGAGGAATTGCCAAAAGGCACTCACTCATCATCAAAAGGTGGTAGAGGAGATCGACGAGAGCTCGCCAAATCTGCTCGCAATGCACGTAGCTCATCAAGGATGTCTACCAAAAGCTGACCATGAGCCGCCTGAACGGTCACGACAGTATCAAGAATCCGACGAAGGTCAGAAACCTCATCAAACGGTGGAGGAACATCAACAGCAGCAGCAACAGCAGGATCAGAAGATGTCCCAGCTGCAGGAGTATCTGTAGAAGAAGAAGGGGGTGAAGTGACACCGGAAAGCTCTACCGTAGGACGCTTAGATCTAGCTCGAAGTTGAGCAGCCCTTTGCCTCAAAAAGGTAGCACCTATAGGAGCAATAAAATGAACAGGCTCAGACGCAGGAAAATCACCTAAACCAAGAAAAAGGAGAATCCTATGAATAAAAACGGGAAAGAATAACGCATGAGCCGTAGAACTAGACCGATGAACCTCGTTCAAAGAACGAAGGAACAAATGAGGAAAACTGATAGGAGCATCAGTAACAAGCGTGTACAAAAACACACATCGCTCAAGAGGGATGGTGTGCACATGAGAAATAGGCCACAAAGAATGACACGCTATCCTAAAGAAAAGATAGTGAAGCTCGGAAAGCTCAGCAGAAGTGATCCGAGGATCAAAACCCCATTGGATAGAAGACCCAGTGATGTATGACAGCACGTCATCAAGAGGCGGAGACTCCTCATAAGGAAAAACGGGATGGTCAACAATGGGCACCCCAAGAGCATTAGACACAACTGTAGGGGTAATGTGATACTCTACACCTCGTAACCAAACCTTAACCAAGGTGTTGGTATCATAGATGTGGATAGAGAGGTTCGAATAGAACTCTCTAATCAGGGTGGCAGGAGGAGGAGAATGCTCATACTCGAGCAAAGATAACCAACCCCGACGCTAAAAGTTACTCCTCACCTCAGGATCTACCTCATCTAGTACGACCCTACGCTCAGCCCAGTTATGACGCCTAAGATTAAGGGTCTCATAGGTCTCTTGGTTCTTCTCACTAGGGAACCACTCAGTATCAAAAGAAGGTGAAGGGTCAGAAGTCCTATGGGCTCTAGTTTTCCTAAGCATGATGCTAAGAAAAGAAAGGAGAGACACAAAAAGAAGAGCAAAAACAAATACCAAGGGCAGACTGCAAGTTAGTACAACACAAAATATAGAAATATCAATTCTATATGATGCATGAACAAAATATGCAAATGATGCATGAACTAATGCAGTGACAAGTTCAAATATAATCCAAATTAACAAAATTGACTTGAGCAAGCAATATTTATCAAAAATACCCAATTTGAAAAACCCAATTTTTTTTTAAAACACAATTAATTGAGAAATTGATCAACATAATAGTTAAACAACTCAATATAATGATCAAATTAATCAATCTAACAAGTCAATTTCATCAATTTCAATCAATTTGAACAAAAACCCCAAAATCCCAAATTTCAAGCCCTAGAAATTCAAAAATTCCACAAATCACCAAATTAATCAAATTAAACCACATATAGTGCTTAGATTAGGTGTCCCCACAAAAACCCATGATTCTTTTGAAAAAGAAAGAGCCTAAAATCACTCCAAAAATACCAAAAACTAAAATGGCGAAAATACCCCAAAAATGCATGAATTAATGTAAAAGCTAAAGAAAGGGCATAAAGGACTTACCAGACTTGGGAGAGAGAGATTATGAAAAAAGATTTGAAGAAAACGACAAAATCTCCAAGAAAAAAGGCTTGACCGGTTGGTAGGGGAGAGAAAGGTTTTGAAAAAGATTTGAAAAGTGAAAAGTCACGTGAGAGAAAAACCTTTTAAAAAACATTCAGCCCGATTTTCGATCGATCGAAAAACAGATTCGATCGGTCGAAAATCCTTCGATTGATCCAGTATCAATCGAGAACTGATCGAAACACACAGAGACTTTAGAGAGATTTTAAAAACATTTTCGATCGATCGAAAAACAGACTCGATCGATCGAAAATCTGGAAAAATTGAATTTTTGAAAATTGAATCAAATTAGCTCAAAAACTCCTCAAAGCATTAAGTTTTATGAAAAAGATGCATGAGTATGAGATGAAATGTTTTTCCAAAAACCCATGTTTTCAACCAAGATCTCTCAGATTAAACTTTTCTCATAATCTTCCTCAATCAATCAAGCAAGCAAACATGTTTTGCATCAATTTCCATGAATATTCAAACTCGGTTGGTCAGGCCAAAAACACACACAGTAACATGTACACAGTTTAGCAAAGAATAACTTGTGTAGTGTGTGCAACTAGCAAAAGCTTGAGAAACATGTGAGGTGATATGCACATATTGATCAATTACAATTTCTACAAAATCCATCACATG
The DNA here is from genome assembly GCA_033629205.1 of Lithocarpus polystachyus. NCBI lineage: Eukaryota > Viridiplantae > Streptophyta > Magnoliopsida > Fagales > Fagaceae > Lithocarpus > Lithocarpus polystachyus. The sequence goes on from CM066163.1 coordinate 57,214,811, forward strand.
AATTTGAAAGAGACTATTACTTAAAGAGTTACATCATATAACTCTCACATCTCCTAGAATAAAAGCTTACAATCATGTAAGTTTCTTGATTTGCCTCATTTATTCAATTTAATTGATTAGAAACTTAATAAAATAGCTGGGATAATGTACAAACCAATTTTATTTGAATTTGTGAGATTATTATAGCCCAATAATGTACACACCAATTTTAACAGAGGCTACATCTTATGTTCTTTTTGTGCATGTGCTACACTTTCTCGATCACAAAATCTTACGATATGCACTAAGGTGTTCATGATTGGCTAATAAACAGTAGTGAGATGGTTATTTATGCCTTTCTCAATAAGAACAAGTCCGACAATCAAAGACATGAGACTTTAAGATCAAGATCATGTGATCAACAAATATAGCATCTTCCCACACAACATGCACAACAAAACTTTAGCTAGTAAAGTGCAATAGAAATAAGTGCATCAAAGCTAAACAAGGTACATAAACATGTTATGCAAAATTTGATTGACCAACCTTGTCTTCAGATTCAAAGAAACAATTGCAAAAAAACACACTTTGCAAATTTTTTTTTTTAAATAAAAAAAAAATCCTAGAATGAAATACATGAATGTTATGTAATGCAAATCCTAGAAACAAAGGTCACAAAAGATAGAGCAATGAAGCACAAGGACCATGTCAGACAGACTCAATTAGGTTGAGCCTTTTGCATCCAAAACTTTTTAGATGCAACTCTTGCATTGGAGTTATGATTCACATTAGAATTCTGAGCAACTCTAGGATTGGAATAAAGGTTTAACGCCTTTACCAATTCACCAATAAGTACCATGGGATCATGTGCTTGGGGCACAGTTACTTTAGTTTTATTTGCTCACTTCGCAGCTTGCAATTTAAAACAATTTGGACGAATGTGTCCAAATTTTCCACAAAAATGACAAACTCATGCAGGCTTATCATGCAACTTGCCCTTAGTAGAAGTAGAAGCTCTAGAATGAGAAGCTTGAAGATCAACCCTAATCTTTCTAGGTGGAGTAACATCTATAGATTTGACAGGTTCACTCACCAAGGGTTTTACAATCTCACTCTTAGGAGGTTCAGAAGACGGGACAAATTTAGTGGAAGAAGGTTCAGGCACAGAGATGCTATCCACAAAACCTAAACCAGTTTTATCAGAAGGAGACTTTTGAACACTCAGCATGTGATCAAGTTTGGAGCTTGCAGACCTATTAGTTTGTTCTTTAGCAACAGTTAACTCAAGTTCCAAACATTTAACTTTATCAAGTAAAAGCATGTTCTCAGTTTTCACATTATTCAAAAGCTCATTTGCATCAAACAATTTCACAAGTAAATTTTTCTTTTCAAGTTCCAAAGATGCAATTTTCTTCAAGCCTAAATCAACATTCATGGCATCCTTTGCAGCAACTTTGCAAAGTTTATTATAGGCTTCTTGTAAATCTGCATCCTCAGAGAGTTTCCCATCAGAAGGGTTCTCTTCAACAGACATGCTTTTATTAACTACTGTAGTAGCAGTGAAAGCAATGAAGTTTCCATCCTCATCATTAGCGGATTCATTGTCAGAAACTTCATCATCACTAAGGGTTACAGCCATAGCTTTACCCTTAGACCTCACGTATGTAGGACATTCAGATTTTAAATGACCATACCCTTGACAACCATAACTTTGTTGTCCCAAAGTATTATTAGAAGGCTGACCTACTTTCTCCTTAGGTTTTTCAGTGTTATTAACCTTAGTGGGATCATTCTTCCTAAAATTTCTAGGTTCAATAGTGTTCTTGCCTCTTGCCTTTCTGTTATTGTTCCTAGGAAAGTTTCTAAAATTCTTGGCAAGATAGGCAATCTCTGTAGCAGAGAGTTCATCATCAAATCTACCATCCTCAACATCATCAACAGACTTAAGAGCCACTGATTTGGATTTGTTAGTCTTAGGGAGGTCTAACTCATAGGACTGAAGAGATCCTACAAGTTCATCAACAGGGATGGAGTCCACATCCTTGCTCTCAGTGATGGCAGTCACTTTGGGTCTAAAATCCTCAGTTAAAAATCTAAGAATCTTCCTAACAATTTTAGGTTGATCATAGATTTCACTCAAATTATATGCAGAATTAACAATATCATTCAATTTAGCATAGAATTCATCAAAAGATTCATCAGAATTCATCAAAAGATTCATCATCATTCATTCTAATACTTTCAAATCTAGAGGTTAATTGCTGCAACTTATTAATTTTAACTGCCTTTGTGCAGTCTGGAGGATTTTCCAAGCAGTATGAGCAACCTCAACATTAGAGATTCTCTTAAATTCCTCCATGGAAACAGCATTAAAAATAGCATTCATAGCTTTGCTATTGAAGGCGGCTGCCTCCTTTTGAGAAGTTTGCCACTCACTCACAGGAGTAGTGGGCTTCTCCCATCCGTACTCAACGGAATTCCAAACTCTCTCATCAATGGATTTCAGGAATGCTTTCATCCTTACTTTCCAATAAGCATAGTTGTTTCCATCAAAGTGAGGTGGAACAACAAGAGAGTGTCTGTGTTCCATGACAACAGGGGTCAAGGATCAGCTAAAAGATCAAAGGATCAAAAACAAAAGCTACCCGCTCTGATACCACTTGTCAGTTCGTTTAGACCCCTTAAACCCAAACAGATTAACCTAGAGAATTAGCTAAGTGATTAACTTAGGTAATTTAATTAAATCTAGGTTAACACAAATAAGCAAAAACAGTAAAGCAGCGGAAATTAAAAAACATAAAGATCTGATGACCCAGGAAAACCAAACCGGTAAAAAACCTGGGGAGGATTTAACCTAGCTATCCTCAAGGTAAACTGAATCCACTATGAAAGAATCGAAGTTTACACAATAAGACTTAGACCACTAACATCCTATTGCTACCCAAGTGTAGGAAACTTACTACCACGACCACGTGACAGCTCCGAGATCCACGGACTCCTTCTTTCTTGAATTCTTCAGCAATCCACAAGCGCACCTGCTTGTATTTCTTTAAAATCTTTGATTCTGCAACTGAATGATTTACCAAGCTCTAAATATAAGTCTTGAGTTTGGAAACCCTAAGTGTATGTGAAGGCAAACACCTCTAGATCTCACAATGAGATTCACAAACACAGCAAAACAGAACTCTAAAAACGTGACTAGGGTTTTCCCTTATATACTTAGGGCAAAACATAAAACCCTATACATTAAGTGAGCTAGGGCTGAGTTGGAAAATTCTACAGAAAAACAATCTGCACGACTTTCGATGGATCGAGTCTAATTTTCGATTGATCGAGTTAGGCAGAAAGTGCACAGTCAATTCTGCATAAAACTCGATTCCAAATTTACATGAAGAGCCATACTTTGAGCAAGTCTAACACAAGACTAAACATTGTTTTGATCATGGTTTGCCAACATTACAAATTGAAGTTCTAATACATTAGTTCCTAATTCTTAGAACCGAACAATTATTTTGTAGGAATGACAACTATGAAAGAAAACAGGGGAAAGGAAATTATGGACGAGGGAAGCCATCCTGAGATCCAATCCTAAGTTCGTCCTTCCATTGGGGACAAGTCAAAGTCTGTGTCTAAAAACTTGACCTAGGAAATTTGCCCAGTCGTTGAGGCAAAAAACCTAAGCATGGGTCGTCTCAGATTGTCAAGCCTACTCTTGTTCCGTCCTAAACTCCCATCCAAATACTTGATATAGATGCGTCTCCAACTGAGATTACTAGGTCCAAAACTCCTCCGTCTAAGTCAGTTGCGCCTGCTTCGTCCCAGCCTTCTCAAAGAATTCCCATGAATCTCATTGAAAATGAAGACTTAGCTTGGGGACGTTTTGAGAAGGCTGTGTCTGACAAGGACATAGCTGCATGCTACGATATGTCCTTAAAGGACTTTGAACACTTTGGCGTCCATGATCTTTTTAAGGTACGTAATTTCATTTTTGTGTCGTCTTCACTATTTTATGTCTTTCCTCGTCTAACCCTTATTTTATCCTTTCCTATTTGTAGGCAATGTCAAAATTCATCGTGGCGTCCAGGCAGGCCACTGAATTGGACAAGACAAGGATCTTGTTGGAGACCAAGGTTCAGGAGATGAAGGATGAGGTTAGGGAGCTGCAAAACCATGCTGAGGAACTGAAGGCTGACATCGTTGAGAAGGATACTTGTCTTGATCACCTCCAAAAGAGGAACGACGAGTTGAGTACCCTTCTCAAAAAAGTTAGGGAAGACGCAGTTGCAGAGTTCAAGGCGTCTAAACAATATACCGATTTATTGGATGTCAACTATGCAGCTAGGTTTGAAGATTTCAGGATGGACGCCACTGAGAACTTCCCTGAGTTCGACTTCAATTCTATCAAACTCAATCTCGGTGGTGCCACTACCAGCTTCCTCCAGACGAGCTCAGAAGACGTCAACATTAAAGATGACGCTACCACCCAGCCAAATCAAGACGACCCTAATGTTGATCCTCCCCAGTGAAGACGAAGCTTTTACCTGTTCATTTACCCTTGTATTATTTTTTATCTTTTCTTCTTTTTTATTTGGTCCGTTGTTTTGCACTACGAAATGTAACTTAAGTACATTTATTTCATCCAGAGTTTTAGGACGACCTTATGAACAAATTACTTTATTAGTTTCTACTTTATACAAGGGTTTTTGGACGTAGGTCGTCCCCCTTTTTAATTAATGAATATGCGTTTGTTTCCTTTATTTTTTCTTTTATTCATTAAAATGTTGTGTGGACGAATTTTTCCATGACTTGTCCATGATTAGAATTTGTCCATGTTAAGCTTTATTCTTTGAATTTATAGTACAGCTCATCCATGGACATTATTTTTGTTAGCCTTATGCGAACTTGACTCAACATCCCCCTTTGTCCATTAACAGGACGATTCCATCCTCGTCTTTAGGGAGGTTGCTAATTCTCTATTTCAACTTTTTACTCGTCCAAAGATTGGATTGTCTTAGTTGACGTTCTGTGGGCTTTACTTACGCATTTCCTCGTCCATGGCTGGATTGAGCAGTCCTCATCCATGACTGGACTGAGCATTCCTCGTCCATGGGTGGGTTAACATGATTTTTTTTTTAGGCTTCAACTCATCTCTCATTTGGACGAATATGCCTTGTTTTTGCTTTATCCTTATCTCAAGGAAAGCTTAGACGTTATATCCATTCGTCCAGAGATTTTCATTCATCTTCAGACCTTAGCTTTTTTGTGGATGAAGTTATGGATAAGATTCTTACATCACATGCATTTGAAAGTCTAAACCATTCTCATAATATATAAACTTTCTTACATCACACGCATTTGAAAATCCAAAACCATCCTGATAATACATAAACATCGTCCACAAGTATGGCACATGCTTTAGGAGCTAGTGCCTTATTCATAATTCATTCAAACATCTAAGTCCATGACTTCATCCATAGTTGATTTAAAACTAATACCCTCTTAAGGAGTTAAAATATAACACATAATACTAACATGTGTAACTGAAATGAGCTTTGACTCGTTCAGGATGCAAGGCCTCGTCTAAGACAATGTTCGTCTGGGCTATCACTGATAATACCTTTTTAGGTTTTCAACATTCCAAGGGTGTTCCAACTTTCTCCCATCTAGGGCTTCCAAGTAATATGACCCCTGACATTTACAATTGATAACCTTGTAGGGTCCTCCCCAATTAGGTCCCAATTTACCATGAGTTGGGTTCTTAGTTGCCAGAGAGATCCTTTTCAGGACGAGGTCCCCTATGTTAAAACGTCTTGGCTTCACCATTGCATCATATTGTCTAGACATAAGGTTTTTATACCTTGCTGTCCTTTGCTCCTCATCCGTCCTTACCTCATCTATAAGATCAAGGTTGAGGCGCAGTTGATCTTCGTTATTCTCGCCTTGGTACCTCATCACCCTGTGACTGGCCATGTGAATTTCTGCAGGTATCACTGCTTCACTTCCATAGACTAGTTTAAAAGGAGTTTCCCCCGTAGGGGTTCTCACAGTCGTTCTGTACGCCCACAGAACACTAGGTAGCTCATCTGGCCATACCCCCTTTGCCCCTGCAAGCCGAGTCTTGATGATTTTCAACAAGGATCGGTTTGCTATTTTTGCCTAACCATTTGCTTGAGGGTGGGCGGGTGAGGAGTAATGATTATGAATCCCGAAATGTTCGCAGAAATCTCTGAAAAGTGCGTTATCAAATTGTAACCCGTTGTCTGACACTAGCACTCTAGGCACTCCAAACCTACAAATGATGTTCTTCTAGACGAAGTTCTTGACATTTTGTTGTGTAATTTTTGCTAAGGGGTCTATTTCTACCCACTTAGTGAAGTAGTCGATAACTACCAAAAATTTCATCTGTTTGGTTCCAAGTGGAAACAGACCTAAGATATCTAATCCCCATTGTGTAAAGGGCCATGAGGCCATCATTGGAGTGAGATATTTCGCTGGTTGTCGAGGGATGTTGCTAAAGCGTTGACATTGGTCACATACCTTGACATAAGCCTTCGCATCCGCTTGAATAGTTGGCCAATAATACCCTGCACGGACGACCTTATGGACCAACGCTCTTGCCCCTGAGTGGTTACCACATGCTCCTTCATGAATCTCTCTCAACACATAGTTTGACTCATCTGGGGCTAAGCACCTTAAGTAAGGCTGGGAGAAACCCCGTTTGTACAACACCTCATCTATAAGAACATATTTGGCAGCTCTAATTCTTATTTTCTTGGCTTCGTCTTTGTCCTGTGGAAGCCTTCCGTCTTTAAGATAGATAATTATTGGAGTCATCTAGTTTTTTGCCTCTTCAACTCCTTGTACTTTCAGTAGATCTATGCTTGGCATGTACTGGATTTCATCAATCTTATCCATGGCTTCCCCCAATGAGGCTGCTTTCGCCAGGGCATTCGCTTCCATGTTTTCCTCCCTTGGGAGTTGAATAAAACTGGCTTCGTTGAATCTCTTGATGAGCTGCCTTACCTTGTTTAAATACTTCACCATCCGGTTTTCTTTGGCTTCACATACTCCATTTACTTGACCAATGATCAACTGAGAGTCTCCTCGGACAATGATGGACTTCGCCCCCAAGGACTTGGCCAATTCTAATCCTTTGAGAAATGCTTCATATTCGGCTTCATTGTTGGTGGTTTGGGACTGTAGACAGACTACATACTTTAACTTATCTCCTTTTGGGGATTTGAGTATAACTTCAACTCCTCCTGCATGCAACGTGGATGATCCGTCCACATTAATGACCCATTCTTGAACTTTGCGCAGCTCGTCTAGCTCTCCTTGACTAGGGGTAAATTCTGCAATGAAATCCGCCAGCACGTGTGCTTTAATCGCATTCCTCGATTGATACCTGACATCGAACTCACTAAGTTCTATAGCCCATTGGATCAGTCATCCTGCAGCTTCTAATTTGTTCATTACCTTCTTTAACAGGTGGTCCGTTTGGACGTTAATAACATGAGCTTGGAAGTAATGCCTTAGCTTCCTAGAGGTTGTAACCAAAGCGAAGGCTAATTTTTCCATCATGGGATACCGTCCTTCCACTCCTTTTAGTGCTCGGCTTGTATAGTAAACCGGTTTCTGAACCCTTCCTTCTTCTCTAATCAGAGCCAAGCTCACAACGTGTGGGGACACCGCCAGATACAAGTACAACTCTTCATCAGGCACAGATGGGCTTAGCAAGGGAGCCATGGTGAGGTACATCTTCAGGTCTTCGAAAGCTTTCTGACACTCGTCCGTCCACTTAAACGCCTTTCTAAGAACCTTGAAAAATGGTAAACATTTGTTAGTAGCTCTAGAGACAAACCTTTTAAGGGCAGCGACTCGTCCGGTAAGAGATTGGACTTCCTTGATATTTCGTGGAGATTTCATATCCAATATTGCTTGAATCTTGTCAATATTTGCTTCAATTCTCCAATGCGAAACCATGAACTTAAGAAATTTTCCTGATAAGACTCCGAAAGCACACTTGTTGGGGTTCAGCTTCATGTTGTATTGTCGGAGTGTGTCAAAAGTTTCTTGTAGGTCGTCCAAGTGCTTCCTCTCGTCTAGGCTTTTTACGAGCATATCATCAACATAGACTTCCACATTTCGCCCGATCTGCGGTCGAAACATATGGTTGACCAACCTTTGGTACGTTGCCCCTGCGTTCTTCAGACCGAAGGGCATCACCTTGTATCAAAACAAGCCTTGACTGGTGATGAAGGATGTTTTCTCTTGGTCCGCTTCATCCATTCTTATCTGATTATATCTGGAGAAGGCGTCCATGAAACTTAGCAACTTATGACTTGCAGTCAAATCCACCAACTGATCAATACGCGGCAATGGATAACTATCCTTGGGGCAGGCTTTGTTTAAATCAGTGAAGTCCACATACATTCTCCATTTGCTATTAGCCTTCTTGACCATTACTACATTGGCCAACCAATCTGAATAATAAACCTCTCAAATAAAGTTTGCCGCAGTTAACTTTTGGACCTCTTCTTTAATGGCATTGTCTCTCTCAGGAGCAAACACTCTTTTCTTTTGTCGTACTGGTTTAGAGGATGGATATACATTTAGACGGTGGGTAATGACAGCGGTGTCTATGCCTGGCATATCCTCATGACTCCATGCGAACACGTCAATGCTCTCCTTTAAGAACTGGACAAGATCTTGCTTCATCTTTTCGTCCATACCCGCTCCAACTTTGATGCACCTTTCGGGGTTATTCTCGTTTAAAGAGATGTTTTCCAATACTTCAGTGAGTTTTGCCACAACCTTTCTCTCTTCAATGTTCATCATCTGGACTTGTTCGTCCATGGCCAACATGGCCAAGTAGCATTCTCTTGCTGCTAGCTGATCTCCTTGCACTTGTCCCATCCCATGCTCTGTAGGGAACTTGACTAACAGGTGGTAAGTAGACATAACTGCCTTCTAGCTATTTAAATTAGACCTTCCAATAATAGCATTATACGAAGAAGAACAGTCTACCACAAGGAAATTCACATCCTTGGTTATTTGCTGCGGGTATGCACCCACCACCACTGGTAATGCAATAATGCCGAAGGGTTGCACTTTCATTCCTCCGAACACTACCAAGGGTGAATTCACTAGATAGAGTTAATCTCGTTCAAGCCTCATTTGCTGAAAAGCTGGATAATACAAAATGTTTGCCAAACTTCCATTGTCCACCAACACCCTTCTAGTCGTATAACCGACAATGAGTAAGGTAATAACGATGGCGTCGTCATAGGGGTGGTGAACCCTTTCAGCATCCTTGTCCGTGAACGTGATGAGTTGTTCGTTCGTTGTCCTTGCCCTTGGTGATCGTCTAGATAGTTGGACGTTTCGCACTACCTTAAGGTATGTTCGGTTGAAGCTCCTCCTATAATTACTCTTAGCTCTCCAAGTGGGGGCCGCGACGACTCTTCTACTTTGCCTTTTAGCTTCTTGTCTTTGTGATCTCGTCCTAGGAAACTTCTCAACTTTCCTTGCCTGATGAGGTTTTCAATTTGCTGCTTTAAATCGTAACACTCATCTGTATCATGCCCATGGTCTCTATGAAAACGGCAATATTTGTTTCTATTGCGCTTATTGGGATCTCCCTTCATCTTCTCTGGCCGCTTCAAAGAAGGATCATCCTTGATTTGCATGAGAACCTGTTCAAGCGGCACGTTCAGTGGCGTGTATTGTTGACTCCGTGCTGAAGGACCTGCCTTTTTATTATCCCGATCTTTCTTATCGTCCATTCGTCCCTTCTTTAGACGAGGGCCTTGCTCGAAGTGCCGCGTGGGGTTTGCTTCCATTCTATCAGCTCTCTTCCTCTTCTTAGCTATGATTGCATCTTCTGCATTCATGAAATTTTGGGCTGAATGAACGAGTTTAGCCATGGTCTGAGGCTTCTGCTCATAAAGCTTATGGATGAACAAATCAAAATTAACCCGTTATGGAAGGCTTCCAATAGTAACTTGTCGTCCATCTCATCCACCGCCAAGGCTTCTCTATTGAAACGAGTGATGAAGGAGTGCAAGCTCTTATTTTCTCCTTGTTCTATGGTTAACAGGCTGGATGAGGAACGTTTGTGTCTTTGCCCTCCAATGAAATTATTGACAAATAACTTACTCAATTCTTCAAAAGAACCCACCGTATTCGGTGGTATTTTACTAAACCATACACACGCCGGTCCCTTGAGGGTAGTAGGGAAGGCCCTGCATATGATCTCATCTGGAACCCTTTGGAGATGCATTGTTGTTTTGAAAGTAGCAATATGGTCAAATAGGTCTCGCGTTCCGTCGTATGAGTCCAAAGAAGGCATCTTAAACTTCAGAGGCAAGGGGTGACCATTGATGGTAGTAGTGAAAGGGGAGTCTGTTTGGTGGACCAAATCCTCTACGGGATTTGTCCTCTTCATGTTCTCCCGCATCTCGTCCATGACCTTCTTCATTTGATCCATCTCTTTTTCCAGATGTGGCACTCTTCGCGAGGTGGTGCCCCTCGACTGGCTTTCTGGCCCAAGATTCCCTCTATCTTCTTGACTCTAGGCTTGTCCTTCAATGTATCCTTCATGATGTTGCCTCCTTAGATTAATCTCCCTAGTCAACTCTTGGTTTTGGCGAGTTAACTCCGCCATGGCGGCTGCCATGGATTGTATATGTTGAACTGAAGACAGTTGCATGACAGGCGCTGATTGACGATCTTGATGGGGGTTTCTAGAAGCATCCCTGCTCTCTTGATGGCCCGGGCTAGTGGCCCTTGATCTTATCCGAACCATGCAGCCTTTTGTCGGAGAAAGATATTGTAAAAAGAAAATACAAACTTACTCTTTCCACAGACGACGCCAACTGATAATGCTGAGACAATCAGTAGACTGAACACTTCGGATTTCAATGATCTGTAAGGCCTGAAAAGAAGAAACAATCAAAGGAGACCAGGGTTGACTGGTCTAAAATCCTCTGATGATGAAGTTAGTTTCTTTCTTCAAAATCTGGAATCTAAAATTTAGAGAATTCAGTCACAAAGAAAAATGAATTACCTTCTTTTATTTGTTGGGGAGGAGTGTTTTTATAGTGTTGTGGAAACATTTATTTGTTTTGTAACTTCCCCCATATTTGTGGAGGTGAGTTGGTTTCTTCCAACTCCTTATAACCGTTATAGAAATTGTCTCTCATTTTTCTTAACTATTTTGGTGAGTTCAATGTTCTGATGGGAGGTTACAATCCACGTGGCAAGGCGACTCACATAGACGAACCTCGCGCTGAGGGTTGTCCATGTTTGGACAACCCTATGTGGACGAGCTTCACTCAGAAGCCTAGATGGTAATGGGTTGATAGGTCATTACCATGGTGCCCTGAGCCTAACGGACAACTGCTCAAGGACGAATTTGAGCTCCATGTCCATGGACGAGCCACACTTGTCTCTGGACGAGGCACACTTGTATCCTCATCAGATTTGACTATTAAAATCAAGGGTGACACTCCCAATATCTTCAAAACAAAAGGCAAATATGATAAATTAGGTTTACTGATAGGGCAAGAATGTATTAACCCCTTGTGATGAATTAACTAATTAATTAGCCAAGTTGATTAATTAATCAGATTAACATACAATATGCGTGGCAGCACAAATAAATCACCAACTAAGTTAATATGCAGCTGAAAATAAATTGACACAGTAATTTGTTTACGAATGGGGAAAACCTACATGGCCAAACCTACATGATAGTTTAGATATCTCGAGTAGCTCATAAGTTATCATGCGTGGATGAAAGTGAATCCTTTCTTTTATGTTTATGGACTTTCTTCTCTGAGTACTTTTGGAGTCTTTGCTTTGCGCCGCATGCTCATATTTATGCTTACTATGCAAGTAGAGTTCTTTGATCGCAATGCCTTTCTTTACAAGATTACGCATTAAACATTTCTGAAACACTTAATATTCGTCGAACTTGTAACATGGTCAAGGTATTCTTGATGTCCATTTAGTCTGATTTGCTTTAATGATTAAATATCAAATTTTTATTAAATAAGTTCATGTAAAAAGTAAGAGAAGAGGTGGGGGGGGGGGGGGGGGGGATGGGGCACTGTTACATTGTTAACCATCTTAAAATAAAGCGGCAAGAGTTGGTAGGGGTTAACTATTTAAACTTGCATTATATTGTTGTGTTTTAGTGCTGTGTGTGTGTGTGTGTGTGTGTGTGTGTGTGTGTAAATTAATGACGTTTAAAATGGTTTGGTCATGTTCAAAGGAGAACAATCAATGCACCAATGAAAAGGAGTGAGTTGTTTCAAGTTGATGGAACAAAAAAATGTAGTGGAAGACAAAAAATTATCATTCATAGAAGTAGTAAAAAAGAACATGCCAATTAACGAGGTAAACTTATAAGTTTGACTATTGTTACATCTGAGCCAAACAAGAGTGCAATATTTGACTCTTCTCATAAGCCCAAGCGTATGCTCAAGCCAATTCCCAAATGGTAACATTGATAAACTTTAAAGTCTTGACATAGCCATTTTCATTTGAGACCACCATCTCTGATGGCATAACTGCATAAATAACTTGTGTTCACATACCGCAGTCTACAATTTAAATGGATTAACTTATCTTTGGCCATCTCATTTTGATACAATCAAAACATAGTTTTCCCATTCTAATGCAGGACTTTTTTTTTTCTTTTCTGGGGTGGGATATTTATCTACATCGATTATGTGTTTTCCATGTTATAATAGCTTGTAGAGTAACATCCTGAGATCTTGGGCTTGCTGGTAATATGATATATGAATTTAAATTAAGTGTTATTTATTTTTAAACTTGCAGTCACTACTCGATACAGTTTTACTCAAGAAATTTTATTTTTTAACTTTGTTAGTCTGGACTTGTGGCATGAAGTTCTAATTAAAATATTATTTCACTTCTTTTGTTTTATCTATTACATATGGCTGCATTTCAAGCAAACATGCTATTTTCTTTGTTGCAAGGAGAAAGAACTCGTTGCTGTTAAGATCAAGTAGCTGATGTTGACATAATTGCAAATGAGCTAGAGGTTAGTGCCTCCTATTTTAATTAATGCTCTCTTAACATGTATGTATTTTGGCTTCCGAAATTAAAGGGCTTACAATATATTTCTTTCAATATTGAGAACAGTTAGACCCAAAGATGGCTGAGATGACCTTACGTGAGCACAAAGTTGATGTTGCTGCTGCCATTCGACATTTGCTTCGATAAAAAGTTGCTGGAGGATCTTACAATAGTTTGGTTTTCAAATTTTGCTAGAATTATTTGCATGCTTTTGCAATATGAATGGTTAATGCTTATAGATAGATTATTTGTCAACGGATAGCGTTTGCTTCAGCGAGATGTATCAGTCACCAGGCCAATTGATTCAAATTTGTTTTGGTGGTGATGAATCCTATTTTACTCAATACCAAAAGAGAGTCAAAATTCTGAAGACAATATATCATTTCAGGTCCCATGGCTTGAGTGGCTTTGGTACAAAATATCGTAGTGGTAACCATGCTTATCTTGTACGCATTGCTTAGTTTAAATTTGGTAATGGTCAGCAAAATAATGGGCCTACTTTGAATTTTTGAAGGCATTGTTTTTTAGAAATTCATTTATACTAACTGCATCTGCTGTTGATCCTATCGCAAATTTGTGATCATTTTATCTCTTATATTAGAAAATTTTTTACCAAGTATTTTTATATTATTTTGTGGACTTTTGGATGTTGCATGCAATTTACAAGTTTGAAGATAACCTGTCAAGTTTGATGGTTAAGTATTCTTAGGAGAATGCTTGTGAGCATACTGCCAAGAGATCATTTCTCATTACATGAGTGAAAACTTAATCCTAATTATAATATTTGTATCAATCAGATATATCTGCTTTAATAACTAGTGTTTTATGTTGTTAAATGGTTTCAATTTCAACTAATCTATATTTTTTTGCCTTAATTTATTTTTTCTCACGTTCATTGCATTTCTTTTTAGTAGCTTGGCCTGTATTAGTATCTGTAACATCAGCATTGAATCCCAAAGTATCATACGAAGTAGCTTGGAGATGGGAATGGCTATGGTGTGCATTAGAGTAATTGGAGAAGGAGAGCATGCATTCAACTTGTATACCGTTGGACTTTACATGCATTCAACTGCACCTGGATACATGCATGGATTCGCTTTAGGGTAGAAGTTATGACCATATTTTTAAGTTTTAAGCTTTCCATAGGCTTTACCTGGACTTATACATGGATTTGGTTATGTTAGGCTGTACTTGAAGAGATAATAGTACTGGGCAGTAAACTTTCAATTGTTGGTGAATGTGAATTGTACATAGTTTCTAAAAAATTGGTTCTCATATAGAATTGCAGATAAGCAAAATGAAAGACATTTTAACAATTCTTTTATAGAATCAAAAGTACATGGATACTCGTTTAAATTAAAAGACAGATCATGAATTTTCAAATAATACAAGCCAACTAATACTTCTGTACCATACAAACTAAAATTTGACATAATAACAACTCAATTTAGAATAAAAATTGAAATGAAACCTGTTACAATTTAATTTAGAATAAAACCTGTCATGATTTAGAATACAAAAAGAGAATTATAGGATTACAAAGACATCTGAAATAAAATTCTCCATCAATTAAATATTTTTTTAGAAAATTTTTTAATTGAGAATACATTCATCTAAAATAAAACCTGTCACAATTCAATTCATAAAAGATCATATGACTGACCATATGTCTTGAAATAAAATTTGTCACAATTCTTTTGGGAAATTTCTAATTGAGAATACATTCATCTAGAATAAAACCTGTCATAGTTCAATATACAAAAAAGATGACCCTCCATTGGGAATACAAAAAAAGAAGATGGTTCTATGTCTATCCACCACAATTTAAACATTATATAACCAAATAATATTTGCTTCCCAATCTGTTCTCTTGGACACAGAACTTGTTTGACAGCGGAGAATTCAATAACCATAGTAGGTAAACTTGACAGAATGGCACCCATAAGAAGCAAATTTGAAAGAAACACAAATCCAAGAAAAAAAAAAAGGAAACAATTCAGTCAAGGTTTTAAGTCAAGGTTCAAAAAAAAAAAAAGGAAACACAAATTGAAAAATTGAAAGAAATATATATAGGAATAATAAAATTGATGGGGAGCTCATTACATTCACAGATTGGGAGGCAACCTCAATCAACAAAACTATTGCCTTCTGCCTCCCTTATTTCAGGATTCTCACCACCTGCCACAAATATTATAACAAGTCGCTCACCAACAGTTGACACACTTCCTACTATGACAACTCCAAGGTACCTTAATTTTCATGTTGCAAGGGTTTCTCATAATGTACCTTTTGTATCAAAATCCATCATCTTTGCCAACTGTCAGCCTAGATGGGTTGTTGCTATGGATGAAAAAAGTCGCTGCCCTAAATGCAAATCTGGACCTTATGGCATTGGCACATCACCGACATGAATGCCATTGGGTGTATATGGGTTCACAAAGCAAAATTGAAACAAGATGGCTCCTTGGAACATATCAAAGCTCAGTTGGTGGCTAAAAGGTTTAGCCAAGTTGATAGTATCGATTTTTTAAAAACTTTTCTCCTTGTACAGGAAGTTGTCAAAGGCAAGGATATCCAGCATTTGTATTGTCCTCAACTCTCATCAATTGGTTCATCTCTCACTTGGGACATGAGTTCTCCATCAAGGTCTTGTGTTTTCTTCATCACTTTCTAGGCGTTACCCAACATAGTTATTAAAGCAAATATATTTGATTGATACAAATATTATAATTAGGATTAACTTTTCACTCACGCATACATATTTTATCAACTAAAGGGCCGAAGGTAACATTTGAATTACATTCTATTTGTACCATTTGCCAATAACAGTAGATTGGTAAGAAGAGTGTTGCTCAAAGCATTATCAGTCAGTTTGATGTCTAATCCAAAAGTTTTGTATTTGCTTTACCAATATATTGCAGCAATGAAATCATATTGTCGCCCAAAAATATTGCCAAGAACATTTTTTTAGCAAACATTAAACAGTCTAAAAACAGGAACTTAAGTTTTTTAAAACCAACACTTGCCTAAAAACTCGCCATTAGCACAGTATGCATTTAACTTTCTTGTAGTGAGCCACTTGCCTAAAAGATTGTTTTTTGACACAAAGGGTAGGCCATACCTGCTCAACATTTATTTCATGTGTAAAATCAGTAATTATAAGACAATTGAACTAGACAACTCTGAAAATATGAAACAAGAAAATCATTTTGGACTATTGGCAGCACAATTAATTCAAAAAAAAATTAGGAGAATTTCAAAAGATTTTATGGTTCATATTTTTGATTTTTTGTTATTTTATTTCTTTACAATTTAAATTGAAGGAACTAGCAGATCGAGAGAATGTTTCTTTGAAAAAAAAAAATAGAGATAATTTTGGGAAAGGTCTAAAATTTCTTATGAATGACACACCAATTGAAATTTTAGTTACTAAAGAAACAAATATTATAACAGTACCATGCATAGTACAGAAGAAATTAACATTAATCAACCAAGCATTAAATTTCATTTTCCTAAAGCAAGAAATGTGGAACCAAATTGTCGTCCTGTTTAATTGCTAGCCTAGACTCCCAAGTCCAACCAACCAACACAGAGGCCCCTAAATGCCCGGATGGCCATGAAATTAACATGAATTAACTATAAAATCCCCATCATTATCATCATCATAATAATAGTAATTAAAGACACTCATAATCCATGACAAAAATAGAGGAGCATAGGGGTAAAAAAAAAAAGGTAACAAGTGAAGAAAAGAAACAATAAAAATTAAAAAGAACCCAGTTGATGAAACAAGAAGCATATATCATATACCAAAAAGAAAGAAGGCAGTTGAGCAAGGTCATCACGCATGGAATGCCTGAAAACTGTTTTGTGGACTTGCTCTTTATAATCCTCTAGGGTATAGTTTACGGTAGTAAAGCATAATTTACCCCATAATAAAAGAAATTAGACAAATTAAATAAGCAACCCTCTTTCCCCCTATAAAGGGGAAAGGAAGAAAATGAAAACAGAAAAAGAAACACTAGCCTCATTAACATGAAACTAAAGTGAAGTGGCTGAGTTGACTTGAACCAAAATCGAAAACTCATTTCCACTCCATATGGTTCAAATTTTACAGTAAAAAAGTCAAGTTAGTAAAAGAACAGAAAAAAAAATTTATATTATGTTTCATTATTTTTTTTTTATAAAATGAAATTTGAGAGAAACTAAAGACAATGAAATACATTTCTAAATTCCCATTTGGTTTGCATTCTGCAAGAGAAAATAAAATGAGGAAATGAATGGGATTATATTATAGTTTAGTTCTTTCAAAAAGAGAAAGTGATGAGAAAATAAGTTTATAATATATTGTTTTTTTAGACATAACCTTCTTTCCAAACCTCACCCATCTTAGTCACCCCCATCTTAGAGAAATTTTAGTTGGCTTCAATTTTAGTCACCCCCATCTTAGTCACCCCCTTATAATTTTGCTCGGGCCCCCTTATTATTTTGCTCTGGCCCCCCTCCTAAATCTCATGAACCCAGCCCATCATCGGCCAGCCCACCAGCCCATGACCCGAATAAGTGTAAAAAAAAAAAAAAGCCCTCAACTCTTGCAAACGAAGAAAACAAAAAAAAAACACACACACACACACACTCAGCAAGAGGCGCGACACAGTGACAGGGAGAGACCGAGAGGCGAGAGAGTCATAGAGAGAAAAGAGAGACCCACGCCTGATGCCGCCCGCCAGCGAAACCCACGTCGTGAAGCACACAACGCGAGAAGACCCACGCGGGCCACGCCGGCGAGACCCACTTACTCCAGCCTTCACAGTTCACGCGAGAGAAGGCCCACTTGCTCGATCTGCTCCAACCTTCACAGGTATTTACATATTACTCTATCTCTTGCTTCAAATTTCAAAACCTTGTGATCTGAGAATCTGAGATTCATAGAAACTGTGCTTGTGCCTTGTGATTGTGGACTTGTGGGGTGTTTCATGTTTGTGTTTTTACTGATTGTGAAATGTGAATTGAATGCATTTGAATCGGCTGCTGCCTGTGGTGTTTTTTTTTTTTTTTTTTTTGTTTGGCTTTGTGACTCTGTCACTCTGTGTCTGTGTGTTTGTGACTCTCTCTTCTGTTATATAGATAAGAGAGAGAGAGAGAGAGAGAGAGTTGACTCGTAGTTGGGCATAATAGGGACAAGTGGAGGTGGAGTTGGGCAATGGACAACAAGTGACAGAAAAAAAAGGAAGTAAAGTTAAAGAAAAGTTTTTGTTAGTTGTGAAAGCAGAATAGATTTGTCGGTAGTGGGATTCGTTGGTTAGTGGGATAGTGACAAAAAGATGGAGACAACACAACACAAAGACATAAAGATGGAGACAACACAACACAACACAAAGACATAAATAAAGGCAGACCAAACATAAAGACATAAATAAAGGCAAACCAAAGATAAAAAGAAAAAAACAAATCATATAATATAGACAATTGTCACACAAATTTAAGAAAATAATGGTGATTCTTATATGATTATTATTTTATTTGTAGATCATGAAAAAATCAACTACAATGCTTGATTTTTTCAAAAGAAAATGTTCAACTTCAAATTCTTCCAATGTCAATGTGGAATTGCCAACAACTAATGTTGCTATTCGAATTCCAGAAAATATGGAGGATGTTCCAATTCTCCCAATTCTGGAAAATATTGATGTTCCAATCTCTCAAACACAATTTCAAAGAATTGACCTTGATTCTTTGGATTATGATCCCGGAACACGCAAACAAATATGGGAATATCATGTTAATTAACGTGATGAAATTCAACGAGCTTACATTATAAAAGGTCCGCACCAACCTCCTCTAAAGACATTCAAAAAAAGTGGAAAGCACAATCGTAGCTTTCAAACTTCTTGGTTTGGATATAATTCAACATAGCTTGAATATTCTCCTACGACAGATGCAGCTTATTGTCTACCTTGCTTTGTCTTTCATAATTCAAATGGGGTTGTGAGACAAAATACATTCAATGTTGGTGGATTTAGAAATTGGAAAAAGGTTGGGCGCAAAGATTGTTATTTTCAAGGTCATATAGGAAAAGATCCTAACTCAACTCATAGAGTTGCTGAGCAAATGTGTAAGGATTTGATGAACCAATTGCAGCATTTACAAAGAGTAGTTGATCATTTCACTACTGAAAAAATTGCAAATAATCGGTTGCAACTGAAGGCCTCAGTTTTTATTGTCCGATATCTTGCCTTTCAAGCTATAGCTTTTAGAGGTCAAGATGAAAGTTGTAGTTCATTAAATCGTGGGAACTTTTTTGAAGCATTGGGTATTGTGACTTTTTGGAATGAGACGGTTGCTGAAATAATAGAAAAAGCTCCCAAAAATGCAACTTACACATCACCTAGGATTCAAAAGGAAATTCTACATGTTTTCTCAACCAAAGTGAAGAAGGCCATTCGGGAAGAAATTGGTGATGCAAAGTTTTGCATAATGGTTAATGAAGCTCGTGATGAGTCCATGAAAGAGCAAATGGCTGTGATTTATAGATATGTTGATGCAGAAGGCTTTGTGAAAGAACGCTTTTTTGGGCTTATTCATGTTTTTGACACTACGGCTTTGACTCTAAAGAAGAGGATATATTCTTTGTTATCTCAACATTGCTTAGATATACAAAATATTCGAGGGCAAGGATATGATGGAGCAAGCAACATGCGAGATATGTGGAATGGATTACAAGCTTTGATTTTGAATGATTGCCCATATGCTTACTATATCCATTGTTTTGCACATCGCTTACAATTGGCATTAGTAAAAGCATCAAAACAAGTTGTCCCCATTAGTCATTTTTTTCTTACATTGCTTTTTCTTGTCAAAATTGTTAATGCTTCATGCAAGCGTAATGAGCAATTGAAAGTTGCCAATGCTAATGAAATAGCACGTTTGATTGATCTTGAAGAGCTTGAGACTGGAAGTGGACTTAATCAAATTGGCACTTTACAACGACCTATAGAAACACGTTGGAGTTCACATTTTAGATCAGCTTCTAGCTTATTAAAGATGTTTACTCCAACTGTTGAAGTTTTACAAAATATAATTGATGATGCAATTGATGGAGAACATCGGGCAGAAGCAGAGTCAGCTTATGAGGGTTTAACTTCATTTGAATTTGTCTTCATCTTGCATCTTGAGAAGGAAACTATGGAGATCACTGATAAACTTTGTCAAGCTTTGCAAAGTCAATCTCAAGACATTTTAAATGCCATGCATTTAGTTTCATCTACTAAATCACTTATCCAAAAATTTAGAGATGATGGATGGGATAGCCTACTCACCACTGTGATATCATTTTGTGAGAAGCATTGCATTGATGTCCTGGATATGAATGCTTGTTATGTTGCAAGGTGAGCTTGAGCTCGTAATCAACTAGCTAATGTTACAATTGAGCATCATTATCGAGTAAATATTTTTTATGCTACAATAGATTCTCAACTACAGGAACTAAATTATCGGTTTAATGAAGATGCAATGGAGTTACTTAGGCTTAGCTCAGCTTTAGAACCTCGAGAGGCATTAAAATCTTTCAGAAGTAGTGATCTTTGTTTGTTGGTGAAGAATTTCTATCCATAAGATTTCATAGATTATGACAAACAAGTGTTAAAGAAGGAGCTTTATCATTTTGAGCATAATGTAGTCCAGGATCCGGAGTTCAAAAAATTGAAAAGTTTATCTGAGTTGTCTCAATGGTTAGTGAGAACTGGAAATTCAGAACACTACAAACTTGTTTATAGAATGGTGAGACTTGTGCTTACTCTTCCAGTTTCTACTGCTACTACAAAGCGAGCATTTTCAGCTATGAAAGTTGTCAAAACTAACCTTCGAAACAAAATAGAAAATGATTTTTTAACGGACTCTTTGATGTTATACATTGAAAAGGATATAGCTTCGACATTTAGTTTGGATTCAATCGTAGATGATTTTGAAAATTTGAAAGAGCGTTGAGTTCCCTTTTCATAGATGATTGTATAAAGAAACTATAGTGTTTCGTGTCTTTTGTTTTTGTTAGTAGATGATTGTATCTTAATATATTGAGAAACAATAATTTTTGGATATTTGTTTTGGTTGATAGTTTATTAATACTATATGGATGCGTATTTGGAATTTTTTTTTTCGCTTATCTCCGGCCCCCCCCCAACTTAAAATCCTGGGTCCGTCCCTGCACGCACAGCTCCAGCAAACTCTGTGGCGGTGAGCTCCGGTGTGTGGTGCGGTGGAGGTTTGAGCTCCGGTCTGAGGGATGTGGCGGTGAGCTTTTGTCTGAGGGAGCTGTGGTTTTCTTTCTTCGTTCTCTATTTGAGGCTGTTTGGAGAAGGATTTAAGTGAGAAGGATGTGTTTGATTTATATTTTATAGATATAAATATAGTTTTGTTTAAAAATAATAATAATGATGTGGCAAGTTCTAGATAGGTCAACAAAAAGCCAAATGTTTCAGTTATATATATGAGAAACAGCCACATCACCCACGAACTAAATAAAATGTGAAGATTAAAATCCACTACTACTTGCTATTGTATATTTAAAACAAAAGGACATCTTTAGTTGAAAAAATACTGGAGGAAAACCAAACCCATTTAGATATAAATTGATTGTTGACGCACCTAGACTTTAATATGTTCAAAATAAAGCTCTTGATCTAACTTCAAAATAAATTCTGCAAAATATGAATATAATTGCTTAAATTCAAGTTAAGAGAATACAAAAACTATTAAATTCATGAGAACCTTCTAAGATCTTAGAAGAAAGTTAACAAATAACAACGATATTTCCACCGCCGCGCACTCTTGGTGCGGTGGTCACTCTACAAGTATAAATGCTTGTGGGTATTGGGGGTAAGGGCCGGAATTCAAGTCTCTAGGAAGGAGCTTCACACACATATGCACTTAGATTATATTAGATTAGAAATTCTATCTTGTATAAAAAAAAATGCTATTTCCATTCAATGACACATATTGAGAGTATATAGGAAAAATAATGAAACAATTCAAACTTGTGAGCCCCTATAAGTAAAACAAAAAACCACTAAAAAAAATCACATGAACCCAGATAAAATTCAAAATATTAAAGTCAAAACAAATGGAAAAACCTTGTGTATCAATTGATGGCTATTACCTACTTAATCTGTAGCTTCTATTTCAGCTAAGTTTCAATTAAAGTGTTTATCCAAAATTTTAAAATTTTCATCAATCTTTTGATTTTTTTTTTTTTTTTTTTTTTTTGCATAATTTGCTAGTTGTATGGTCACCCTATTTCCAACCTTAGACACCACTGTAAACACACAACTGTGACTAAGTTGTAGAAGATAGTTAGGCTCTACAAATAGATTACCAATAAATTTCACCATTGAAAGGTGCCTGACCCATGCGCATGATTCTCATAAGTTCTTGTGACACTCCAAAGCAAAGTCTAAAAACTAACATCTTATGCAAACTTAACAGAATGTATTTGTACCCAATAACAATCATCTTCAAACTGCATTCCCCAATCACCTTTCCTTGATAATCAGGGATATTAGCCACCAAACCGGCATAAGAACAATTAGAGAGCACATAAGGCTATACATGAAATCCATTCTATAATTTGACATCCAATTCTCTTTTAATAAAATCTAGTAATTCATTGTGTATAAATAATTGATGAAAATATTTAAATAATAATAATAATTTATATCAATTATAAGAGTTATGAGTTCTATTTATAAAAGTTATGAATTCTAGATTATTGTAAATGATGTGATTAATTGTGGGTATTTAGGATGTGTATTTTGTTTTAGAATTAAGGAGAAAGAAAAAGACACATTCTATATCAACTTTTATTCTATAATATTCCTCTAAAGTTTTTTTTTTTTCTTATTACTTCAATTAAATAAATGATGAGTGTACAATTTATGATTATTGTTTTTTATGATGAACGCATCTATATTTTATATATATCTAAAAGCTAAAGCATAACATTTATTGTTGCTACACTCTAGTTGAGCCACATCAATTCCACGTCATTATTATTTTTTCTTTCCAATTTTCCTATAATTGTTTTTAACATTTATTTTTTTTAAATATTTACACTTCTCCAGCATTTCTCCTTCCCTTACCTTTTTCATTTTCCTACTACTTCTCCAACCTTTCTCCCTCCCTTACATTTTCATCTCCCCATTACCCTCTACATTAATATCATTCTTCCTCTTTTCCTTCATCTTCCTTTATTTTTGTCTTTTCTTATTCACACCCTCTTACTATAAATTTGTCACTATCTCTTCTATTTTATGCATAGTTTTCCCTCACAAAAAAGGCTCTCTCTCTCTCTCTCTCTCTCTCTCTCTCTCTCTCTCTCTCTCTCTCTCTCTCTCTCAATTTTTTGGTAAATTTTTTTATTTTTCTTGCATCTCTGCTTTAAGTTGATAATTTTTTATATTCTTTAAAACTCTACTTTGGGTTAATGTGATTTTGTTTTGTTTTTAAAATTGTTGTTGTTGTTGTTTTTTTTTTTTTTTTTTTTTTTTGATCTCTTTGATTGTTAAATGTTATTTTATTACGTTATAAAGAATTAAATATAGCATATAAAAATATAATATTATTCTATTACATAGTATGATTTGGATAATTTGATATTTATTCTATTACATAGCATGATTTTTAATAATGCTCAATTTAGATTTTAAACTATGAGATTTTACAAATTTTTATTTATTTTTTAATCCTTTGTGGTAGACAAAGTATGCTTAATAGTTGTATTAGAAGTACTCTATAATGCCATTTATTTAGAGAAAAGCAAAAGTTAGCCAAACGGAAATAATCGAATGGGTGACAAATTTTAGCTTTTGCAATTTTATTTTAATTATTATTATTATTTTATAACAATGCATACATAGAAATTTAATTCTTAGATTTTGCTAATAATTGTTTATTAAATAATATGTTTTTGGCGGACGAAATTACATATTTTGCAAAAAAAATAACCTTAATAGATTACAACAACAATTCATTTTTTAGATTTCCTAATTGGTCTAATTAATTATTGTTAAGTTTAATTAAATTTTTAGTTACGTTTTTCGGTGTTTTGGATTATACGTAGAAAAAATAAGGTTTGAGAAAGTTTGTTTAAAACTAAAAAAATAATTTTCAAATTTTATATTCTTTTTAATGATTCACAAAATATTATAAATAACTTTTATTAAAAATGAATATTTTCGTTGACTTGCCTTTTGAATTTCTGAGAAAAATTGTATTATTTTCATTTTGGTACGACAAATTTATATTTATAATTTATGATTGTTCCTATATTACATTTATGATTGTTCTTATAAATTACAAAATATATTACTCATTATTAAATTAGTTTAAATTATAAAAAAATTAATAAAACTACTATAACGCATAACGCGCGGGTTCACAGCTAGTTACTAATAAAATTCTATAACAATTATGTTATAATACTTCTACTACATTCTCCAAAATCATCTTACACAAAAGATTACAATATTATCTGTGCATCGCACAAGTAACTTACTAGTTTGTATCAATTATAGGAGTTATGAGTTTTGGATTATACAATATAGAGCAAAGAATAGAAAAGCTAAAGGGAAAACGAACCTCAATTCTAATGCACAACAAAAATTACAAAAACAATAATAATAATTTACCTCAAAGTTGAAAGATTGGGTGCTTTTGTAAGGAGTGTCAGATGGTAGAGGGAGTGTGTCTGTTGGGTTTGTATTTAAGTTTGAGTTTTGTTAGGATTAATGCTCTTAAATCCTATTGTATGATACTATGTATGTTATTATATATGACATTATGTATGGCTTAATGTTGTAATTAATAAAGTTGTTTTATTAATATCTAAAATGATGATAACATGAATATTCGGACATTATCATATAAGTCCATGAGATGTATAATATGTGATTTATATGAAAAGTCACAGAAGATATAAATCACAAGTTCTTTATAAACTCAGAATTTTAGTTCGTAGTCAGTGATGAAATTGGAAATTTTATCTGCGAATACTATAACATATCAACTAAAATGATTTGTCTTGATTATAGAAGTGGAGACTTCTAGTTAATATGTTGATATGTTTTAAGAGTTAAGATATATTGAACTGGACCATTGTGTGATTTATTATTCTCCTAACGATTGTCAAATGAATAATAAATCTTACGACTTTTATTTATATGAACTCTTAATCCTGAGAGGATAATGGACCTGACCATGAAATGTAGGTTACTTTGATATATCAGGAGTGAGATCTAAAGACACGATCAATACCTCAGTATGTTGAGCAAGCACATTTAGTGTTGATGGAACATATATTCTCAGGATGGAATTCATAGTGTCTTAACAGAGATACAAAATATTCCCTTGAGATAAGTTTAATGTGTTTGTTATTCAGAATGTTAGGTCTAACTACTTTAATAAATAGTTACTAAAGTATATATCTATGAAATTGGATTTCATAAATATATGATGAATAGCTTAAAGGATTAAACCGGATACTCAAGGATTAAGATGTAGTAATCTATAAAGTGACAGTCTATATTCATGACTTTGTATTACTATGAATATTTTATAAAGGTGTTGCATGTACAATAAAGTTTTGGGATATAATTTATTAATAAGGCCTGGAGTGCAATTATATTTATGTAGTGGTATTAAATATAATTAATGGTAACTTTGAACTTGTCAAGAGTTGACAGAAAAGCTCAAGGCTCCATTGGAGCTAGTGTCTTATTTGTTCCATTTTAGTCCCACTCCAACCCACATACTAAAACCCAATTGAAAATGCCCAAAAGGCTAGCCCAATTAGATAATCAGTTATAAGGAGAGAAACATACAGAATTTTTGAAAAAGAACATGAAATGGTTTGTATGTGAAGGTTGGATACTCTCTCGTTTTCTCTTGAACATTCTTATAAAACTGATTGAGAGACCACACTTCTTGGGCATTAGTGAAATTGGAGTGAAGATTAAAAGTGTCCCCAAGTACTTCTAACCTTTATTTTGAAATTCACCACACCAAGGTACACTCTCTTGTTCTTGAATTCTGAAATTTACATAGTACATGTTATCAATTGCAAATAAAGTAGATCCGTTAATTTTTCGCTATGTATTTTTTGTATACGATATAAACATGTATTTTTTCAACAAATTTACCATAAGAACTGTGTTTGGGTTTGCAGAGAAAAAGTCAACAAAGAAAGAGATAAAGAATGCAAACAACAGAAGAGAAAAGGTAAGAGGGAGCTCACATGAAGATAGAGGTCAGAAGTGAAGGTTCTGCACAAGGGAGACATAGGTGGGAGGTGAAAATTGTGAAAGAAGGATGAGAAAGGGGAAGAGTCGAGACTCAATAGAGATACTATAAAAGAGTTGGGTTTTTCTTTTCTAAAAAATTAAACTTAATTAGATAAATAATAGTAAATGCACAATATAAGAAAGTCAACAAAAAATCAAAGGTTTCGGTTATATAGTATTTATAGATTATTATTATATTTTTCTTATATTGACTTCTATATATAAATTTAGGCATATATAATGTAACATTTATTATTTCAATTATTTAAATTTGATTAATTTTTACATTTTTCTTGATTTTTAAATCTATTAATATACTCTTAACGGTTTAATATCTAATTTATTTAACAAAAATCTTGATATGAAATGTTTAAAGAATATTAATTATGATCAGTATGATTTAAAAAATAGTTCATAGTTTACAAACCGAATAGATGAAAAAATAGGGTTATTTTGGATAGTATAAAGACTAATTTAATGTACATATTTATTATATAAAAAATAGCATATGTTAAATCATATTGTATACTACATATTTTATCAATCTTAATTAAGGACATTCAAAAATGGAATAGAGGACTAATAATTGGAGTATCTTTGTTGTTAACGTTAAATAAATAATAGTTTTATTTTAACTCATTAATTTAGTATTGAACTTTTAATAAAGATTCTCATTTTACATTGTTTTTGTTCATACTTCGTTCTTAGCCCTCCAAAGATGAAATCCTGACTCTGTCCCTTGATAGTTAACTACAAGATAATTCAAGTAAACGTCCAATCTCTTTGGATTTGGGAATTTCAAAGATTGCTTTTGAGCAATTGCTAGCTTAATTAATATGGCTTAAAAAAATAAAAAGGAAAAGGAAAATGATATTGAAAGAAATCAAATAATGGAGGAAAATTATTGTCGATGATGTTAACATAAAATGCATCCAACAAGACTAGAGTGACAGAAGTGGAAACTCGAAATCCTACTCCCAACAATGAGTTGATGATGTTAGTAAAAACCAAGAAGACAACCCCCAACGTTATGTCCAATACTCTTCTTCACTCACTTCCCAGTGCTAATTACCTCACCAAACCCAAACCAAAAAACTCTTCCATTTCATTTCACACTTCATTTTCATCACCAACAAACTCATCAGTCTCCTTTCTATGTGAGCACAGCAACAGCAAACAACAGCAAACCCAGAAGTGCAAGGATGGTTTGAACTTGAACTTCATTCGTGCCGGCAAGCTCTTGAAGGATCTTAGCACTTGGGGGATTGGTGGACCTTGCAATTATTTTGTCCAAGTTCACAGTCAAACCCAGCTTGTTTCTGCTATCAGGTTCACTCTTTATTTTATTCCAGACCCCAAAAAAGGGAAAGAACAAATTTTTTGTTTCTAACAATTTGCTACTTTTTCTGGTTCGATTGATTGTGGATCTGAATTATTTTATTTGGTCTTAGATAAATGTAAATCTGTCTGTTTCATTGTATTATTATTATTATTATTATTATTATTATTATTATACCCTCTCTGTCTCACAATAAATTAACATTTTTGAGAAAAAAAAAAAAAAAAAAAAACATGTATTTAAATCAAACAAAGTAATCATAACAATCAGGCTCTCATCCGTCACTTGATCTCTGGCATTTTACAAAAAAATTTATGTTTATTTTGCTTCATTAAAATGCTTACCATTTACAAAATTTCATTTAATATAGGCTAAAATATTCTTTTTCATCCCTAAAAATAGCTTTAGTTTTATTTTCATCCTTCAACTTTATTATGCCTGTAGCAGGATTTGGGCATTTGCATTTGCATTTGCATTTGGATTTTGATGATTAAAATTCAAATACTTTGTTTTGATAGTTTAAGCCATCAAGGATTTTAAACTTTGAAATCATTGGATTGAAACATCTAATCCCATAATTTAAAATCCTCTTATGAATAAACTATAAAACACATCTAAATAAGGAATTTTAAAATTTATAGATTTGGAATCGAGGCTATTCAAATCCATTGATTTGAAATCCAAATTCAAGTATCCAAACACAGCCTTAAAGTCATATTTCTGTTCATGAAATTTTAAAATATTATACATTTTATTCTTTTTCCACTTTTCTTAAGTTCAAGGACAAAAATGAATTCTGAATGACATTTCAAAAACAAAAATTAATTCTGAATGACATTTCAAAGACGAAAATAGAACTTAAATTTGTCACTTTTTTTCATAAAATATAGTCGGGTTCTATTTCTCGTCCCTAAAAAATTTGTATCCCGTTAAACATGTTGAAAGGACAAAATGGTTGATATTTTAATTTTTCAATGACAAAAAATAAATAAATAAATAAATAACTTTAGAGATGAAAGCAAAACTTGTATACTATCCCGTTTGATACTGTTGTTTAAACAACAGTTTTCAGTGTCTAAACACCATAATACGTATTTTCACAACACTAAAACAATGTTATTAGAAATTTCTGAAAACTTTTGCCTTTAAATGTATGCGTATGACACAAGGTTGAATCTATTTTCTGTTGAGAGAGAGATTCCAAAGGAAATAATATTTACACTTCTAATGGTTTTGTTGGTTAAAATGTTGCAGATACTGTCATGAGCACAGCATACGATTTATTATTATCGGTAAAGGCTCAAATTGTCTTTTTGACGACTTGGGTTTTGATGGTTGTGTTATTCTGAACCGGATTGAGTTCTTGGATAGCAATGAACCCGGTATTTATAGAGTTGGAAGCGGTTTTCGATTTAATAAATTGGGCATGCAATGCTCAAATGAAGGATTCACGGGCCTTGAATTTGCTGGAGGAATTCCTGGGACTGTAGGAGGAGCAACTTATATGAATGCTGGAGCAAATGGGCAGGTAATTCTGGTTCTAATTTTTGAGTTAAAATGTTTTCTGAGACTGTTTCAGGATTGAAGGACTAATTGGTTTGCCAATGTTCTTATTGATTGAAGGAGACTGCTGATGTTGTTGATAGTGTAGAAATTGTAAAGAATGATGGAAGGTTTCAGACGCTAAACAGAATCGATCTCAAATTTGGCTACCGAACATCACCATTTAAATTTATGAAAGACTTGGGAAGCATTGTTGCAGTCACGTTCAAGCTGCAGCCCTCGGGATCAGCAAAAAGAAGACTACAAGAATATATAGAAAGGTAGTCATTAAAAATATTATTATGGCTCCTTGAAGAATTTTGTTTACTAGGAGATGCTTAAGGGGTGTGGTTTGATTTACAGGAGGAGAGTATCTCAACCGATAGGTGAACGTAGTGCTGGTTCAGTGTTCCGAAATCCACCTAATTTGGGAATCGCAGCAGCTGAGTTGATTGAGAAAGCTGGATTGAAAGGTTTTAGAGTGGGAGGAGCCATGGTATCCAACGTCCATGCAAATTTCTTTATAAATTCTGGTGGATCAACTTCTCAAGACATGCTTGACCTCATTGCTTTTGTCAAGGAGAAAGTTGATCAGAAATTTGGGGTACAACTCAAGGAGGAAGTGCTATATGTTCATCCATATTGTAATGATTTGAATCCAAATTGAGACAAATGACCAGTTACGTAAATTTAATATCTCAAGAAAGGAAACAAGAAAGCTCAGCCTTTAATAATTTCTGATGATCTTTGAAACAATATCTGTTCCAATTAGAGTTTGACTTTTGATGAAAGGAAACAAGAAAGCTCAGCCTTTATTAATAT
The DNA here is from genome assembly GCA_033629205.1 of Lithocarpus polystachyus. Taxonomy (NCBI): domain Eukaryota; kingdom Viridiplantae; phylum Streptophyta; class Magnoliopsida; order Fagales; family Fagaceae; genus Lithocarpus; species Lithocarpus polystachyus. Next base: position 57,244,931 of record CM066163.1, read on the forward strand.
CTGCTGATCTTTGAAACAACATTTGTTCCAATCAGAGTTTTGAAAAATTTTCAAATCCTAATAAATTCATTGTCTGATTGTTTCTGCAAAGTAAATCATCATCATGCTGTGTCAGGCATTTCTGGACCTTCTGGTCAATGCTTTGGTGATGACATGAGTAAGGATTCCAATGGGACAAAAAAGCAGGCAAAAAGAAACTGAATGCCGAGTCTCGATTTGGTTTTCCAGTCCATCATGAAAAACCTGCCTGTATTCAGTGAAGTGTTAGTACTTAGAATTACAACAAACAACACAGAGAGAGAGAGAGAGAGAGAGAGAGAGAGAGAGAGACCTTGCAGCAAAGAGATCTACAACCAACAAGTGAATCCATGCAGAAGCTAAAGTCATCTCGCTTGAGAACATCTTTGCAATGCCAGGCAGCTGCGCATAGTACACAAGAAAAAATAGATATAACATAAGAATTTTTAAATTTATCAATTAAAAAAAAAAACTGTTGAATCCAAATTTGGTAGTTAAATACACACCTCAGGCAGCAAGTATTTACTTGCAAAAATCATCCGGAGTGTTTCAGGCGTCCAAGAGAGGTATAGTAGATATGCATATAGAAGTCCAAGCACTACGTATGGTATACTACTTTCCACAGATTTTTTGGTCTGAATTATGCATGATTAAATCAATTAGGAGCATCATCTGACAAAAAATGGATTTACAAGCTAGTGGAACATATGGGTTTAGAAAGAAGGAGAAGAATGTAGACACATGAATCAGTAAACTTAATATTGTGAAGTAAGGTTTAAATGAAGTGATAAGCACTCGATATAACAGGAATTATGTGATCTACATTATACAAAATAAATTATTGTGAAATTCAACCACCACAGCTACAATGAAGTTGATGCGGTTTTTTTTTTTTTTTTTTTTTTTTTTTTGATGACATGGAACCTCACTAAGGCAGGGCCCTTTGGACCCACCCTTGAGGAGTAAACCATGGATACACAACCCCACCGTCAGAACCATCTATCAGATAATCCAAAGGAACTCCTATGCGGATCAAATCCAAGATGTTTAGGTCTACAGCTCACCCAAGCCTCCAACCACTAGGTTGCACCCTGATGGGTAAAGAAATAAACCAAAGAAGACAGGTGCTGTGGAAAATTTTCTCTCTCAAACATGGTGAAGCTTGGATTAGTCGTTGGAAAAACTTTGAGGAAGCAGAGGTGAGATACTTTTTCACGTTATATAAAATTCTCTATGAGGATGGTACACAAATTCAATTCTGGTATGATCTGTAGTGTGGGGGGCTTTGTCTGAAAGATGTTTTTCCCAGATTGTAATTAATAAGATCAAATCCTCAATTTACCAATTGGAGTCTGTGGATAAGAGTAGTGGGGGAATCAATGGAACATATTCTACTTTAATGCCTGGTAGTGAGGGGGATTATTTGGTTTTTCTGTGTGGAAGCTATTTGGAGTTTCATGGATTTTGCCAAGGATGGTGACTCAAATGTCAAGCTCTTGGAGAGGGACTTTTCAAAAGCATAGAAATGCTAATGCTTAGAACGCAGCTTGTTTGTGCTTCTTGTGGACGATTTGGCGTGAGCAAAATAGTAGAACTTTTGATGAAGTGGAACAGCCAACCCATAAGATCAAACAATCTATATGAAGGGATTTATAACAATTAGATGATAGTGTTATAAAATTTTCCTTCTTGCCCTCTTTAGAATTTGTAAAGTTGTGATTTACAACTATTTTGTGTTGGCTTTAATTCTGTGTCAAATTTAATTGTAATTTTGTTCAATCTTATATACCTGTATTTTAAGTAGAATTCCTTTGTAAGAGTTGTGTGTGAGAGAGTCTGTGAAAACTCAAGGCAAAGTGAAGAGCAAAGAAGTTTTCATGGGTAGCTCACGAGAAGCCTTCCCATGAAGTGAAGCATGTGCTCAGCACATGACTGGAATGCGAAAAGTCATGACAGATGGTGACAGCTGATTTTCGCGAGTGTCTCGCGGGTAAGACCTTCCCGTAAGATGCTAGCAAAACATTTTGTTTTGCCAATCTGTCATATCTGATACACCCTTTCTCTACCCACACTATATATATACCCACATTACCCACATATTGAGAGGAGTGCTTTCAGAGAGAAAACCCTAGCCATAACTCTTGAAAGTTAGAGATTATTATACCCACAGTCCTCTACACAATCCACAGTGGTTTTCCTCAACTCCTATCTCTCCATTTCCAAATCTTTGAAAGGTTAATAGTCCAAACACTTACAACACCCATCTTGAGTGTAAAGTGAGGTTTTGGTGCTGCTAGAAAGTATTGAAAGAAGCCATTTGTTTGGTGGATGCAATCGAGCTGAATTGTGTGATCCGGAGAGCTAGAGAAAACAATGCTTGGCGAAGTCAGTTGGAAGCAGGAGCTTGGAGGGCTCGAGTACATGGGGTAGACTAAGCTTAGAGGTACTTCTGTTATTCGTGTACTCCAACTTATTCTCTAGTGGATCGATTTATCGTTTGGAGAGTGGCGGAGAGGTTTATCGCCGAGGTCTTCGGTTTCCTCTTCAATAACACATCGGCTTGTTATCTTGTGTTTGCATTCTTCTTCCCTACTTTTTTAGCTTTCATTTTACTGCTGTGGTTTATTGAATATGGCTTAGAGTAGTTGTTGTGTTTATCCGCTCGCATTTACTCTATTCCGCACTTAGTTTAAGTTTAAGTAAAATCAACCTAGCCCTAATTTTAATTTGGGGGTCTAAACAAGCTCTTGTGTTTTCATACAAATTCGAGCTTTTAGAATTCATAGATAGTCTTATTCTAAAATTGTAATTCTTGTAATTTTTCCTTAGCTAATTGTTTTTTTCTTATTATATTAAAGTATTTTATTTAATAAATAAATATAAATAAAGCATACATCTATATGTCTGGACCTATACATCAACTGAGGAATTATATGAAAAATTCAAGAACAAATTGTATGATCCACATGATAAACAGAAACTGAAGAACCGACAATGAGTGCCAATCTCAAATTAATACAACATACCAGTTCAGCATTAGGAGCCAGAACCATGAGGGTGTAAAATGGGAGAACAGCTACTGTTCCCAAAGAAAAAACACTGCTAGCCAGTTGAGAACCTGACAACACTGCAAAGTAAATAAATAAATAGATATGTAGACAATGAAACATAGGGACAAAAAAGTCATCACTGACACAACCAAAGAAGTGAAGGTTTCTGCTCAAGCTTATAATAACAGCATGCAAAATGCCTCATTATAGTCAATATCTGTTACAATTTTTGTGATTTTCTGAACCTTCATTCTCAAGCATATCAGAAAGCTCCAAATGATATATCTGAACAGTTGGTCGCCCAAGCACAAGGCATTGTTGTTCACCCTAAATTTGGGTAAGTATAACAAAAAGGGGGATCTTCAGAATTACAAAGATTGAACTAATAGGGAGGAAAAAAATCTCTGCCACAATAAAGGTGCCCCTAAGGATTGAAAATGCAAGGTGAGTTGATGCCTTTTGGAATCCAGTAAAAAAGCAAGATAATAGAAGGCTGTGGCAGTTATAGTAAGGAAATATTTGTGGGAAGGGGGAACACTAAAGCAGAAAGTTCATATGTTTCTTAAAGCATGCATTAGAAATGCCAACATACTTCCAGACCACCATCAACCATCTTCTCTCCAAGTACATTACAAAGCTCCACTAGATTGCATATTTTTCAAATAACCTCTATCAAGAATACGTATCTCCTACAACAATAACAACAAAGTCTTAATCCCAAATATTTTGGGGTCAGCTAAGCATACCTACTTCCTACAAAATATAAATATGGATAGAGCAACACAAATTCTTGGAGAAGTAGGACACCATATGGTGAGGACGCATTAAGTAATAAGTATTCTATTCTCTGTGTATTCTAATCATTGTGTGTTATTTAGTTCTGAGGTTAAAAATTTCACAATTCAAGCATCCCAAGTTTTTAAATATGCCAAAAAATTTATCATAAGCCTTTTTTTTATCTTTTGTGTGTGTGTTCTAATCATTGTGTATTCTATGGTCTGAGGTTACAATATTTCACAATTCAGGCATCCCAAGTTTTTAAATATACCAAAAAATTTATGTCATAAGCCTTTTTTTAATTCTTTGCTTGCAATTATTTTCGATGCGCTAAAAAATCTCACATCCTCATACTGAAGGTGTATCAATACTTAACCAGAAGTATCCCACATCATGGGAAACCTTTCCAACTAGAAAACATTACTTCAAATTCTATTTATCAAGTATTGTGCATATAGGGATGTATTCAAATTGGGGTCGGCTAAGAATACCTACTTCAGAGATGTCCCTCATAGAAGTATCATCAACACAACCTGTTGCTCTGGTGCCAACAGTTAACCATGAAAAAATGGAGTTGAGCTGGAAGCTATATAAATTCAATGAAGTAATGACTTGCATTGATATAATTTCATTGTGAGCTCAGGTATCCCATTGTGATATAATGACAGAAGACAGGTGAAGTAATTTCAGCTAAAAATACATTCAACAAATGTTGAAAAGCTGAAGAGGCTTAGTTCTTCATGTTTAGCATAAATCCAATTCAAGCAAAACACTTGGGACTTTTAACTGTGAAAGCTTGGATTACTGTACACCGATACAATTCCCACAAAGCCTGGTGCTAGAGGCCATCATGTCATAGAATAGCCAATGGTAAATCATCTTTCTTGATCTGATAACACCTATTTAGGGATCCTATAGCATCTATTTTTTTAGTAAAGATTACGTTGCTAGAAGTTAAAGGAACAAAATTTACTAAGCTTATAAAGTTGCTTTATAATGTCATTGCAACTGTCTTTCGATTTGAAATCTGCAATGGAGAGGCTATAAAATGATCATAATTATACAAAACTTATACATTACTAAGATTTACAGCTTTCTCTAGTCTTGCTCTATGTTTCACTAGTATTATGTAAACTGGTTCTTATGTATGTCTGTACATACACATTTTTACTTCCAGCACATGTTCTGAACTTTTGTTTCATAAGTATATAGATGATACAAAAAGTATATTGGATTATGAAGCTTTTTATTCAAACATATCATCCTAACTTCTCATGTCATGTACATCTCTTAAGTCTCTGTGTTTCACTAGGATTATGTAAACTGGTTCTTATGTATGTCTATACATACATGTTTTTACTTTCGGCACATGTTCTGAATTTCTTTTTCACATGTATATAGATGAACAAAAAGTATATTGCATCATAAGGCCTTTTCAAACATATCATCCTAAGTTCTCATCTCATGTACCTCTCTCAAGACTCCCCTAAAACAAATAAAACTGGAAGAAAATGAATTACAATCAGTTATGCAACTTTGCAAGTGGTACCTACATTAAGTGAATGTCAAAGTAGTAAAGGTGCAAAAAATGAATTACATGAAGCATACACTCCAGAGCCTTTTTGATAAAGAGCACATCTTGCAACTTTTGGTGTAGAAATAACTTTTGATCCTCCTAGAAAACTCCAGTCCCTGTACATGTCGACTCCCACTCTTGCAACCCATTGGCCACAAAATTCAGAGCCATTACTTCTAAGAGAAAAACCCGTTCTGACATCATGCTGTGGTGTTATAGACTGCCCCGAGTGAACAATCTATGATAAAAATGGAAACTTGATTGTAAGGAACACTGGCAAGGTTGGAAAATATGCACGAAGTTACTGAGGGGAGGAAAAAAAAACTCTATGTTTAGTCACATGTTTTATCATACTTTAAAGTTTAATCTCCTTTGAACAATAACAGGACCTAATTGCTAGTGATTCAACAGATGATCTATACAGCTGGGAAAGTGGATAGAGAAACAGCGATATTCAAATTTGCATCAGAATGTTCATGGAATTCTACTTTCATACCTCCCTGGAACAAAAAAAATAAAGAAATTAAATGTGCTTATCTCACTGATTTATTCAAATTTTACAGACTTGAGTCCCATCTGCCAAGAGTCTTGTAGCTCAACTATCACTTCCTAATGATTCTACCGGGAACGTCCAGGGTTCAAATCTCCCCTCTCCCAACTATCGAATTATCAACAAAAAAGTCCCATCCAACATTTAGTCAAAGGGTAATATGATGATGATGATTATGATTTTACTTTAACATGCCCTAAGACAAACAGAGATTCATCACATATTTGACACCAAAAGAATATTGTTTTAAAACATGGTGGGAACAACGTTCCACACAAAGTAATGATTCAAACAAATGACCAGTAGTCAACAGCACAATCCAACGCAACATCCTGCACTACATTGTATAAATTAAAGGTACACTTCTATACTGCATGTTACAAATTACCCAAAATAATGCAAACATAAAACCAGGGTACTGTAAAGATGATCCATCGTAGTACACCCACATATTCATTGTGTGTACCGACTGCTAAGGCCCAGTTTTGGTTGAAATGGAATGCCTAGATGTGTAATTTTTCCAGCATATATGACACAAATTTATCATCTTAACTGGGGCCATTGCAAAAACTTGCAGCCCTCACTATCACTGATGGGATAGGATAAATTTTAAGATTGGGGAAAATTCCCCAGTTTCAAATTTTATATGATGATCTCTGCCACTTTTAACTTGTACCATCCTTGATGATGAATTTGCAGGCATGATTCATGATTGTATGCACCATGCAGAACTCAATTAACCAACTCAATCTTCAAGAAACGTCACCCTAGGTAGTTAGTTGAAATATATAGCAAGCAAACAAAATGAAAAATCAAATATACATCCCATGGTGCAATGGCTGGCTTTTATGATCAGAACCCATTTGGCATTACAAAGAAAAACAAAACTATTTATAAGTGCAATCTCAAATCTAACAGAGAATCATCTTTTTGGACAAAATATTGTAACACCGTTGTTGATACCCATTTGCAATCAATCAGAAATTCATCCAAAACGACTATTGTAACACCATTAAAATAAATAAATAAATAGAACACATAATTGTTGATGCCCAGATAGATAAATTGAAATACAAGTCCAAAGAAACCCAAGCAAGCATGAGTGATTTTATTACCAGCCACTAAACTATAACTAGCAAAGACGGACAGTAAAGAGAAAATTAAATAATTCTTGAAAAGCATAAAAAGCAAACCTTGAATGAGATTGGAAAGTGGCAAAGGCAAGAAGAGAGGGCCATGTTTTCAAAACCCAGATAGTCAACACCAATGGCTTCTTCATGAGCTAGTACTATATATTACTATTTAAAAAAAAAAATACAAATGTAGAGTTCCAAACAGTGAAGGTACAGTTTTCCACTAATAAGAGAAACGCAGTACAGACAAGCAGCTTAGCTAGAGAGAGACAGACAGACAGACAGACAGAGAAAGAGAAGGCAAAGAGTAAAAGAAAAATGAAGGTAATGGCGCACTAAAACTAGCTTTAAGAGCACTGAAACTGGACAATGCGTATGTCCCCACTTTGGAACTAGTGAATTTGTTTGTTTCTTAAGGTTTGTGTGAGTAGAAAGCCTTGGGCTCGCATAATGTGGCATGTGGATGCGCTTCTCTTTTTCTGTTGCTATGTATGGTATGTTCTATCTTATTGGAGGAGATAAGGCAAAATTAGGCTTGGGTCATGTCAGAATCTTTTTATGTATTTTAGAGCATCAAGAGTCATAAATTTAGCAATTTCACATCAAGTTACTTTATTTATTGAGTATGATATGTTCATCATATTTTCACAATATTTTCACAATAAATCTTAAGTGACAGGTTGTTACTAGTTGTTATTATTAGGGAAAAAAAGTAATCTTAATGTTATGTTCAAATTTGAACTAATAACAACTAATCACATGTGATTTGTTGTAAAAATATTATGGACATAGCATCTCTCCTAACTATTTTTACCTTTTCACTTCACAAAACCATCAATATAACTGGTTTTATTTTAGCTTTCAACACAATAAATAATATATTCACTACAATAAAATAATATATTTACTACAAAGCAGTGTGAGCACATAAATAAAATAGTATATTTAATATGAAGCATTATGAACACATAATTTAATAAATTTTTTTTTTACCGCGCACAGCCACTTTTGGCTGTACACGGGGAGCCAAATTATTTGGCTTCGGCTCCTCTAATATAGTCATAGATTTGTATTTTATGGTACTAAAAGTAGTGATATAGTTTTTTAGCATCACCACTACTACCGCTTATTGGTGAGATAAATACATTTCCAATATTCATCCCAGAAAAAAAAAAATACATTTCCAATACATGTTCCATATCCCAATCCATCAAAATAAAAAGTACTACTGCTTTTCTCGACAAAAGGATAAAATACAGTAACAGCTTTAGGTTTGGGCTTGAAAACTGACCAATTTGGTCTCGTGAGAGTGATGCAAACAAAGAGTAACAATTTATGGATCAAATTAATTAGTTTTTAAATATCTTAAACCCGATTGTTCATTAGCCTAATCTTTAAGGGGGTTAATTGTAGTTTGCCTACAAAAAAAAAATGCTCTGATTATTGAAATCTAATTTGGTGATAGTGATTAGTAAAATACGGTACGTGTGTATAATATAGTAGGTATTCGGATGGGAATGATTCGACATCTTTCAAGAAAAGTAATTTCAAAAGTTCAGCAATGAATTACAAAAATGGAGAAAGAACAATAAGGATTTATTACGTGCATAATACATTTATATTTTAAAAGTTTGCAACAAAAATACGGTCACATTTTCCATATATTTTTGAAAATGAGTACAATAATCCAACTCACTCCCAAAAATGGCTTTACTTTCCAATCATATTTCTTTTCCTTATAATCAATACACAAAAATATAATATAATTAGAATTAATATACATGAGAAAAAAAATATAATAATTTTTTCCTACTCTTTTAATTATCTTCGTTGAACTAGTTACTATGAACATAACTTTTTCACAATAAAATTTTATAATTATTAAAATATTTGAGTCATGAATGTGAATGATAGATATGATTGAAACTTATGAACTCACTTTTTTTCTCTATTACTCAATGCCGACTACATCTAAATTTATTGTAAAAAAAATAAAATATTATAACTATAGCATTATTTCTCTTTCAATTATGATCATGAGGTTTCTCAAAAAAAAAAAAAATTTATGATCATGAGGGGGGATGTAAGTCTGAAACTATAATAAAAGATTAAAGATATTGTTTTTATTTTTTTAAAAAAGAAAAAAGAAAAAAGAATAAGGACAATTTTAAAAGAGTAAAGGAGAGCACTCAGAATTGGCCTGGGAATCGTGAGGTGCAGGCTTTAGAAAGGTGGGGTGGGCTTTTAATATTTTGAGGGATTTTACTAACGGACCTTAAATATTATTATCTGTTATGGCATCTTATGTACCTAGCCAATTATATCGTACTAAATAAATAATGCTAATGTTACTTTTTTTTCCTCTTTTTTTTTTTTTTTTTGACAAGGCAAAAAGCATTATCATCAGCTATCTCGTAAAAAATGTCATTTTGACATATTAAAAACTTCCTTTATTATTTTAACACACTATTTTACAATTCATCATTTATTACATAATCTATTCTTTGATTCTAAACATTAAAATAATATATACAACAAATTAAATAATATATTTACTGAATACCTAGTTAATATACAAATGCACAGCCTAGTGGCAGTCACCACCACCCAAGAACCAACAACCACCGCTACAACCACCGCCACAAACTACAACCACAATCACCAAATCCTCCAACAAAATCCAAATCCAAAAACCTCAACTACAACCATAATCACTGGATCCTCCAACAAATTCCAAATCCAAAAACCTCAAATAAAAAAAAATAAAAAAACTCAAAATCTTCAACAAAACCCCAACCCAACAAATCAATTAATGACCAGCGCTTACAAAAGCGCCGGGACAGGTCTTTCTCCATTTCTTATGGAGATAGACTTGTCCCGGCGCTTTTAGAAGCGCCGGGATAGGGTCTTCCCTATCCCAGTGCTTCCAAAAGCGCCGGGACAGGGCTTTTCCCATTTGGGAATTCAGTAACCCTGTCCCAGCGCTTTTTGAAGCGCTGGGATAGGGTCTACCCTATCCCAGCGCTTCAAAAAGCGCCGGGACAGGGCTTTTCCCATTTGGGAATTCAGTAACCCTGTCCCAGCGCTTCAAAAAGCGCTGGGATAGGTCACTCCATTCCCTTATGGAAAAAGACCTGTCCCGGCGCTTTTGGAAGCGCTGGGATAGGGGGGACCCTATCCCAGCGCTTCCAAAAGCGCCGGGACAGGTCTTTTTCCATAAGGGAATGGAGTGACCTATCCCAGCGTTTTTAGGCTTCCTATGCTAGCGCTTTTTAAAAACGCCAGCATAGGTCCTGCCTGTCCCAGCGTTTTCAAAAAGCGCCGGGACAGGCGTATCTTTTACGGCGTTTTTGAAAAGCGCCGGGAAAAAAACGCCGGGACAGGCCGAATTTTTTGTAGTGTCTTAACGGAGATATAAAATATTCCCTTGAGATAAGTTTAATGGGTTCAGTTATTCAGAGAGTTAGGCCTAACCACTTTAGTAAGACTAAAGTATATATTTATGAAATTGGATTTTATAAATATATAGTGAATAACTCAAAACGATTAAACCGGGTACTCAAGGATTAAGATGTAGTAATTTACAAAGTGGCAGTCTATATTCATGACTTTGTATTACTACGAATATTTTATGAAGGGGTTGCATGTATAATAAAGTCTTGGGATATAATTTATTAATGAGGCCTAGAGTGCAATTATATTTATATAATGGTATTAAATATAATTAATGGTAACTTTGGACTTGTCAAGAGTTGACAGAAAAGCCCGAGGCCCATTGGAGCTAATGTCTTATTTGTTCCCTTTTGGTCCCACTCCAAGCCACACACTAAAGCCCAATTGGGAAGGCCCAAAAGGCTAGCCCAATTAGATAATCAGTTATGTGGAGAGAAATATACAGAATTTTATATAGAATGAAATGGTTTATATGTTGAAGAAAAAAAAATAAGATGAAATAAGGAAAAGAGACACTCTTTCATATTCTCTCTAGAAAACATAGAACTGATTAAGAGACCACACATCTTGGGCATCAAGTGGAATTGGAGTGAAGATTGAAAGTCTTCCCGAGTACTTCTTCATTCGGTTTTGAATTTCACCGCATCAAGGTACACTCTCTTGTTCTTATATTCTGAAACCTACATAGTACATGTTATCAATTGCGAATGAAGTAGATCCGTTTATTTTCCGCTGCGTATGTTTTGTATGCGATACAAACATGTATATTACCCAACAGTTAGAGGTTTGAGAAAATGAGAGGGTTTGAGAAAATGAGAGAGTTAGAAAGTGAGAGAAAGAAAGAGTAGAGAAAGAAAGAGGAAAATGAGGTTTTTGTAGAGTGAAAAAAAAAAGGGTTATGGAGAATATGAAGAGGTGAGGGAGATGAAGAGAATGAAGAAAAAAAGAAATAGTTAGTAATTGTTAGGAAAAATGGAAAGGTAGGAACACACCTAATGGCTAAATTACGTGTAGTTTAGGCCTCATCACTAAACTACATGTAGTTTAGTCATGAACAGTAAAAAAAAAAAAAAAAAATTCTTTCAAAAAAGGGAGGGACATCTCAAAATTGCCCCATTGGGCACAAAATTATCAAAAGACTCCCCGGTGAGCGGTAAAGGAAGTGGAAGACATCTTCCCCCAATAAAGCATGTACATCCAAAACCATCCCCAGCAGATCGCACAAGATCAAGAACACTATCCCCAATAAGAAAGCAAAATATTCTTCCTCAAATGGATCAAATCTACCAAACATCATCCTCGGTAAGGAAGCAGAAGACTCTTCCTCAATAGTTCAAGCACATCAAGAACCATCCTCAATGATTCAAGCACACCAAAAATATCATCATCAGTAAGGGAGCAGAAGACTTTTCCTCAATATTCAAGTATCTCAAGTTATATCCCCAATAAGGAAGTAGAAGATTCTTCCTCAAATGGATCAAATCTATCAAACATCATCCTTGATAAGGAAGTAGAAGACTCTTCCTCAATAGTTCAAGCACATCGAGAACCATTCTCAGTGAATCAAGCACATCAAAAACATCATTATCAATGATGGAGCATATTACTCTTCCTCAATATTTCAAGCATCTCAAGTAATATTCCCAGTAAGAAAGCAAAAGATTCTTCCTCAAACAAATCAAACCTATCAAACATCATCCCCATAGAGGAAGCAGAAGACTCTTCCTTAATAGCATCGAGCACCATCCCCATAGTGGAGGCAAAAGATTCTTTCTCGATGGACCCAAGCACATTAAAGAAACCCCTAGTGAGGAAGTAGAAGATTCTTCCCTAAAATATCCCTAGCAAGGAAGCAAAAGATTCTTCCACAAAATCCTCAGCGAATAATGAAGGAAGCGGAAAATTCTTCCCTAGTGGATCACACATCTACACTACTCCTCAACGAGTCCATCCGTACTGCTCCTCAGTAAGTTTCTCATCCCCAAGCAAGCCACAGAAGAGGCAGAAGATTCCTCCCCATGCACATCTACTCCTCAGCAAGTGTTCACCATCCCTAGTGGATCCAAGAATCAAGACTACTCATGCATATATCCTCGAGGAATTGAACATGCAGGCACGGTAGAAAAAGGTAGAGATAATGAAAGAAAGAGACAAAGGTCAACTCAAGACAAAAGCCTCACCCGAAAAGGTAGAAAAAGAAGCGAAAAAGACAAGAGGAACAAGTCACCTGGAGAAGTTTAAGACAAGAGCCCCGGATGGACACCATAAAGACTATATCTTTTTGTTGTTTGTTGGGTTAGCTCATAAAAGCACCATTTGTTTGTTTTCTTTTTCCATTTTTAAGTGACTCCAGGATAATGAGTCACTTGCCATTTGCTTACAAGTGGCAAAACAGGTTCTAGGATAGTGAACCTGTCTTTACTCGTTTCCCGAACAACAAAGGTGGGACTTTGGACATACGAATCCCACGCAGCTCTTCGGAGTTGCACCCCGCACCATGTATGCGTGATGTGTGTCATGTGTGGGTTGGACCCGAGCCGTACGTCGAAACAAAATGTTTTGTCTTTTATTTTTTTGATTCCGTTAGCAAAGCTCACAAATCAAAAGATGGGCATCTGTAGACTCCGCATTTTGTACCCCTTACGACTTAGGCCCCTGTTCCCCAATGATACTCAAACTAAAAGGTTCAAGGCCAGTTTAGAGTCCAATCAGATATTAAATTGACTTAAGAAGTGTTAAAATGGAAAATATAACCTTTTAAATAAGCAAAAAATCTATTTTTGGAAATAGAATGACCAAAATGGCCCTCGGACTACATACGTGGATCATGTCCTGCGTACGCAGGCCAAAGCATGCGTACGCAGGCACATTCCTGCATATTTTGGCCTGCGTACGCAGGCACATTCCTGCATATGCAGTTAGGGTTTTAAAAGTATAAGAAATGCAAGTTTTCTGTAATAATGGCTGAGGTTTGAAATGAATCCCACATCGTTTGGGAACCATTCCAAACCCCATTTTCTCAACTATAAAAAGCCTTACATGGTATATTTTCAAAACACACAGCAATCTAATGGAAAAAACCCAAGATTCACTAGAAAATAGTGAATCAAAATGGAGTTTTTCACAAAACACCCTCAAGTCAATTTTATTTGATTGTGACCTTTTCTGGCCCCAATCCTTTTAGTTTAACGTTGCTAATCACTTTCTTATTGGTTTGTAAATAGATTTGACTGAGGGGAATAGTCAAAAATCAAGCCTATGAGCTTTTTACTTTAAGGTATTCTTTCTAGCTTTCTTTTATTTTCTGTCTTTCTTTTCTTGTTTTAATCTTGTTTTTGTTTTGGTTTATGTTTATGCATTTGCTTAAGGTAGTACATAGTTCTGTTTATGTTCTGACCATGCTAGGGTGTTAGAATTAGGTTTTTCTTGTTTGTGCCCTGTTTTCTGCGTTGTTAGGTTTTCTAGGCAAAGACTTGCAAATACATAATCTTGCCTATGCACACAGGCTTGATTATTCGTACGCAGGCATGTTCTAGCATGCGTGATGTTGTTGCCTGGAAACCCTAAATTTTTGTTTGTTTTGTTTCTGTCTTCACATGTTTGTTCTGTTTAGCCTCTTTTTCACATGTTTTAGGCTCTATAGGTTCCTATTTACCTCTTTCACATGCTTGTTTGTTATCACATGTTTAGATTAGGGTTTGTTTTGTTTCCTTCCTTTGATGCCATGCCATTCATTCACATGTCCATGCATTGATGCCATAAGTACTGTGTTGCTGCAAGATAAGTAAAGGGTAAGTTATACATTAGAAATGTCCATGCATTTACATTTTGGTTTTATTTTGATTGATATGATGAAGCATGCTTAGATGTATGATTAGGGTTTCTAATGTGTTAATGCTTTATTTTTATTTTTTTTTATTGTTTGATGATATGCTTGCTACCATGTTTGGGGCTATTGCCTTGTTTACATTATGATAGGGTTTTCACATGTTAGATGAATGCTAGGGTTTCTTTTGTGTGTTTGGCTCTCTTTTGCTTTGCAGATAGATAAATATGCTTGTTTAGGGTTAAAGATGTCATGTTGTTTGTTAGATGCATGTTTGTGTGTATGTGAATCTAGAATACAAGTATTTAAATAGTTTTTTATAAGGTTATAACATAAGACACAATGATAGAAGGCCAACCTTAGGATTAGGTGATCTTGAATGCCTAACATCTTCCCAAGAGCGTACCTAAACTCCGAACTCATACTCTAGTAGTATGATCAAAGGTCCTTCCTCGAAAGAACGCTATATATATGGTTCCTAGACCATTGTAAAAACTAGGTGACGACTACCCCCTTGTGTCGACAGGTAGATTAGGCTTAGAGGGCCTTTTTGATATTCGTGTACTCCAACTTTATTCAATAGTGGATCAATTTCAACTTGGAGGGCCACAGAGATGTTTTTCACCGAGTTCTTCGATTTCTTCTTCAATAACACTTCTCAGTGTTATCTTATGTTTGCATCTCTCTTTCCTTACTCTTTAAGCTTTATTATTATTGTTTTTTGCTTGTGGCTATGGCTTAACGAGTAGTTTCGATTATTGCGTATCATTTACTCTTGTTCCGCACTTAGATAAGTTAGAGTAAAAGCAATTTAACCGTAAGTTTAAAATTAGGGTCTAAACAAGCTATAGTGTTTCACACTATTTGAGCTTTTAGTAATACATTACCTTTACATTGAACTACTATTAACATCACTTTTATAATACACCAATCACAAACTGTCACCTTAACGGTTGTGAAATTTGATGTGAAATTATTTGGTGCCCTTGGACTTATTACTGGTCTCATTAGGTAGTGGCTCCTAAAGAAGATGATAGAATGGAATAAGTCATTAGAGGACCTAATCCCCACCCACACTTGAGAAGTAAATTAGCCAAATCAAACAATGGATTGCTTGAAAAAGTGAGAAGCAGTCACAGTTACACACAAAATTGGTTTGAAAATCTCACACACCATGTTACTTTTTTTCTTTTTCTTGTTTGCATCATAGTAAGGATTAGGACCACCTCTTTCTGGTTCTAATCGTTTTCAAAAATTTGAGACAAACCTTATAAGAGAATCATTGTCAATATGCCACTATCTTGTTCATCCTATTAAATTAGTAGTCACAAGTTCAAAATACTAAATACTTACGAGCATTGATTATATTGGTTAAATTCAAATAAGTTGGCGCCCACTCAACCTATGGAATGGTTCGTCTTCGTCAACCCTTCCTTTTTCAAGATGGAGTCACAACGTACAGCAAGGATTGGACTAGTATTGCCCAGCTTGATTGTCAAAGTCAAAATTAACGTTTGCCTCTCTAGTATAGTTCTTCATAGCATAGCCAAAAGCTACATCAACAAAAACACTAAACTCTACTTCTCTGCATACTGTATTTAATCAAGATGTATTTATTTTATTAAAATTCATTCTCTCCGACTAGTAGACTTGCCAAACACTACTTTAACTGTGTTAGCTTTTTCTTCTTTCTTTTTTAAGTATCGTGGGCAAGTATTAATATATCTCATTCATTCTTCTTGATTCACAATCATCAAAATTTTAGTTGGACTTGATTATTCCAACCATTTGACTGCAAGAATTACGCTAAATTTTCCATTTCAACATCAATTTGTCTTCAAGATCACCCAGTAAGTTCATCTTAATAAGAAGGGAGTATTAACATTTTTCTTTTCCTTCCATCACTTTCCAGGGAAATCTTCCACCATATATGTGGCAGAAGAAATGGTAATTAAAACAACAGCTAAATTTAAAAATTAATCATCTCATTACACCACTTGCCAACAAAAAGAGAAATTCAAGATCTAAAAGACCAGTCCATTCTAATACACAGGATAAATTTTTGTATCAAATTGCTATAAATTTACCCAAATTGTCTGCATTAGTACAGTTATTAATTTTCAAAATGCAATGGACTATACACCTAGACAGTAATGCTTGTACGTGCAACAGAAGCCTTTTTCTTTTTCAATGATTATCAAGCTTCCTCAAAAAAATAAAACTAAAATTGCAAAAAAAAAAAATGTAAGGAGACACATGATCACTAGGAAGTATTTTTTATACAGTGCCCATCAAGCCAAGAAATTATATCATTAAAAACTTGAATTATCATTTCGTCTGGCTCACCCTCGAGAAGAGAATGGCAGGCATCCTTATAAAGGTTTAGCTTCTTGTCTGAACTTCTTGCTTTCTTGTACAAGGCCTTGCTCACAGACGGATCAGTTACAATATCTGCCTCTCCATGCAAGATCAATAACGGCAAAGAGACCTGAAATTATGGTAATTATGAGTCTAAAAATAATTATAGTTCCAAATACTTTTCATAAAACTATTCTAATGTTGACAGAAAAATCCAGGTAAAACAAACTACTTCTCAAATAAACCCAAAGTCATATTTGCCAACATGTAATCTAGTGAATTTTTTTCTCTGGTAAATTGCTTGTTCCTATAACTCAGATCTGTAGGACTTCCTCATGAAGCGCATTTAAAGACAAAGATCTTGAAAAAGCATACACTATCTTGCTCTATATAATCTCATTTGCACCAGATGAATATACCATGAGATATATAAAGTGTAGCCTATGCAACACTTCAGACTTGGTAACTCATCCTCATGTCAGTTGATGGAATGTTAAAGAGGATGGAATCAGTCAACCAAATTAGGCAAACTGACATTTTAAACTTCAGAACGGTACAGCGAATTGGAAATTAACTAATTTCTATGCTTTGAATAGGTTAAGCTTTTATAAATAGTGAGTGTCCTCTTTTATTGGACATTTATATATTTAAATCTTATTTGGAATGAATCCAGGCAATTTCAGAGAGGCAACGAATAATGTAACAGCTTTAATTTATAACAGATTTCAGCCAGCTAGATAGGCCCCTAAAGAAAACTGATAAGAGATTTAATGCATGCAGAAAGAAAGATAAGAAAATAATAACTGTTAAAACTCGAAAGTATTGGGAAAAGAGGCACACAGAACAGACTGATTAGGATCCATTCTGAGCAGAAGTTGAAGACAAAGGCACAGTTAATTCAACTTTCTGATAAATGTAACAGAGAGAAGTCAGGGAATGAGCATACATCTTCCAATCGATGTTCTATCTCTTGAGTGGTTTTGAGCATCTCCACGGCAGTACGCAAGCGAGGTTTATCCTTGTAAGCAATAATGTTATAAGCTGTCTGCAATTAGAGAAATATTAAAAACATTTTAGCTAAAAGTGTCCATTGTAAGAACAGGTGGACTAGTACAAAAAGGCAGTTAACATTTCACTGAGAATAAGATGCCAACATTACAGAGAACTGAAGCAATCGACATCATTAGTCTTTGCTAAAAGCATACAACATAAACATCTTATATTTTAAATCCATGGAATTATCTAATTGCATAAAAAGAGACAAACCAGCTCTCTATATTTCACGTCTCTAAATGCTGCTTCAGCCAAATCCTTTTGTGGAACTAACTTAATTGTGGGAAGAAAATTAGCCACACCAATCAGGATTTGCTTGAGTAACCACGGGGGAACCATGTTATCTGCAATCTAAACAAAACAATTCTAGTTAATATAAGGTCGACTAAAACGGTTTCTAACTTAGGTTCAGAGGAGTACTTTGCACATAGGCGCAACAAGAACAGCACCATCCCATGCATTAGGTTGTTTTAGGTGCATTTTCAAAGCTACAGCTCCTCCCAAAGACTGACCAAAGAGGAAGCTTGGGATAGTACAGAATTCAGGGCTCTCTGCAATTCAAATTTAACCAAATAATGTGAACAAGCTAGTATATGACACCATTTTCATTTTGATACTTTCACAGGAAAAAATAAATATGTTAAGTATAATATGATATGTTATATACAGATCATTTAGTGAGAAATTTTACATTATGTATTTAATAACAAATTCTGAGAAAGAGAGATTAACACAAGATGCAAAGTCATCAAATGTCATGGTTTCAGTGATTGCAATAGATGATACTTTTGCTTCCAAATGATCAAATCAATGGCTTGTCAGACTTGCAGTAAATGACACTGTCAACTTTGTTTGATTAGCAAATGACACTGTCAACTTTAAAATCCAGTTGTTTCTCCTACACCATATAAGCAAAGAAAGCTATCAAGGAGAAGCCTAGCTTATGCCTGCCACATCAAAGGAATTATACCATATGGAGGAAGAAAATTCACAACACAAAAACAAGTTTAATCAAATTTAGCCTCTCTTTAAGAACAGTGTGCACATGGGAAAAGAAATTTTGAAACATATTTATAATATAAGCCCTGTAATTAGTCATAAATTAAAGTTCATGCAAGTGCATTTTGATCTAGAGGAACTCTAGAACAGAAAATCTATTTACAAAAAATACACTCTTTAGAGGTCAATATGGTTTGAGCAACAAGCCTCTAAGAGATATATATATATATATATATATATATATATATGTGAGGGATCCACTTGGGTTGAAACTTAGAAGAAATAAAATCCAAAGTTATAAAGTGGAAAAAAATTCAAAAACTTTCAACTAATTCAACTGGATGAAGAATTTTTTTAATTATTAAGATCTCAAAATAGAAAATAATTCTCTAAATTACCATCATGGTTGGGGAGCAAAGGAAGTTAAACCAGCCAAGAGAAAATTCAAAGAAACGTTGCAGCAAAGAGTCAAAAAAGTAGATTGAAAACTGGCAGCCAAGAACAGCCATTCTCCACACGGTTATTAAGAAATTAAGTTTTGTCATGATAACCAACATTTAATGGCATTAGGAACAAAAGGTAAACCCCTTACAATTTCCTTCCAAATTTCCAATATAGCTAAATGTGTTTCCCTATTTGCAGTTTTGACTCTTTGGCAATAGAGTGATTTCAACTTTGCTTCTAATTACAAACAGTATACCACAAGCTACAGGGATTGCTTTGAAATCTCAACAGCAATTTTCATTAAGGCCACAAGAAAAACTATATTTATTTTGTTGATAAATAACAAAATTTATAGATGTAAGAACCCAAGTACGCATGAAGAACTCTTACCCACCTAAAACATTAAGGATGAAAAATCGATGAGTCTACAAGAAGCTAAGCAGGAGGTCTACTGGTAAATTCCTATGATTTGAAGAATACTTATGCCCAGAAAAGAATGTCCTACTGTGAAAGCACAACACTTTTTAAAAAAAAAATAATAAAGATTTATTGATATCAAAAAAGAGACACCTAGGTACACATGGAGCATACAGGGGTGTACATATCAAATACAAAAGTTACATAAATCAAGTAAATCCAAAATTAAAGAAAAGGGTTGGTTTCTCCACACTGAGAACCAATCCAATAAGGTTCTAAAAAATAATAACTTGAGATCAGGCATAGAACACTCACTATCTTCAAAGCACCTGCTATTTCTTTCCTTCCAAATACACCACATCAAACAATGAGACATAAAAGAAACTGTCTTCTTCTAAAATAAAAGCATGGAGGACTGCTAAGCATATTTGTGTCAAAATTTACACATACTTTGGTGACTGTTTTACTAGCAATTTTCTTCCACAAACTAAAAAACAAATATATGTGTGAGCATGTGTTTCAGTGTTTGTGCATGTGGGAGCAAGTGTTTAGTGCTTGCTATTTGTCTTATAGTAATTTCATAAGACAAATATGTAGCCATGACTCCATTACTTTTGTTCCTGGGAGTTGCTACACCAGACAGATTGCGCTTACAATGAAGGATGACACCCATGTCGACAGAGTACAGCTAAAGGGGGAGAAAAACAACAATCAGTCACTGAAATGCAACAATGTACTTCCTAGGAACCTTAAAAAAAACACTCGTTGAGAAGACAAAGAAATTAAACAGCTTTCCATGTAGGTAAACGGTAAACCTAGTAATATTATTTCTCTACAAAATTACTTATTTAAAAAAAAAAATTTATTTCACTACAAGATAAAAGAAAGGAAAAAAGAACGTCACTATTTAAGGTTGTTGCAGAAAGGTTCAACAAAAATGGCATGAAAGTGTGAAACACGTTAGCTTTACCTTTGATTTTGGAGTATTGCTCAATTACATCATCAACAAGCATGTCAAAGCTGGGAATATAGCAGTGGAGACCTTCTGAAAGACCGAATCCTGGGTAATCCATTGCAAAAACTCCATATCCAGATGTTACCAATTTTCTTGCAATTCCTGTCAAGAATGCCATTACCACATAAATAACTAAGTTCCATTATCACAAATTGGTCACTACAACTACTTACATGAGCTAATTGTCTTCAGTTTAATCAACCAAAAAGAAAAAAGAAAACAAAGCTCCATGCCTTCACAGAAAAATGTGCAGGTATCTCCATAACCATGACAATAGTACACCATTGCTTTGGGGTGAGAGGTGGCTGGAAGCCAACTTTTTGAGAAAATTTTCAATCCTCTAGAGTTCACTTCATACGACTGTACAAGAATAACAAATTATCATTCTTAATGAAAAAGAATAGAAATATATACTCTGTAAATAAACTATACAGATCAAGACATGAATTAAAAACAATCTACGCTAGCATTATAAATGACAATTTGTAAGAAACCTCTTTCACTGCCACCTAAGAAGGATTAAATGACGACTTAAAAAACAATGGAGAGGGGCGAAATCACTTTCCAATTTCCGTGGTTTTTAAGATAAATTCAAGTTTCCTATACTTATTAATTAGTTTGCAGATAACTTTGGCACCTTTAACAGCTAGTAATAATTAATAAAAGTAAATTGCTGAGTGAAAAAATATATTTTCACGAGAACTAAGTTTTAGCATCTAAAGTGATCAACAGGAATGAAGCTGCACTGCCCCAATCTAACAGGAAAGAAGACTCCCCATTTAAGGATAAGAAGAGAGTCAAAGACTCTAATGTTTATCTTAATTGCAATTCGAGCTAGAATGAATGTTGGAGATCATTTATACTCAAATGACAGTTTTTAGAAAACCCTCCCCTTCCCCCGCTTCTCCCATGCAGGGGACAAGGAAAAAGCAATGGTTTTCTGAACATATAATAAGCATTTTTAAGCTGCATAAGCAAAAAAATTTCCACAACTGGCAGCTGGAGTCTTACGAACAGGTGCATTTCACATCACCCTTTCTCCACTGCAACAAACCTCAGCCCATTAACATTACCGTAGTGTTTAAGCAAATCATATCAACAAAGGCTTGCCAATGGGAAGTTCTCAAGTTGCACTTATGAGTAGATAATTTTGTAATGAAATTGTTTGTTCACTTCAGATACCATAAGTAAAACAAAACATTCAACTTATGACGCCTTAAGCAACTCCATTTCACACATCAAAGCCTCCCTAGAAAGAAAATTTGACCAAAAAGAAATAGATTTCATAGATGAAAAATCTTGATTCCAGAGTTCTTACCTCCTCCATTTTTACTCCATCAGATGGTATCTGCAACACAAAAAAATTAAGTAATCAATATTACTCATTAAAAAATTGTATGAGGGTAAACAGTACACTAAAGTTTGTTTATCAGCCCATACCCATTAGCCATGGTCTCCATGATAGAATGGTCTGTCCCAAATATTTGCTAGAGTAAATTGATGCATTTTAAAATGTGTTACAGGCACAAAAACTGCATGAAGTTCATTATGTGTGCGTGTGTGGGGGGATTCCAAGAATCACTTGGTGGGTTGGGACAAGGTCTGTGCACCTTTGGAATATGGTGGGTTAGGGGTAAGGAAATTAACTACTTTTAACAAAGCCTTACTAGGAAAGTGGTTATGGCGGTTTGGGTCCGAAGAGTCAAGGCTTTGGAGGAGGGTTGTAGCCCTAAAGTTTGGGGAAGAATGGGGGGGATGGACATCCAAGTTAGGTAGAGGGGTTCATGGGTGTGGCTTGTGGAGAAGCATCCGTATGGGTTGGGAGGATTTTAGCAAAAATACTCGGTTTGAGGTAGGGGTGGGTAATAGAGTTAAACTTTGGACAGATCATTGGTGTGGGGAGTCTTCACTTCACTTGACCTTTCCGAGTGTGTACGGGATGGCTTCCAATAAAGAGGCATCGGTGGCCTCTTCTCTTGAGCGAATGGGGTTAGAGGAGCGGAGAAGTTGGGATGTTCATTTCTTTCGGAGTCCTAATGATTGGGAAATGGGTGGTGTGGACGATTTCCTCCGCACCTTGGATTCAAATCTTCCTCCCACTGGGAATGGAGACCGTATGCAGTGGAAGTTGTCAAAGAATGGAGATTTTAATGTCCGATCGTTCTACAATAAGTTAAGAAGACCGTTGCCCATTATCTTTCCTTGGAAAGGTGTATGGAAGGTTAAGGCTCCTCGGCGTGTCTCTTTCTTTGTGTGGACTGTTGTCTGGAATAAGATCCTCACAGGTGATAATTTGAGGGGTAGAGGGATGGTTTTTGTAGACTGGTGCATTATGTGCCGTGGGGATGGGGAGACGGTAAATCATTTGCTACTTCAGTGTAGTAAGGCTCATAAGTTGTGGAGTTTGGTGTTTAGATCTTTTGGGATTTCTTGGGTTTTGCCAAGAACGGCTGCAGATACTCTCTTGGGTTGGTGGAATTGGCCTGGAAAACTTTCGTCTAGCATTTGGAATTTAGCTCCTTTGTGCTTAATGTGGTGTCTTTGGAGGGAGCGAAATGGGAGGACTTTTGAGGACATGGAAAGTTCGGATGACCAGCTTTTGGCCTCTTTCAGTGGCACTTTATTTGACTGGTCTAGAGCTTGGGGACTCACCTCTAGTGAATCTCTCCCTTTGTTTCTTAATTCTCTCCTTTTGTAATTAGTTTCTTTTTCCTTTCTTCTTTTCTTTCTTGTTTTTTTTTTTTTTTTCTCTTGTACTTTTATCTCTGCCTTATGTTTTCCCGCATAAGGTAGTGTTCTTTAATATATATCTTTATTACTTATCAAAAAAAAAAAACTAATTGCCATAAAAAACAAAAGCAATTTCCTGAATAGTCTTAATCACTGAATTCCCTTTCAGCTATTATCCCTCAGTTGCCATTAAGGTCAATGAATTACACAGCTTTAGGAACTTCCAATCACAAAAATCATCAATTTTACCATTTAAAAAAAACCAATTCAACTTTTAATTTCAGTTAACCTCCCCAAAGAGTAGAGACACACAAAAAGACACAAATACATTGACAACCAGACAATAGAGATAAAACACAAATTGACTTATTAATGCAGTAAACAAATAAAATTCAAAAGTAAATTTGTATATTTGTATAAGAATACTAATTAAATTATATAAAAAAAAGGCAGTTTTAAACCACAACTTTCTTAAGTTAATCTTTTCTAGACGGAGAATGCAAGTCGTTTCACATAGAAATAGAATAATAAAAGACATGCATAATTGATTCACCAATTCAACAAACCAATGCAATTGAAAGACAATTTGAAAGCAATACCTTCAACAAAAGATAGCTTGAACCATTGGATTCATTAAAGCAACAAACCAATTCAAACACACACACACACACACACACACACACACACACACATATATGCATTGAGTCAGGCTGCACAATTCATTCAATAAAACAATAAAAGAACACACCCAAGCTCACACATGTATATGAGTTAACTTGAACAGTTAGACCATTTGATTCACTCTAAAGCAATAAACTCTCACACACACAAAGACAAACATGGTTTCAAAGAAGGGTGTTTGGCATGTCATTGAACCGGACCAGATAACAACAACATAACCGGTTAAAACTGTTTTCACTATGGTAAATTGTAAATAAATAAAAAAAATACCGGCTGAAAATTGGACTCAAATATATTCCTAATGCCAGTTTTAAATTTTACATTCACACTCACATACATAGGAGAATTCTACCATACAAATTTACATAACTATTATAAAATACATATTAAATAAAACAATATCCAATGTTAACTGTTAAGATTAAGTATACATGTTACATAACATCATAGAATGACCCAACATATATAGACATATAAACTGGATACAGAAATAAAAGTAGTTTTAAAATATTGAACTCGTTTTTACTTTTTATTCAGCTATGAATATCAGAACTGAAACATTTCAATAATTTAACAAACACCCAGTTTTGACAGTAAACCAATGGAACAGAAAAACGAAAAAAAAGAAACCTTGAACAAGATGTGATCAATCTGAAGCTGAATACCCTTGAAGGCCTCACGAGCGCGCTTTCTGGCTGGTACTTGGTCCATGTTAGCTTCCAAAATCCTCTGCAACTCTTCATCAACCCCACCCAACTTCACCAATGGCGCCATCACCTCTCTCCTTCTTCTTCTTCTTCTACTCAATTCTACAAAACCCACCTTCTTAAAACACAAACCAATAACAACAATAATAGAGAATGCAACACTTTTTGAAAACATAAAACAGTTTTAAGAGTTTGTTTGTTCTTTTTTTTAATATTGTATGACTACCGTCAAATGTGCGGTGAGTGTAGAACTTTCCGGGGTTCAAAGCCATGTTGTGGGCTTTTATTCCATAATAATGATTTCGGCCCCTTGCTTTTTTTTTTTTTAATCAGAGAGAGATAATGAGATCTGACTGACTTTTTACTAATATAAAAGGATAATGTGTTGGAGATGCGATCTTAGCGGAGGATTCTTTCAACTTTAGGATATGAGTTCCGGAGTGTTTGGTGGAGTAGTTTGAAAATTGTTGTTTATTATTTTTTGAAATACGTGTGGGTAAAAAAGTGTGTTGGAATACGTAAAATGCTGTTTAAAAACTGAAAATTGTTGTTTAAAAACACAAACAAAACACCCAAAACTCTGTTTTTTGTTTTTTTGTGTTTTCTGAAAATACTCTAATATGTTGTTTTATTTTTTATTTTTTTTCCTTTTTCATGTTTTTTAGAAGTGGAATTTTTATTTTTTTATTTTTAAATTAATAACGGGGGGAGGATAATTTAAATTCTAGAAACCTCTTTTGAAAATATTAGAAGATGAGAACTAATATCATGTGTGATTTTTTTTTTTTTTTTTTTTTTAGAAAGATGTGGCCATGTGGAATTGTTTTTTATAGGGGTTTTCTTTTTCCCTTTTTTTTAAAAAGGAAGATTCTAAGCTCAAACCAGTATTTTATTATTTGTTATTTTTTGGTAACTGAACAAAGAAAAATAGTGTTTTGAAAAATGGGAGAAATAAACAAAAATGAAAAATAAATAATATTTAAATAAAATGGGATTTAGAATAAGGAATTTGAAAAGTGGGAGAAATTAAAAAAATGAATAACATATAAATAAAATAAGATTTAGAATAAAAAATTTGATTGGGTGTTTTGAACTATGATTAACTAAAATAAGAAAAAAATAAAACTTTTATCCTAAAATAAAGAAAATTTTTAATAAATCCTAAAATAGAGAAAAATTTAAGAAATTTAATGTGAATATATGAAATAACTATAAAAGGATCTCAATTTAAAATAATTAATATTCAAATATATTATCTTCCAAATTTTGCCATGGTAGTATGCCTATTGCCCAATTAGAGAGAGTAGAGATGGTGGGTAGTTTTTTTTTTTTTTTTTTTCCCCTTAAGAGCATTAGTATTGGGGTTGTAAAAACTCTCCAATTGTTATTTTACCCCCTAGACCCTTAGGGTTCGTTTGGTTAGAAGAGTGGAAAAGTGAGAGGATGGAAAATTGTGGGTGAATGGAAAATATTTAGTTTTCTCTCTTGTGTGTTCGGTTGGAGAGATGGAAAAGTGAGAAGGTGGAAAACTCTTTTATTTGGTTGGAGACAAAAATAGAAGGATAGAAAATGTAATTTATATAAATTGACTATTATACCCTTGTTACATAATAGGTAAGAAATAGATTTATTTGTACTCATTAAATAAAAAAAAATTACCACATCATATATATAAATTTTTATTTTTTTTTTATTATTATAATGTAAAAATTAATGTCATACGGAAAAAAAAAAACCAAAAAATCAACAAGAAAAAAAATAGATTAATGAGGAGTATAATGAGGACAATAGATCAGGTCACGTTGAAGAAAAAAAAAAAGAAAAGAGAGAGAGAGAGAGAGAGAGAGAGAGAGAGAGAGAGAGAGAGAGAGAGAGAGAAGAGAACGTCACGTTGAAAAAAAAAAAGAGGGGGGAAAAGAGAAGAGAAACTGGGAGGAAGGGCATTTCTGTAAAAGTGCTACACTAGTACTTTTCTCTTCAGATTTTCCTCCCAATTTGAGAGGAAAAAAAAACGTGGGCCCGGAGAGAAAACTTTCTCTCAGATTTTCTTTCCTTCCTATTTTCCTTCCCCAATCAAAAAGTGAAAAATAACATTTTTCACCCTGTTTTCCTCTCTCTATTTTACATCTTCCCTATTTTCACCCCAAACGAACGGACCCTTAAAATAATGCCACATCCGGGTATGTAAACCCCAATTTTTTCCCTTCCCGCTACAATTTAAGGTTACATATATGCAACCTCACTATTCACAGGTTATATTCTTAAATCCTATTATTTTATTATCTCCCACCCCTCTCTCTCTCTCTCTCTCTCTCTCTCTCTCTCTCTCTCTCTCTCTCTCTCTATTATGTTTTCCCTTTCTTGGTATCTCCCTTTCCTCTCTTCTCTGTCTCTATTCTCTCTCTCCCTCTTCTCTCTCTATTTCTCTTTTCTTTTTTCCCCTTCTCAGTCTCCCCCTTTCCGAATCGATGGTTGCTGGGTTTCAATGGTGGCGTTTCAGTGGTAGAGTTGAATCGATGGTTGGGTTTGGTGGTGGGTCATTTTGGTGCTTGCTAGGTCTGTTTAGTGGTGGGTTTTGATGCTTGCTGGTTCTGTTTGATAGTGGGTTTCGGTGATGGTTGTTTTAGTGGCTGGGTTTCAATGGTGGTTGGGTTTTGTTCGAGGTAGTGGTGGTGGTGGCTAGTGGTTTGGGTTTTGGGTTTTGTTTGGGTGTAGTGATTTTCAGTTTAGGTGTTCTCTAGTTGTGAGCCGTCGAGTCAACTCGGACTTGTTTCAATGGCAATTCAGGAAGAAAGGGATAAAGTTGGACTTGGAACTGTTGAGCTTGGGTGAGTTCCAAGGAGTGTAGGTTTGGCAAGTGGTGGAACGATGAAGATGATGATGATGAGGAGGAAGAGGAAGAGTTGGTGAGATCAAAGGGGTTTGGGATAGATATGAAGTTAAATGGCTGTCTTGAATGTTTAGAGCAAGGAACTAATTTTCAAGTGTTTAGCATTTATCTTATATTTATTGAGTAATTGTAGGGAAGAATTTTTTTGAAATAGTCCCAAAGTGTTGACCAAGACTTAAATTCATAATTCGTAGATTACATGAGATCTAAGAACCATCAGAACAAATTCTTGAGATTAGAGATGAGAAACAAATTTTTCTAAAGAACTTGTTAAAATTTAGGGAAGAAAAACAAAATTTTAGTAAAATTTAGGGACCAAAACCAAAATAGCATTTTACTCATATAAATTATAATAACAATAATGAATACTTATTAAAGTCATGACCTCTTAGATGTTTGGGTCTTAATTGCAATGAATGCTTATTAAAAATTCAAGTAATAATGGAATAAAACTTACATAAAAAAGTTGAAAAGAAATTACAAAACAGAAAAATAATGTTAAAAACTTTGACTTCATAATCATGAATATCATTTTTCCTAAAAAATAATATCAACGTTGCCGTGAAGTACCAAAATTTTCCATTGTGTTTAAAGAAACAATGTGCATCAGCGGCTTTCATTTTCAATTGAGTTTTTTGTATCTTACGACTTTACGATGTGTGAGTGGTGTGTTTGCGTGTGCTTGGTCTGGTTGGGTTTGGGGTGTGTAAGTTGGACACGTCAATTGAGTTCCACTGTGTAGAAGAAGGCAGAAGCGTACAAAAGTGAGATGAGAGATGAGAGACGATGGGTAGACGTGTGGCTTTTATTAGTTGCAGAGGACAGTGAACAAGATTCAAGGAAGGCCACTACCGTGCGTTACTCCATTCCGCCGGAAGTTTATGTTGGGTACTAGTACTATGTTGTATGTAATATGTACATGTTAAGCTATCAAACAATAGACCTTAAGGTTTATTTTCTTTTCTTTTTTTCTTTTTTACATTCAAATTTATGGTATTGGATGATTGTTTTTTATCATCAAGACAAAAAATAATCAATTGACCTATTGTGTTGGCACGAATAAAATGTCGTATCTACTTATGGTTACGGTATCTGTTATGAATGTTTTTTATTATCAAATTAAGATACTAATTAATTTTTTGTGTAAACCAGAATTAAAACTCAGATATCTTATTCAAAAAAAAAAGATTTTATCAATTGAGCTAATTAGAATCCAAAAGATTGTTTGTATTTAGAAGTTTAGATGGATTGGAAAGAAACAAATAAAATTTATCTTGAAGAAAAATCTATTCATGCATATAATTTTATAAGGATTACCTATAAATACATTATCTAACCGAATAAATATGTAATTACTTTGATACAATTACAAAATTGGCTTTATCGACTTGAAATTAGTTACTGTGTGCTTATCTATTATATAATATATACCACAATTAAAAGTTAAAATTATTTAGTGTTTTCTTATCTATTATCTACCACAATTAAAAATTAAGACAAATGGGATTTAATTTTTCAATTAAATTTCAATTAATAGTTTTAAGGACCAACCAAAATTAATCTAAGATTTTGATGCCTCCAAAAAAAAAAAACCCCTAGGATTATCATATGCATGCATGTCTATGATAAGTTCATTGATTGGCTAATGAAATTTAAGCTTTTAGAAAACCATGATCTAAGTATTGTTTTCCACACTTGTAACACCCCAAACTCATACCAAGGATTTAAATGCACAACCTATATTATAAATAATCAACATTTGTTATAATGGACCAAAGCATAATTAAATATCCACAAATAAGAATCAAACCATCAAATCTTTCTTATAAAATCCATCAAACTAAAACTTTAACAATAAAGTCTCCAAATACAATCCCAAATAATTTCATGAATACTAAATTCACTATCCTAAGAAAACATAATAAAATAGTCCATCAACTAACATAGCTTCAAAAGAAGTCTTCAATCTATGGCACTAATGATCTACCACTAAAAAATATTCCACTGCTCTAATCTAAAGGATGAAGAAAGGGGGGTGAGTTAGAAGCTCAATAAGAGACTACATAGCATGAGGATGTCTTTCAAAATAAAATAATAATATCATTTACAAAATATTTACAAATAGTTTTAATAGTAATAAAATATATTCTATAAAACTATTAGAAAGAAAACATTTAACTATAACATTGTAATCAGTAAATAAAATAGTAAACACTTCAATTAGATAAAATACATTAAATAGGTAGAGACAATATATTATAGTAATAAACTAATTTTCCACTTATAAAGATCAATAACAATAACAATAACCTCAGAGAGGCAACATTAGCTCCAAAGAGCAAACGATAACACTGACTCTGAAAAGTAAACGATAACACTACACCACACCACACCACAATAACACTACTTCGGCCAAAGACCAACACTTAACCCTGTGTTGGCAAAGGTTGCAGACTGTCTAGCTGATCGTTTGAAAACATTCTTATTTTATTACAATATTGTCAATACAAATCATGTATCGTACTACTTTCTCAAAAATATAATTTTGAGTCATTCTTAACATATACAATTTTAAAGTAACATACAAGAAATAATAAAATTCAGGTATGTATAAAGTATTGACAATGATATAAGATTTTGAACATTCACTTTTGCAATTATGTGGTGTGTGTGTGTGTGTGTGTGTGTGTATTTTTACCAAAAAATATATATAAATATATACGTCTTGAAAGACGTCATGTTCTGGAGTCCACTTACCTCTAGTTGCAAAACCAAGCTTCACTTCAATTATCCGGAACAATGTCAACTAGAACATAATTAAGAATCAAATAACTCAATAAGGATAGGTTTCGAATAACCAAAAAGTCCTCTTATAAAACTTTTCCTTTGCCACTGTGAAGATTTTGCAATATTAAATCTAACATAGCTTTCTAATATACATCATGTCTATACTATGTTCTATATAATTGTAGTGTAATCCCTAATACTACAATCTGCTATACCTATATATATACACACCATTGAACACCTCCTATGGATGTCTATATAGGCTTAACTTATAAAGAATGGTGATACTACTTCACATATATATTAGGATCTCTTTCAAAATCAATAAACTAATGTATGTTTATATAGATACTTCCATGATAACTTATTTTCCCTTGAATATATCAATATAATTTCTAAGACTTCCATGCAACTATGAGATGATGAATCCTAAGTCAAAGATGCGTTCAATGATTCCAATAAAGTATGTATAGTTAGATGTTTACCTCAGTACAATATTAACTTGCTGGTTGCTCCAGTAGTACCACGTTATTTTCTTCTTTTCAATGTAGAGAAACCCTAATTCTCTGCTCCTAAACCTTTACACACTAAGTATTGACTTCTTCTCTTCTTCTTCTTCTTTTCTCGGAATCGTGCAGTCTCTCTCTACCAATATATATATATATATATATATATATATACACCTCTAAAAAAACACTCCAATTCAATTTAGAAAGACCAATCCCATTCCAATTAGTACTCTTAAATAAATTCAGCTTTGCACGTTAATTACATTTCCTACTTGGGCTGGAATTTAAAAACCACTAAAACTTAAATAAGCTTCCAAGACTTTAATTCCCAATTAAACTCAAATTAAGGTAGTTTAGATAAGCTAAAACTCTAATGGCCTGTTTGGAAGTTCAGAAAGGGAGGAGAGTAGAGGGGAGTAGAGGGGAGGAGAGTAGTGGGGAGAAAAGTAGAGGAAAATGGTTATTCTCTGTCTTATTTAGATGTTTTTAAAATTAGTAGGGGGGAATGGAGTAATTAGTCCTTCCTTTTGTTTGGATGTTTTAAAAATTAGGATGGAAATGAGAGGAAATTATTTAAATAGACAAATTTACCCTCATTTGAAAATCTTTTTTTTATCTAATTAATAAAGCAAAATCTTTTTTTTTTTAATTTGTTCTTTCGCTTTTTGGATGCCAAGAAAAAAGAAAACTTTGTATGCCTTGTCCATCTAACATCACTCTCTTTTCTTTAATCTTCAAGATTTCAACTCTTAATATTTTTTTCTTCTATATTAGTAATTTTTTTTTTTTCACTACAAGATTTTCAACTACCTACTTATATAGTAATAGCTTGGTAAAAATGGCTTCGCATAGAGCAATGAATCGAACGGTGGAGATCTATTGAATTTGAAATTGAGCAAAGACTTTTTTTCAAGAACACGATCGGACCTTAGAATTTGAAGAAAGTACAAAAAGAGTTCAGAGAGTTAAAAACGTTGTTGAGTGGGAAACAGAGAGTGAATTAGAAGCTTCCAAAACCATCGTCAACTTCAGATCGATGAGATTTTTTTTTTTTTTCTGGCTTTATCTATTTTCTCAGCAACTAAACGAGGGATAGGTGTACTAGATTTGTGAATTTTACTCTGTTCGATTGGATTGTTTTGGTTCCTATTCTTGGATTCTGAAAATTGATCAATTTGTTTTGTTTATATCTTCAATCACGATGTAGCATGTTGATCAATTAAAAATAACATGCAACGACCTAGACCTGGTGCTGTGTTTGATTCCTAAGAATATGCTTTGAAAAGTTTTCAAAATCAAATAATTGATCGACAATTTGGTTACCGAGGAAAATAATTTTTTAATAAGTAGTTACTGAGGAAAAGAAAAGAAAAGAAGGATCTATGTTAATTTTTTGGTTTGTAATTTTGTTAATTTAAAAAGGGTAAATTGGAGAATTCATTTGGTCAATAATTTATCTACTCTACTTTCCCTCCAAATCTCTCAAATTTGGGGAAGTTGAAACCCCTCCAAACCCCTCCCTCTCCTTCCTTAAAAAACTTTCAAATAAAATAATTGAATTACTCTTCCTCCCTTTACTCTACTCTCCCTCCTTTTTTAAACATCCAAACAAGCCATAAAGGATTCCAATAACTCTTAAACTCCTAATCCAAATAAGTTTTAATCTCTTATCATTTTCCTTAACTAATAAGGAGGCTAAAAGTTTAATATGAATAATCCACAAAATAACTCTTACGTTACATCTTCTTTTATTTATTTTCTTTGTAGTGATCATAATATAAAATAATATCACCTTTAAAATAAATTAAATTATTCATCAATTTCACTCTAGAAGCAATTAATCTAAATTTAAGTGAGGTGGGTGTTATACGCTAAAAAAGACCAAATCATCGTTGATTGCACAATGACCACTTGTGATGTGAATCTTAACGTTACGGCCATTTATGGAATTTTCTCCTAAGTAAAATTATTATTTTACCTTTAATGCTTAAATGGTTGAAAATTTGTGAATTTTATTGGTTGTAAAATGATTTGGGGCATTTCAAGTAGTTATATTTTAATCCTCTTGTATATGTGAATGAAATAAACCTTGAGGACTTAGTGTTCTTTGTAGAGGCACTTAACCACCTATCAATGTGTTCTAAGCAACTTACTTTCTATCAATGCTCCGTTTGTTTCGATAGAAAACTTTATGTAAGGATAGTTTTTCGTGTTTTCTAGTATTTGGTAGTAAAAGAAAAAATGAGTTAAAGGAAAACAATCTTTGGTCAACAGAAAATGTATGCCTTATTTTTAGAGATTGTTTTCCATTAAATATTTTTGGAAAACAACTCTATACAGTAAGCTAAATAAGAGAAGTTAAAAGATTATTTTTCAACTCATTTAAGGTTGCTACCAAAGATAGGAAAATAAGATAATTTATTAGAAAATAATTTTTGGAATATGAATCGATTTCTAGAAAATATTATTGCTAAAACAAATAGAGCATAATTATAAATCATATCACAGTCCATCACCTTCTTTGCATCATAAAATGGGATGTTCATAGTCAAAAATCTTGTAACTCAACTAGCACATCATAGTATTTCTAATAGAGACATTTAGGATTTGAATATGCCTACCCCAACCATGTCTACACACACCCATACACACACACAGACAACCATGACTTTTTGATATAATCTTTTTTAACCAATAAAGTCATCCATGTAATTAATTCTCACATAATACACCTAACATTGTTTTTTTTCCGCTTTTTTTTTCCCAAGATGCTACTTACACTTATGTTTTAATCTAATAAATTCATCTTACTTATTGTCCTTTGCTTTTAAATTTGCATGCAGAATATTATGCCAATGGAAGTTTACTATAAATAAGCAAAACAATTGACACTCATTTAAGTTCTTTGTTCTCTTATGTAAGTTTTTAATTTTTTCGGAAAATTGCAATTTACCCACCTGTAGTTTGGTCGAAATTTAAGTTGCCTACCTGTGGTTTGAAATTCGACACTTACTCACCTGAGGTTAACTTAGTTAGATTTCTATAATCAACCTCTGTTAAAAACATAGTTAAATATGTAATTTTGCTTCACTTTTATGTCTCCCTCCTCCAAAAACACAAAAACATAAAAATACAAGATCAAATAAGATCAAAAACTATCCATCGGAACACTTGCATCATAAAATATCAAACCACAAGTAGGAAGCTTAAATTTTGGTCAAACCTCAAGTGGGCAAAGTGTCAAATTTTAAATCATATGTAGGCAACTTAAATTTCAGTCAAACCACAGGTGGGTAAATTGTAATTTGCCCTAATTTTTTTACTCTCACTAATTAGTAAATTAATTTAATATTATTTTTTGGGATATATTTTCTCAAATTAAAGGATAATATTTAACAACTGTTTAATTTAGGTAAAATTTTATCATTTAAATTTCAAAATAATTTAAATTATATTCAAGCTAAACGTCTGTTATAAAAAATTCTAAACTTAAATCCCAAACAGCAACTCACATTTTCTTTCTTAAAAAAAAAAATGTTTTGACTTCTACTCCAACTAAAAGTCTATTGTTAATATTTTAAGAACAAATAATTAGTAAATTAATTTTATACATTTAAACTTCAACAAATTTATATTCTATTCAAATTAAGTAAATAACATTTAACAAATATTTAATTTAAATAAAATTAAAAGTCTATCATCAAGATTTTCTAAACTTAAATCCAACACAACTCACGTTTTTGTTTTTTTTTTTTTTTCCTCAAGTTGCATCCTATAAAATTAATATTTTATTAGAATATTAAGCTACAAGACTCTTGATTAAGGGATGAGATTTAACAATAATTTAATTTAGATAAAATTTTATAATCTAAGTTTTAGAAATTTAAATTCTACTTCAACTAATAGTTTATTATCAAAATTTTCATATATATATATATATATATATATTAATTAAGCCATGACTTTTTGATATAATCTCTTTTAACCAATAAAGTCATCCTTATAATTAAATCACCCGCAATACACCCCACGTTGTTTTTTTTTTTTTCACTTTTTTTTCCCCAAGATGCAACTTACACTTATGTCTTAATCTAATAAATTCATCTTACTTATTGTTTTTTGCTTCTGAATTTGCATGTAGGATATTCTGCTAAAGAAAATTTATTATAAAAAGGCAAAATAATGGGCACCCATTTAAGTTCTTGGTTCTCTTATGTGTAAGTTTTTTTTCTTTTTTTTTTTTTTATATTCTCAATTTTTGAACTATTTTTTTTATGTTTTGATTTTGGATTTTGGTTATTATATTAAATTTGTGAGTGTGTTGATTTTTTTAATTAAACTATCACTAGGAAAAAAATTGTATTGAGGATCCGAACTATTTTGTTTATTATTTTTTTACTGACCAGAACATAAATTAAACATAACTCAAATAAGAATGATCAAACTCATTCCATATCTCATATTAAGAAATTAACACAAAGCACAAAGAGAATTTTCAAATATAAAAATAGATAAACACTTATAAAGTTCAAACTCTTCCTTTTGTTTTAGATCATGCCACTGTTGATGAATCATTATGTTTTTATAACACTATTTTGAGTTAATATGACTTGGAAGTGTTAATTAGAACTTAAAGCAATTTTTTATTAAAATTAAGGTAAACTATGTATTTAGTCTCTATCCTATATACCATATTTCAATTTGATCCCTAAGCTTTCAATTGTGTCAATTTGATATATAACCTTTCAATATTATGTCAATTTAGTCATTGTTGTTATCTTTTGAGTGAAAATTGATGATATGTCTAATGGCAAAAATAAAAAATTAGATTCCGTTGATGTGACAATAAACTAAAATTTTATTTTGGTCATTTGTCATGTCAACAATTTTCATCTAATATATAACCGCATAAACTAAATTGATATGATACTAAAATGTTAGGGACCAAATTGATACAATTAAAAGGTTAAGAACTAAATTAAAATATAGTGTAAAAGATAAGGACCAAATAATGTAATTTACCCTTAAAATTATTTACCTAATTTATAATTTATTATTACTATTTATAATTAATAATTTTGCTTTAAACGTATGAATCTTTATCAATGATGCACAGGAATAATACTAGTAAGATGTATTTCTGAACTACGACTCTTCATGAATTGGTGAATTTTTATTCAGTAATTTGTTTACTAAAAAATTTACCCCATTGTGGCAAAATAAATTGTATCTTTCTTTTCATAAAAACCTTACAAATCCCTTTTTTTTCCCTCTTAAATATCAGTGTGCTTCTAATTGATAAAATTATTGGATGACTTGTTCATTTTGTACGTACGTTTATGATTTTCTCTAAGGATTGTACGCCCGCGTTTGCGTTAGATTTACAAAAAATTGGAGAAAACTGAAGACAGCCTGTGAAGACTCATTTGGTTTTGCAGCTTTTGCTTACATTTTTTTACTTATTTAACTTATCTAGTAGTGGGTTCCAGTGAGCTCAATTGGTAAAGTCTCTGACAGTTGAATAAGATTTGGAGTTCAATCTCTATCTACGCCAAAAACTTATTGATGTCTTGATTTGATGATAAAGAGTTGTCATCAAGAGTGCATATCATAGGTTGAAACTCTTTAAAAAAAAAAAAAAAAAAAACTTATCTGGTACTATTGTATAGTTGTTTTTTTAACTTCATTTTTTTTAGATACATCTATAATTTTGTTCAATTTTTTTTTTTGAAAAAATAAATTATATCGAACCAACTCTAATAATTCGTTTGGTTAGAGGAATGGAAAAGTGGGAGAATAGAAGAAATTTAATTTTCTTTCATTTGTGTTTGGTTGAGAGTATGGAAAAGTAGAAAGATAGAAAACTTATTTGTTTGGTTGAGAAGAAAAATGAGGGGATGAAAAATGAAGTTGGTATAAATTTGCAATTATATCCCCATTAAATAAAACAAAAAAGTAACACATTTTTTATTAAAAAAAATTGT
The DNA here is from genome assembly GCA_033629205.1 of Lithocarpus polystachyus. Taxonomy (NCBI): domain Eukaryota; kingdom Viridiplantae; phylum Streptophyta; class Magnoliopsida; order Fagales; family Fagaceae; genus Lithocarpus; species Lithocarpus polystachyus. The sequence continues at coordinate 57,281,888 of CM066163.1, forward strand.
GTTTGGACATTTCAAAAAAAAAATTAAATAGCACAAGCCAAAGGAAGATGAGCACACCCAAAAAAAAAAAAAAAACACTACTAAAAAGTACAAGAAAAGCCACACAAAAAAAAAATGGCAAGAAGGAAGTCTTTTGGCTAAATATTGCAAAAAATGAAGTTTATTTGTGATATGGGCACTATTCAAACTTATTTAGGAAAATAAGGAGAGAAGCAATGGTACTACCAAAATTCTAAGAAAATGTATGAAAAAAGATAAAGAAATGATGTGATGGAGGGAGAGAGAGTCAATTGAATTTTGGTGACGTAGTTACCGAAATTCCTACCCAAAATGCAAGCTACCCAGGAGGAGTGCCTGAAAAGGAGAGAAAAATAGGAATTGTGTGTGGCAATGGAGTTGCTAGAATTGTAGGGGAGAGAAAAAAAAAATTAAGGCAATGGGGTTGCCAAAATTGTGGGGGAGAGAGAGAGAAAAAAAAAAAAAAAAAAAAAAACTATGGCAATTGAGTTGCCCAAAATGCTGGGGAGGAAAAAATAAAAGAAAAGAATTGTGGCTTGCCGAAACTGGAAAAAAAAAAAAAAAAAGAATTGTGGCAATTTTTTTTTTTTTTTTGGAGAAGGAAAATTATGGCAATTGAGATGTTAAAAATGTGGGGGAAAAAAAAAAAAAAAAAAAAAAAGGCAGTGGTCAATGGAGTAGCCGAAATTGTGGCTTGCCATAAATTTTTTTTTCTCTCCCTTACAATTTCGACAAGCAACGATTTTTTTTTCCTCTCCCTCACAATTTCGGCAACTCCATTGTCACAATTCCTATTTTTTTTTTCTCACCTTTTTTGACACTTCTCTAATCTGGGCAGGTTGCATTTTGGGCAGGAGTTTTGGTAACTACATCACCAAAATTCAATTGTCTCTCTCCCCCTCCATCACATCATTTCTCTCTCTTCTCTCATGCTTTTTCTTAGAATTTCAGCAACACTATTATCGAAATTAGTTTTTCTCCTCATTTTTCTAAATAAGTTTGAATAATGTCCATATCACAAATAAACTTTATTTTTTTATAATATTCAGCCAAAAGACTCTAAGAACACGCCCAACTTAGAAGGGAAAGAAAAGGAAAAAGGAAAAGAAAAAAAAAAAAAGGACAAGAACACAGTCAAAAAAAATAAATAAATAAAAACTGGCAAGAACATGTTAACAACGCCCACGTGCACTATGCACATGGGCATTTTGGTCTGCTCAAATTGAGTTGTTCTCCCCTTTTGTTTTCTCCCTATTTTGGGGAGAAAATTTTTTGGTAAGCCCAAGAAGAAAACACTTAGGGTTCGTTCGGTTGGAGGAGTGGAAAAGTGGGAGGATGGAAAATTGTGGGAGGATGGAAAATATTTAATTTTCCCTCTTGTATGTTTGGTTAGAGGAGTGGAAAAGTGGGAGGATGAAAAACTCTTGTGTTTGGTTGGAGAAAAAAAGGGAAGAATGGAAAATGTAATTTATATAAATTGACTATTATACCCTTGTTACATAATATGTAAGGAATAGATTTATTTGTAATCATTAAATAATATAAAATTTATCACATCATATATATATATATATAAATGTATATTATTATTTTTATTATTATAATGTAAAAATTAGATCAAATCACGTTTAAAAAAAAAATCGTTCAGCTTCAGGTCACGTTGAAAAAAAAGAACGTTCAGCTTCAAGTCACGTTGAAGAAAAAAAAAAAAAAAAAAAAGAACGTTCAGCTTCAGGTCACGTTGAAGAAAAAAAAAAAGAAAGAACGTTCAACTTCAAGTCACGTTGAAGAAAAAAAAAAAAAAAAAGAAGAAGAACGTTCAGCTTCAGGTCACGTTGAAGAAAAAAAAAACGTTCAGAACGTTAAAAAAAATATAGGTGGGAAGAGGGTATTTTTGTAAAAGTGCTATTATAGCACTTTTCTCTCCAGATTTTCCTTCCGATTTGGAAGGAAAAAAAATGTGGGCCCGAGAAAGAAAACTTTCTTTTAAGTTTTCTCTCCTTCCTATTTTCCTTTCCCAAACGAACAATGAAAAATAATATTTTCCACCCTATTTTCCTCCCTCTATTTTTCATCCTCCATGTTTTCACTCCAAACAAACGGAGTCTTAGGCTCTATCACTTATTTTTCCTCCCCTATCTCAACCAAACAACCACTAAATGCTATATTTCTACTTTTCTCTCTTAAATTTTCTATCCTCCCTAAAATTTCTCCAAACAAACACACCCTTAAATTGCCTGGATGATTGTTTCCATGGGCTTAATTTTGTCGCCGTGAAAGTATTACTGAAAAAAAAAAAGAAAAAAAGAAAAGAAAAGGGGAAGGTTGTCAAAAAATATACCTAGGGACCGGGGTTCGTACTTTGCGTTCGCATGATACGGAGATTCAATAGCTTCCTATTTCATTTTACTTTTATTGAAACATTTTATAATTTCGTCTAAATTAAAAAATCAAGTTTCACGTTCATGAATTCCTCCCACACGTAACTATTTCAATGAAAATGATTTTTTTTGGAGGCATGTAGTTGCCTATTTTGAAAGACTTTGCTTTCGAATTGTTACACGTTATCCAGCTTTGGCCGGCGGCCCGCTTGACCAATTCATGGGTGTTGAACTGAAATTTCATTGCTTATTTCATCTCATTTTTATGAGTAGTATATCTATATTCTATATATAAAAGAGGATTCCCCTCTTTTAACTGTACTTTTATGAGGTTTAAAAATATCATCATTAATGAATGGTAACTTCATTTAAAAATAGAGTTATAAATTTCAAATAACAAATTTTATTTTGAATTCAAAAAAAAGAATCCCTAAAATTTAGGATTTTTTTTTTCCTTCACGTTTAAAAAATAAACTACAGTTGCTACTTATCTCTAAAGTTTATCATTTTTATTTGTTTGAAAATTAAATAAATATATTTTTAAATTATAATAGATTCAAATTATTAACCTTTATCTAAAAAAAATAAAAGAGCTTTTGAGCAACGTAAAAAAATATATTTTTAAATTATAATAAATACAAATTATTAACCTTTATCTAAAAAAATAACAAAAAAAAGCTTCTGAGCACTCGCTCATGTGCGTGCTCAGAGGCTCGTGCTCAAAGGCTAGTGTAGTATATGTTTTATTACATTAAGCTTGCAAACTGATATTTCACCAATCATAAAAAGACAATTCAAATACTCATCATACACAAAATTCTTGGGGGTAGAAAGGGAAAATGTTTGAGCTGCAGGGTTAGCAGTACATTGTAATTATTTCTATAGAAAAAAAATATTCACCAATCACATTCATTCTTACATCTGTTTGTAAGTTTTATGTAATAAAATTTGTATTACATTTAGCATTTTCCAATTTTTATACTTTACATATTTTTTATTTAGTTTTTACTATTTTAATGTATTTTATTTAAGTTGTTTACGGCTTTAAGCTTATGTCTTAAGTCAAACTAACTTTTACCTTTTTGTCTCACATTTAGCAAATATATTTTCATAAATGAACATTAAAATTTTGGTGAGGTTGAAGTAAGTATTCTTGGAGACGAAGAAAGAATACAAAACCCATGTATATTTTTCACTTTTAAAAAAAATTATCATTCTACAATTTCAATTTTTTTTTTTTTTTTGGTTCAATTTTAGGACTTTTTGTTTATTTAATGGGGGTCTTAAAGCCCTTTAAAAGAATTAGGACAAGTGGGGGGTAAGGTCTTTAGCCCTTAGGGCCGGCCCTGCCCTAAGCTTTATTTCTTCAATAGATAGGGGTTACTATATATATTGTCACCCAATTAGGGCTCCCCCTCATAGGCTCATAACCTTTAAAAATAATAATCATGATAAGAACTGTTTTCTCTTTTCTTCTTAACATCATTTTTCCTTAATAATATTTAAAAGTTAAATAAATCAGGGGATCAAATAACAAGGACCATCCATAACTTTAATTGTTTGGATTTTTTTATTATTTTTTGTCAAAGCTTTTATAGGTCATGTTGATAGATCATCAACTAAAAAATGCAAAATTTCGAGGTAGACTGTGCGGGTGTAGCCGCGTAGATGGGGGACTTCGTCGTTAGTAAACATGGAAAATGCATGCCACTTGCATTTGATGCTAATTTGGTCGCTTTCAAGCTTGTTTTAGTAATCTAAATCTAAATCGTTTTCAAAACTATACTTTTTTCATTTTCCAGAACTTATCTTACTAAGAACGTTCTTGTGAATTTGATTGATTATGATATTTTTGAGTTCCCATTAACTATACCTTACATAATATCATTTTGTCTTTTGTGTGTATATATATTTTGAGAAACTTGTCTTTCGTATATAGTTATTATAACTTGTACGCGTGATTCTCACCGTTGAAAAAAAAAAGATTTATACCTTATACGCGTAGTTCTCTTAAAAAAAAAATCTAGGCCCACAAAATTTTTCACTACTTCTTATTACAACTATAATATGGCATAGTATGATTGTTAAAGAAAGAATAGTGAGTTTATGTGTAAGTGATGGTTAGCATTCACAGCCTGAGATGCCAGAATTGTAGTAAAAAAATTGTGGAATAATTTGTGGTCTTAGAACTATTTAAAAAAAAAAAAACCACCTTATTGCTGCAAGTTATAATTCTCTCTTGAAATGAGAATTATTAATTAGTCAAAATTGTATATATGAATTTCCTTTCGTAAATTTTAGCATTTATATTTCAGCACATATCAATTGATCAATTTTGTGCCCAAGCTCTAAACAAACTCACTCACAAGATCAAATTATCCAATGATTCAGATTTCAAAACTTTTCTTATGATTCTTTTTGTGCACGACTGAAAAATTATTGAGAATTAAAAGTGTATAAGTTTAATTAATTATTCTCACTAATTATCTTAAATGAATTTATTTTCGTTTATGCTCCATTTGTTTCATTGGAAAACCTTGCATAAAGATAGTTTTTTGCGTTTTCTAGTTTTTGGTATTGGTAGAATTAGAAAGAATGAGTTAAAAAAAAAAACTATCTTTGGTCAACACGGGGACGGAACTACACTTGGACTGGGGGGGGGGGGGGGGGGGGCATGGCCCCCCTCAGATTTTGAAAAATTAACTAGTAGCATGCATAGACTATACAAAAATTTTAACTTTTGACCCTAAATTGTATATACTTGCCCCCCTCCCCAAATATTTTTACAAATTGACCCATGAAATTTCCCAAATTGTTTTAATCAAACCATATGCATTGCCCCAAAAATATCAAGAAAATCCATTAGACAAACCAACAAAACAATTCATAAACTTGGATAGTTAAAATAAACTTTAGCCAATCACAAACCTGTCAAACCCAGTATAGAAAAAAAAAAAATACCAACGAGTACAAATGACAAATCCTTAGCAAAACAATCCTTTAGTGCTGCACCACCACCAGCATCTTCTTCTCTGGCCGGCTGCATCTCTGCTGCTTTCTTCTTCTTCTATTTTTTTTTTTTTTTTTTCTAACTCCACAACCTTCAGACTTTAGCGTATGCCTTCTCTCTATTTTGCAAAATGATGATTGACAAAGGCACCTTGCATACTGTAGCAAAGATAGCTACAATTCATTGTGGTTCTTGTGGCCAATATAAAGCCACGTGCACTTAATTGTTTCTTTTTTTTTTTTGGGTCTGATCATATAGTATGTACTACCTTATATACATAAAGTTATTTTGAAATGAATGTAGTAGTATACTACCTTATATCCATTAATTTTGTTGTAACTTTATTGTGTTAATAAATTATTAATAACAATATTGTTGTGGCTTGTGGGTTATTTTTTAAAAAATTTAAAATTTTAAACTAGATAAATAAATATCGAAAAGAAAATAAGAAAATATTTATTTTTATATAGGTTAAAGATTCTTGACTTTGCAAGTCAAGAAATAATTTGAATCGTTACATAGAATAAATTCCTAAAAATTAATATTAGAATACATCCACAAATATGATATATATTATGATGTGTATGTATTTTTTGATCGGCTAAAATCAACACTTGTGAAATTATTTTTGGGTTATGCTTGCCCCCCTCAGGTTCAAATCCTGGTTCCGTCCCTGGGTCAACATAAAAAATACGGAAAACAACTCTATCACACAGCAGGCTAAATAAGGGCAATTAGAATATTGTTTTCCAATTCATTTAAGGTTGCAACCAAATATAAATTATAGAAAATATCTTTCGAAAAAAGACCCACTTTTACTAGAAAACATTAATGTTAAAACAAAATGCTAAAGGAGAATGATAAAAATGTTACAACCACCTGGTTTGCTAGAAATTAACCGTAATGGTAGGGGTGTCAATTCGGGTTAGCGTGTCGGGTTCGAGTTGTGTCGAGGTAGGGGTATTCGACTAAATAGCTCAACCCTAACACGACCTATTTAATAATCGTGTCAGGATCCTTCAACCCTAACCCGACCTGTTAATAAGGCGGGTTGACCTGACCCAACCCATTTGATACGGTTAATAAACGAGTCGTGTTGAGTTGACACGAATGTAACACAACCCATTTCAACCTACATAATATTAAATATAACATTCATCTAGAAATAATTTTTTTTTACATCCCAAAAAGTAGTGCATACACTTCATGTCTTTAACCCACATTCAAAATAATATAGTTCAACAAAAATATAACATTCATCTAGAAATAAGTTCTTTACACTCTAAAAAAAGTGTAACACTTTAACCCAAATTCAAAATAACATAGTTTAACAAAAATAAAATAATATAGTTCAACAAAAATATAATATCCTTGGAACTCGCCAAATGCTAAATATCAATATTAAAAGAATTTGAGCAAACAGTATTCTAATCCTGACTATGACCACGATTATCATCCATAGATTCTTTGTTGTTGTCCAAATTTATAATATCTTCCACAAGCTCATCCAATTTCACTTGTGCAAGTTTTATGCCAAAAAAATAAAAATAAACAAGTATTAGTAGTGTAACAAAATATGATCATGCCTCAACAGTTTTATAAGAACTAAATAATAATAATAATGTAAGAGTAATAATAACTAATGAAACAAATAAGAACCTATGGATGTTATGTTATGCGAGTTAAACATGTTGTGTTAAGTGAGTCATTTCGGGTTTGACACAAATAAATTGGCGTGTCAAACGTGTCTATTGCGGGTTACGCGGGTTGACCCGCTTATGACCTGTTTCTTATTGTGTCGCTTTCGAGTCAACCTGTTTATGACCCAAACCCATTAAGGATTGTTGATTAGTGCGAATTAGGATTGTTGATGTTTTTCTCAGTATTTAAATGTTTTGTAACCATCAGAAACAAAGAAGACCATTATCCATAAACACAGATGTTTTGTCAAATTTTCTTCTAGTGGATTCTAGTTTTTATATTCTTGTGCATTCAGGTAAACCCCTCGTGAATTCGAGATTTACAACCAAAAACTAATAGTTTAGTTTCTGTTCCATCTAGAGAGCATCATGTGTGCTTTCTTCAGACTTCCACGACATCAGTTGGTATCAGAGCCTTGACTTACCCTGGTCTGATGGCTAACCGACGAGACAGTGACCACCATAACAATGACAGTGGTGACGACGTCAACAACCCAATCCTCACTAGGGCTAAGTTCCTTGATTTTCATGATGCAAATCAACAGTTTCGTGATTCAACCCAACAGACACTAGACCAAATTCAAGAAGCATTTGCCACCCTGCTTAACCGAAACCCTAATCGTGATGACGAAGAGTGACGTGATAACCGAGCACATGGCCCTCCCCATCGTGGTCCAAATCGAAACAAGCAGCAAGACTACAACGAAAAGAACAGTGAGGACGAGGAGTACACAGAGAGAGTCCTTAGGAATCATCATGGTCCTATAAGAGATAATGGCCGAGATTATCTGGAGTAGAGGGACTATCGAATGAAAGTAGAGTTACCATCCTTTAATGGTAATGTCTCCATTGAAAAGTATTTGGAACGGGTCAGTGAAGTGGAGAATTTTTTTCGATTATATGGGTACTGCAGATGACAAACAAGTGTGTTTAGTGGCTTACAAATTAAAGGGATGAGCATCTACCTGGTGGGATCGTGTTCAATTAAACCATACCCGTGAACAAAAGCTTCTGTTACGATCATGGAGGAGGATGAAGAGATTAATGGTAAATTGGTTCTTACCACCAGATTACCAACATGAGTTGTTTAGACAATACCAAGATTACAGGCAGGGTACTCGGACAGTTAATGAATACCTAGAAGGGTTTTACAGGTTGGCTAACTGCAATGATTTGGAGGAAACTAAAGATCAACGGATATCCAAATTTGTACACGGGTTATGGGTTTCTATCCAAGATCAGGTATCCTTACAAACCTTATATACTTTAAATGAGGTTGTAAGCCTATCCAAGATAATAGAATATCAGCATCTCAGGGCAGGTTTGAAGTTTTCCAACCGCAGTTTGGAGTCATCTAGTTCCACTGCCAAAAAAGGTAAATAACCCATGTTTACACCACGATCACAACCTGTGGTTAGGGAGAATAGTGGTGTCAACCAGGGAGAATAGTGGTGTCAACCAATTCACAGTGGCAGTAGCAGGTTCCGCAACCCAACCGATAGCAAATGCCAACGCCTATGCTAGGCCAATTGGGAATAAGTGCTACAGGTGCGGAGAGGGTGAGGCAAAAGGTGAACAAGATGGTGAAGAGGTGTATAATGATGCTAATTCGTATGCCTATAATCCCAATGAGGTCTAAGAAGATGAAGAAGGTGTGCCATTAGGGAGGTCTTTGGTGATTTAGAGGTTGTTGCTTACACCGAGGGTGGAATACGGTGATCAGCGGAATGAGATCTTCCGAGCACAATGCACCATCAGTAAGAAGGTCTCTAATTTGATCATTGATAGTGGCAATGTAGAGAACATTGCATCGAAGAGTTTGGTTACCAAGCTGGGACTGAAGACAGAAAAGCATTCCTCTCAGTACAAGATAGGTTAGATCAAGAAAGGTACGAAAACTTTTGTTACTCAACAATGTCGTGTTACTTTTTCTATGGGTAAATGTTATGTAGATGAAATAGTTTGTGATGTTGTTGAAATGGATGCATGTAATTTAATATTAGGTAGACTTTGGTAGTATGATGTAGATGCTACTCATAGGTGTAAGGATAATATGTATGTGTTCTTTAAGAATGGCAGAAAAATTGTCCTTGGTCCTATTAAGGAAGATAGTGTACCCAAAGCTTCTAAAGTGGAAGGGAACCCATCACTTCTCATAGTTACCAATGAGGATGAGTTTGACAGAGAGTCTAAGGAGTTAAAACAGGTATATGCTATAGTGGTGACGGATGGAGAGTCGAAGAAGGTTGGTGAGGTACCTGAGGCAATTCAACCATTGATCAAGGATTTTGAAGAGCTTTTTCCAGAAGAGTTGCCTGCAGGTTTACCACCAATGTGCAACATCCAGCATTGCATTGATTTAGCTCCTGGAGCTAGTCTACCAAATCTGCCACACTGCAGGATGAGTCCTCAGGAGGGTCAAATTCTACAGGGGTAGGTGGATGAGCTTCTAAGCAAGGCGCAAATCAGGAAGAGTATAAGTCCATGTGCAACACTAGCACTATTAACACCAAGGAAGGATGGGAGCTGGCCTATGTGTTTGGATAGTCGAGCCATCAGCAAGATTACAGCCAGGTATCGATTTCTTATTCCCCGACTAGATGACATGTTTGATATGCTGAGTGAGTCCAAGTGTTACACCAAGCTAGGTCTCAAGAGTGGGTATCACCAGATTTGGATCTGACTTGGAGATGAGTGGAAGACAGCTTTCAAGACAAAGGAGGGGTTTTATAAGTGGATGGTGATGCCTTTTCGGATTGTCGAATGCTCCCAGCACTTTCATAAGGCTTATGAATCAAACATTGAAACCATTTATTGGAAAGTTTGTGGTAGTTTATTTTGACGATATCTTGATTTACAGTAAGACAGAAGCAGCCCGTTATAATCATATGCGAGAAGTATTGGTAGTGTTGCATGCCAATGAGTTATATATCAACCTAAAGAAGTGCTACTTCTTTACTGATAAGTTGTTGTTCTTAGGGTATGTGGTCAGTGTGGATATGATTCATGTTGATGAGGACAAGGTCCGTGCAGTCAAAGAATGGCCAACCCCAAAGACAGTGAGTGCTATGCGAAACTTCCATGCGCTAGAAACCTTCTATTGAAGGTTTGTTCGAGATTTCAATAGCATAGTAGCCCCTATCACTGAGTGTCTAAAAAATGAAGATTCTTATGGGGAAAGGAGGCAGAACAGAGCTTTGCCTTGATCAAAGAGAAGTTTAGCACAGCTTCAATTTTGGCATTGCCCAACTTCGATAAGGTGTTTCAGGTGGAGTGTGATGCATCTGTGGATAAGATAAGTGCTATTCTTTTACAAGACAACAAACAAGTAGCATTCTTCAGTGAGAAAGTTTGTGAAGCTCAAAGTAAATGGTCGGCCTATGAGCTGGAGTTCTTTGATGTAGTACGAACTCTTATGCATTGGGAGCACTACCTGATTCAAAGGGAGTTTGTATTATATACAGATCATCAGGCATGGAAGCACATCAACAGTCAAGTTAGCATTAACAGGATGCATGCTTGGTGGATAGCTTATATGCAGCGCTTCCATTTCACATTGAAGCACAAGTCTGGTGTCACTAATAAGGTGACAGATGAGCTCAGCAAGTAAGCATCTTTGTTGACCACCCTACATATTGAAGTTGTAGGATTTGATTGTCTCAAGGAGCTGTACGAGAATGATGAGACTTTTGGTGATATTTGGGGTAAGTGTCAACAAACTCATACTCCTGTCAATAGTATGTACATCCAGGATGGTTTCCTCTTTCAAGGTAATCAATTATGCATCCCTAAAAGTTCATTAAGGGAGCAGATTATTAGGGAGCTGCGTGGTGGAGGTTTGGGTGGACATATTGTAGACACAACATTTTGTACCCCTTACGACTCGAGTCCTGTTCCCCAATGATGCCCAAATTCCAAGGCCTAAAGTTAGTTTAGGGCCCAATCAGATGTTAAATTGACTTGAGAGATGTAAAAATAGAAAATATGACTTTTAATGAGCAAAAATATATTTTTGGAAAATAAAGGCCAAAAAATACCCACGGTTTGCGTATGAAGACCACACGCTGCGTACGCAGGTACAAGCTTGCGTACGCAGCTAGGGTTTTAGAGACATGAAAAAGGCAATTTTTCTACACTAAAAACTAAGGTTTGGAATGAATCCCACATCTTTTGGGAGCCGTTCCAAACCCCTATTATTCAACTATATAAAACCTTACACGGTACCTTTTCAAGACACAGAAAAAATCCTAAGGGAAAACCTAAGATTCACTAGAAATAGTGAATCAAAGAGTGAGTTTTTCACAAAACATCCTCAAGTCAATTTTATTTTATTAGAGCCTTTTTTGGCCTTGATCCTTTAAGTTTAAGGTTACTAATCATGTTTCTATTGATTTATGAATAGATTGATTGAGGGAAACGGTCAAAAATCAAGCTTGAAGAGCTTTTTGTTTAAGGTATCCCTTAAACCCATTCTCTTTCTTTTTTGCCTTTAATCTTTTCTTTAATCTGTTTCTTTGTTTAGTTTATGTTTATATATGTTTGTTTAGCTTAGTTTTATGCTTTCTTTATTTTTTTTAAGCATGTTAGGCTATTAGATTTAAGCTTTCAAGTCTTGCTCTGTTTTTCTACTTGTCTGTATTTTGGGTTAAGGTTCAGTCGTGTCTGCTACGCATACAATTGGCCTAGTTGTATGCGTACGCAGGCCTATGTATGCGCACATATACTCGTGCACAGAAACCCTAATTTTGATTTTCCTGTTTCTTTTGCTTTGTTTTTTTTTACCTAATATGCCTCTGTTTTAACCTTCTTATATGCTTTTGAGTTTCTTTTTCTTTGTTCACATGTTTGCTTGTCATTGTATGCTAGATTAGGGTTTATTTTTTTGTTCCTTAGTTTTAATGCTATGTCATTCATTCACATGTCCATTCATTGATGCCATAGGTGCTGTGATGCAATGAGGTAAGTAAAGATAAGTTATGCATTCACGTGTACATGCATATTGTTTGATAACATGGTTTGGTGATAAGCATGAATGTGTTTGCTCGAACAACGTGTTCTTAACGATCTTCACGTTCTCAATGTGATCTTTTGATGTTTACATGTTGCTGCTCTGGATAAGATATATGATATGATGCTAGATGAATGTTAGGTGGATGATATGTATTGATGATAACATGTTAGGGTTTATGATGTGCTGGTATGCATGATTAGATGAATGCTAGGGTTTATGCTTCAATATGAGATGTTATAATAGATGTATGCTAGGGTTTGTATATATGTGTGGTTGGGTTTCTTATTGTTTTATAGATAGATAGGTATGTGTTTTGGGATAATGATGCCATGTTGTATGCTTAGATGTATGCTAGTGTATGTGTGAGTTAGAATACAAGTATTGAACATGCTTTTAATAAGGTTAAGACATAAGACACAACGATTGAGGCCAACCTTAGGGTTGGGTGGTCTTAGGTGCCTAACACCTTCCCAAGAATATATCTAAACTATGAACCCATACTCTGGTAGTAAGATCAATGGTACTTCCTCGAAAGGACGCTATATTCATGGTTCCTAGACCACATAACTGGATGGCAACTCCAACACTTTCCGTTGTGTCCATAAATATGAGCAGAGATAAAACTATAACATTGGTGGAGGAGATGTATTATTGGCCACAACTCAAGAGGGATATTGGCAATCATATGAGGAACTGTTCAATCTACCAAAGGTCAACCTCAATATACTGGTTTATACATACCTTTGCCAGTTCCATAAGCGCCATGGGAGGATCTGTCTATGGAGTTTATATTGGGTCTTCCTCGAACCTAGCGAGGTATGGATTCTATTTTTGTTGTGGTTGACAGGTACTTGAAGATATCCCATTTCATAGAATGCAAGAAGACTTCAGATGCTACTCGGGTGGCCAATCTATACTTTAAGGAAGTTATGCATTTGCATGGAGTGACAAAATCCATCGTCTTTGACTGGGATACCAAATTCATTAATCACTTCTGAAGGACCTTGTGGAAGCGTTTTAATCCTTCCTTGAATTACAGCAGCACCAGTCATCCTCAGACTGATGGCCAAACAGAAGTGGTTAATCGCACTTTGGGGAATCTGATCCACTGTAGCTAAGGAGAGAAGCCCAAGCAGTGGGATCTAGCATTGTCCCAAGCAAAGTTTGCTTACAACAGCTCGGTTAGCAGAAGCATTGGTAAGTCTCTATTTGCCATTGTCTATTGCATGCCCCCTAAACACGCTTTGGACTTGGTACCTTACCTGAGCTTCCAGGGGTGAGTCAAGCTGCAGAGAATATGGTTGATCATATTCAGGCAATGTAGGAAGTGAGACAGAAACTGGAAGCTACTAATGCCAAGTACAAGGAAGCAGCTAATAAAAAGAGACGCGAGAAGATTTTCAATGTTGGGGATTTAGTGCTGGTCTACCTTAGAAAGGAAAGGTTTCCCATTAGTACCTACAACAAGTTGATGAACAAGAAATATGGGTCATTCCAGATCACAAAGAAGATCAACAACAATGCTTATGTAGTTGCTCTTCCACCAGACATGAGCATTTCTTCCACCTTCAATGTTGCTAATTTGTATGAGTACCATCCTCTTGATGCGCCAGATAGTGGGAACTCAGGGTCAAGTTCTTTCAAGTGGGGGAGACTGATGTAGAACAGACAACACATGCCTTTCTGGAGCAGCAAGGGCGTCGAAAGTCACAACGCAAAATCAAAGGGGGGAGCTAGTAGAGGGCATCGGGGCAATAGTGTTGGAATTGCATGAAATTTGGTAGTTTAAAGGGAAACAACATTCTGATCTAGATTCATAATGCCATGAAAGTCACCTAAATTTAGGCGAATTCCTTTGTTAAAGCCTCGAAAACAATGTTTTTGCTATTTATAGTAATATTTGTTTTTCCGTAATAACTTTTAATTTAAAAGTTAGAATAATGCCCTGTCTGTTTTCGGACAACCCTTAAGGTCAATAGTTTATGATTCCGCATTTAACTCAATTTTTTCATTTTTGGTAAATTTCGGTATTTTGTCACCTAATCGCGTAATTAATGCGAATTAGGATTTTAGACGTTTTTCTCAGAATTTATATGTTTTGTAGCTGTCAAAGACAAAGCAGACTATTATCAATAAACACAAACGCTTTGTCAAATTTTCTTCTAGTGGATTCTAGTTTTCATCTCCTTGTGCATTCAAGGAAATCCCTCGTAGATTCGGAGTTTACTACCAGAAACTAACAATTTAGTTTCTGTTCCATCAAGAGAGTATCGTGTGTGCTTTCTTCAGGCTTTCGCGACATCATGGGTTCTACTGCACTTTTTGGTACTATTTGATTATGCACATAAAATCAGTAGGCTAAATGTTCCGAATTTCAATGAACTGGTATTCTCTTGGAAGACCTAAAAAGAAAAATGAAAAAAAATCAAGAGGCCGGGGTGGACCGATCAAGAATCCTCTGATGCTAAAGTTAGTTTCTTTCCGTCAAACTCAAAATTTCCAACTCTTTTAGGGAATTGTCCAACTTACCTTCGTTTGACAAGGATGGGGGCTTATATAGTGTGCTTTGGGGTGGTTACTTGTTTTGTAACCTCCCCTATATTTGTGGAAGTCTGAAAGTTTTAAACTTAACTCTTTCAACCGCTATAGAAGTTATAATATTTACTCTTATTTTCTATAACTGTCATTGGAAGTTAAGTGCTTGGCAGGAGGTTATAGCGATGAATCAGGATCTTACTCATTTATTAAAATAGTTACATGTGGTCTGATTTATAAGCTCTTGTAGGTAAATCTTTCATTTAGAAATATTCCAAGTGTTGAGGAGTCGTCCATGTCTGGACGACTTTACTTGGTCTGGACGACTTTCTCAAATTTTAAGATAACCCATGATGCATCGGACGAGTAGGGGCAGGCCCAATTTGTTGTAGTAACCCACATTCTGTAGATGACAACCCAAGGATGAGTTACACTTAATCCTTCCCCATCACTATTCATGGGTCTCAGGATACTATTTCAGCTAACTTTTACCTTTGTTTACCGTACTTTCAACAAAAAGTTTTCAATTTCAACAAAATAAGTGAATCTCAAATGGACCCTTAGAGGGCAATAAAGGTTTGGCTCCAATTTTTTTTTTTTTTTTTTTTTTTTGCTTTTATTGAATAATGGTAATAAATTGACAAACAAAAAGGAGGATACAAAAGCATTCATAAGGGACCTGGCATCTCATGCCTCAAACAGAACCCAGTTGGGGAGAGCAGAGATGGGATTGGATCCCCATGAAGCAGTAAGAGAAGTCCAGGCAACCAAATTGTGGGCTAGTACGTACATTAGCTTGTCTTGGAACAAAACAACAATCCCAAGAGGAAATAGAGGCAAGAGCCTCTTTGAATGGAAAATAAACAATGCTCCCTAAAAATTGCAAACGGCCATAGCAAAACCCAAAAATAGGGAGTGTATAGGATATGTGGGTGTTTTTATATAGTTTATTTCATTTTTGGGTTTTCTTCCTTAAGTCCTATTTTAGGGAGATTCATGGCATTGCAAATACAGTACACAAAATTATGAATACAACAATACAACTGTAGTGCAAGTGATTGAGTATAGTAAGTGTGTGTGTGTGTGTGTGTGTGTGTGTTGGGGGGGGGGGAGATGAGCATTTGTCCCTTATTTTAAAATTATGCAGTAAAATACCTCTGTTTTGAAACTGTAGGGGTAAAAGGCCCAATACTAGACAATGGGCCACGGCCCGTCCGAGGAGTCCACCCGTCCGAGAACAGCAAAGTCTTGCAGGACTCGTCCGAAGAGAATCTATTGTTGGGATAAACAGAGGAACGAACCAGGCCAATGCTTTAGCACCGGCCCTGGTATTTCCGAGGAGTCCCCTAACGTTTATAGACCATAATGGACAGGTGGCAACAATAAGATATTTTATAAAAAGTTGCTGCTACCGCATTTATGACCCTGCAACCAACATCATGACCGCATTAATGGAGAGTGTACATCTGAACAGTGACCCTAGTCCCTCATAGCTACCAGGCGAAGGCTTTAGGGTGGCTGATGGGACAGGAATCAGGATGAAGCTGCCCATTTGGCACGTGTGAACTTGCCTATAAATAGAGCTTAAGGCAACGTAGAAGGGGGACGAAACATTGGAAGAGGAAGAAGGTAGAGAAAAAGGAGAACTGAAGGAGAAGAGAAAAGAAACAAGAACACTTGAACGAATGTCATAAGCATCTCCTCGAACACATCCGAACCAGAAACCAAGACGTATACTGCACCCCTCTATCATTAAATTGACCCAACTAAGCTTGGGCCAACTCCCAGTTTGCCTTCTGCTGTATTAGCCGAACCCACTCTCTTACAAATAAACTGTGGGGATATTGTTTGCGAGTAGGACAAAGGCCCATCTTTCTTGTAAGCCCAAACTCCAAATTGTACCCCTACAGAAACTATTTAGCAAAATGCTCCTGTTTTTTAAACTCGATTTTAACAAAAAATTGACTTTTGTTTAAAACTCGATATCCTCAAAATCGAGTTCTGTGTATATTTTTAAGTGTAACTTGACATTAGGAATGTCGGATTCCATTTAAATTTTCAAAAAAACTCAAGTGATTCAAGAAACTTCAAGGATTCAGGGGTAAATTGAGTTATATTGAAACTCGATTTTTAGAAAATCGAGTTTCAAAACAGGGACACAAAACTTAATAGTTTTAAAAGGAAGATATTATACTAGATATTTTAAAAAATAAGGGCAAAAAAAATTTTTTTCCCCATAATAAGTGGGCCTTGACTTTCTTTAAGAAACAAAAATAAAAAATAGAGTGGGCCTTGACTTAATAATATTCTGACATTAGCCATGGTGTTGTTGCAGTGGCATTGTTCATTATTATGATTTATGAGTACCAACGGTGACAAAAGCAAAGACATAATAACTGATAGTAAAAAAAAAAACAAATCATTAGATTGCTTCTAGAATGCGTAATGATCCTTCTAATAATAAACCTTTTTGGGCCAATGCAGACGTTCTCTCTCCCTTAAGACATTATTATTGCAAGGGTGGTAGCCCACTAGACTAGAGATGATTTTGTGAGTTTTAAGTTTGGTTCATGGGTTTCTAAAAAAGTTTCTTGCACATGCGATTCACCAAATTCACCTTCTTGCACTCCCGACCAAATCCTTTTCCTTTTCTCTAAAATGATCTTTTTATTTCTAATTCTAGTGGTCCATATGAACTATACATTGTGAGAGGTAAAAGCCATGCAGCTGGTTTCACTTACCTTGGCTACCCAATTTATCAAGTTTAATTGCAGTTGTTGTGCTAGCAAGATAGTTCATCAACAAAACGCGTAAGATACTATATATACTCCAACTTTTAGCTCGAAATATTTCCCCTTGTTTTAATAATTAAATACAATAGAATTTAAAATCTATGATATCCATTTAATAATGATTATTTTTTTAATATATATATATATATATATTTTTTTTTTTTTTGTATAAGTGCAATTTGAATACAAATCCATTGCTCTGATAAATAATTTTTCAGTCAAGCTAATTAAAACCCTCAACAGAAGAAAAAAAAAAATCTTAAGCCTTTCAACCACTTTATGATAGCTTATGTTAACAATGATCAAGGATATTTAAATTTAAATTAACAGATTGTTTTTTTTAAGATAATCAATTAATTATCTAAAAAACTTAATTATCCATTGAAATTTTCTTGTGCGTTCATGTACTTGATTGTTGATAAGCTTAAAATAATGGGATTATCACACGTAATTAATCATAATTATTTACTCATAGTCACATTTAGCTAACCCTAAGTTCAAGAATGCAAATCGTTCATTGAAACTTAATGTGATTTGATCTTGTCACAAGGTGGTTTGATTTTCGCTCTCAATGTATCGTTTTGATCAATAGACATTTAATTAAGCTCTCGTCTACCCAACAATAAAAAAGATGAGGTAGAGCCACTTAAGACGTGGTACGAATTGAATACATTCATTTAAAAAGAGTAGTTCCAATTGACAAAAGGATGAGGTAGAGCTACTAAAGATAATTTGATCATGTGCAAATTGCAAAGGAGAGTGGTTAATTAATACATCAAAGAGAAAAAAAGTGACTTGATTCAGGTTGAGAGAACATGAAGTGATAAATGAAGACCTAAAATAACACTAGCAAAACTAATAAAAAATGACATGTTTGTTAATTAAGGATGTGACATAGAATATAATTTTATATTAGATAAAAATGATGTAAAAGGATACGTGTGGCTAATTGTGATTAGTTTGTTAAGGATTCGTAACATATCACAAATCCCAAAGTTGGAGGAATAAAGTTTGGTAGTTATTGTTGTTAAAAAGTACAATTATGGATTAAGATCTTGAAGTTCTTAAGGTTAAGGTAATTGAACCGTGAAGTTTATAAAATTTTATTCATCCATATTAAAATGAATGGATTAAATTTTACCACGTCATCAATAATTTAGATAACCTTTGTTAATTATGTTGTAGAATTTAATCCACAAACAATAAAATGGATGGATAGATTTTTATGAATTCCATGATAGAGTTATCTACAAAATTAACTTTTAAAAATCCTAATCTAGAAAGTTAAATCTAAAAAATTTAAGGTTTAAAAAAATTACTTAAATTGACAGTAAAATTAGAATGTGATTTTTAGGATGAATATGATGCTTTTTAGGGGAAAAAAAAAGTTTCATGTTGTTTTTGTTTTCAGTTTTCAAAATTTTGTTTTCAAAACCCATTTTCCTAATTCCAAAAGCCACTTGCATTGTTAGGAACCAGTTTTCTAGTCTAGTTCAATTGATTCCCCCCACCCCTCATTTATCTTCCAATTACAAAATTACCATCACACCTTACCACCAAATTCAAATCCACCACCTATAGCGACATCCAAAACCCATATTTATCACCATCAACCCCAAATCCACTACTTATAATCACAGTCAAATATGAGAGAAAAATCGATCTGGCTGAGGAGAAAGAGAGAAATTGATATTGCAATTTGTGTGGTGAGAAAAAAGAACTATTGGTAGTGCCTCTCTTGGTCGAGTTTTTTTACAAAAAAAAAAAAAAAAATACCACTGAACTGATTTTTGTTGTACTTGCCTATTTATTGTTCTAAAACCCTCATTTATTGTTCTTGTTTTTGAAAAATGAGAATAAAAAACAAAACCAAACATGTTTTTGGGTGGTGAGACCCACAGAAAATAAGGTGTTTCTTTATGGAACCAGCCATAGCCTTTAGTTTGTAAATAGAGTACTTTGAAAATTTTAAAAAGCAATATAACCAAAAAAAAAATTAAAACAAAACTGAACAAAGTGTAAAATACTAAAATTTGACAAGAAAAAACATCTCACCTCGAAACCCGTTGAAAAAAACTCGTAATAGGAATATCAAGGATAGATATTTTATATTAAAAAAAAAAAGAGTAAAAAAGAAAATATTCCTTTTTATCTTTCCCAATATGTAGAAACAAGTTGCAACAGAGAGAGACAGTTGTTAATCAATAAAAAAATAATATAATAATTGTTTTTCTGAAACTCCGACAGTTTCATAGGACAGTCCTGAACGTGAATCACGTGCAGACTTTATTGCCTTGCCGGAAAGCAAAGTGGGATTCCAGATCTGAATATGGGACCACGTGTCGTGATCTTATTCCGTAGTTAGTGTGAGATGATGAGACGTTGGATCTAAAACGTGGTGGGACCCACCCTTTCTCTTGAATCTAATTCTATTCTATTTCTTTAGGTCCGTAATTAGCGCGCGTGGAAATAATAAAGTCCCCGAAATTAATGGTTTTTTTTTTTTTTTAATTTTCATTTCTACTTTGAGTTTTCATCCGTTGAAAAGTCAAAGTGACAGACAGGCATTGGGCGTGTGTGCATGGAAGCCAGCTTTGTTTTAAAAGCTCTTGTTTACCTTTCATTTCTTCACGCGTAGTTATTAAACCCAGATAGGAGGTTGACCCGATTTATAAGTTGAATCAATGGGTCATTGGTTCAATCAGTGTGTCAATAGTCCAACCACAAGGTTAAATAAAAAGATTTTAAAATTTATATATATATATATAAGTTTGAGAAATTATAACATAAATATGTAAATTAACTAAAAAAAAAATGTATATGCCTATATTAAACTTGTTATTATAATTCAAAATCAAGATTTCACAAGTAATAGCATTAAAAATTCTATAAAATTCACAAGCAAAATAAACCAACATTATAAGATTGCAACAAAATTTTTGCTAAATAAAATTTTATTATGTGTCTTTAAATTCTACATATTAAAAAAAAAAAAAAAGTAAATCTCAAACTACATAAATAAAATAAGAGAATAAATATGTTAAAAGACTTAAACTTAAAGCAATAAACAAATAAAACGCAAAAAAACATAAACAAAAGAAGAGAAAATAATATTTAAACAATAAACCATATAACATATGATAGTGTCCTGAAATAACCCAACTCCAAGCTCGTCCGTAGGGGTCGTCCAAAGAAGAAGTAAAGATGACTTAGCCCAAGAACCTCGTCCATATCAGGGTCTTCCCTCCATAAAGACTCTTGAACAGCTTACAAGGACTTCAGACGTGATTACCACATGCAACCTCTGGACGAGGTTTATACACTTATTCCATAACACATATGCACAATCAAAGACATTGCCACGAAACCACCTCCAATGACAGTTACGGAACGTATGACCAAATAATATAACTTCCATAGCAGTTATGGAAGTTAACTCCGAACCTTCCGACTTTCTCTAATATAGGAGAAGTTACCAAGTAAATAACTGCTCACAGCATGCACTATATAAACAACTATCGCCAATGAAAAGGTACGGAAATCATTTTCCAAGTATTTTGGAGTTCTTAAAGTTGAGCGATACAATGACTTTATCATCGGAGGGTTTTGGGCCGGTCCACCCTGGTCACCTCTGATAGTTTGTTCATCTCTTCAGGTTTTTTTCAGATTATCTTTTCGCCATCGAAATCCGAAGCATCCAGCCTACTGATTTTGTCACACATCATTAACATATACTAATATACTCATACCTATGTTTAGCTAAGTGAAACTAAAAAGTGATTTGTTCATACCAAAAAATAGATGCATATTTGTAAGTTTGAGGAATTGAAACTATGAAAAGTGATGGGTAGAGTAGTGTGAATCAGCAAAGAAATGATAGAACAATGCATTTTTTATATTTCTTTAGGTTTTCCTTTATTTAAATTACCATATTATTACACATTAAATAAAAAAGAAGTCAATGAGATAAACATATTAATGTAATTTTGCACAATTCACAAACTCATTCGGGTCATTAAAACCCAACTGGGTCACATGGTTTTTTTAAAACCCGCTGGGTTTTACCGGTTTTGACTAGATCTTGCGCACATCTGATTCAATTGATGACCCGAACTCCGAAGTGCGCACATCTTACGCACATCTGATTCAATTGGCCGGTCCACCCCGGTCACCTCTGATAGTTTGTTCATCTCTTCAGGTATTTTCCAGATTATCTATTCGCCATCGAAATCTGTAGCATCCAGCCTACTGATTTTGTCACACATCATCAACATATACTAATATACTTATACCTATGTTTAGCTAAGTGAAACTAAAAAGTGATTTGTTCATACCAAAAAATAGATGCATAGTTGTAAGTTTGAGGAATTGAAACTGTGAAAAGTGATGGGTAAAGTAGTGTGAATCAGCAAATAAATGATAGAACAATGCATTTTTTATATTTCTTTAGGTTTTCCTTTATTTAAATTACCATATTATCACACATTAAATAAAAAAGAAGTCAATGAGATAAACCTATTAATGTAATTTTGCACAATTCACAAACTCAGTCGGGTCATTAAAACCCAGCTGGGTCACATGGTTTTTTTAAAACCTGCTGGGTTTTGCCGGTTTTGACTGGATCTTGCGCACATCTGATTCAATTGATGACCCGAACTGGTCTATGTGCTGGGTCACCAAGTTACTAGTTCGATTGGCCGGGCCTGGTCGGGTTTAATAACACTCACACCCTTCCTCAAACTCACCGCTCTATCTCTCTCTCTCTCTCTCTCTCTCTCTCTCTCTCTCTCTCTCTCTCTCTCTCTCTCTCTCTCCTTATTTATTTTTTATTTCTATTTTTATTATATATATTAAACTTTATTCAATTTTTTAGATTATAAGTTGAGTATGTATTTACACACTCAATTTTATAATTTGTTGATATGTGTGATTGTGAATGATTAATTTAAATGTCATGCAAGTCATAAAATATCTCTCATCATTGAAAATATCGACCACTCAAAGTTATATAAATAGACAATTTATAAAATTGTGTGTGAGATTGATTATGACTCTAAAATTACTTTTAGGAGTTTTATAACAAGTTTGAAGATAGGTCATGTTAAAGATTAATAATTGATGTAATACACACTTAAAAAAAAATACACATATTAATGATTTATTGGCTTACGCATATAAATTCATTATAATTACTTGTTTTTTTGGATATATGTGTATAGATTGACTTTATTTTTTGAAAAATGTATACAAATATTATTTAATAAAGCCTTGAATACATTTTAACCACTACCCTTGGGAGATTTGTTAACAAACGATAAATGTTATGTTTACAATATTTTATCAATAATTTCACAACAAATCTTAAGTGACAGATTATTATTAGTTTTTTTTTTTTTTAGATAGTTTGAACCTATGGCGTTCGCTCTTGATAATAGCTCTTTATCATCAGACCAAGACGCTAATCGGTTTTTGGTGTAAGCGGAGATTGAACCCCAAATCTCTTATTTAACCATCAGAGATTTTACCAGTTAACCATCAGAGATTTTACCAGTTGAGCTAACTGAAACCCACTATTAGTTGTTACTAATAGACAAGAAAATAATTTCAATAATAAGTCTAAATTAGAACCAATGATAACCTTATATTTAATATTTATTGTGAAATTGTAATAAACGTTGCATTTATCACGACGGAATCCATTATTTAAATACATTTATAGTGCACATCTCCCTCTCTCTCTCTCTCTCTCTCTCTCTCTCAAAATAAAGGGCATTGACTTCTAACACACAACTTTATTCTGGTTGACATAAGTATAACCATTTCTTTTTTACGGTTACCTTTTTTTTTTCTTTTTTCTTTTTTCTTTTTTTGTGTGTGTGTGTGGAAAGTACTTGGTTTTTTAAAAACAGAATTTATTAGAAATAATTTTTTTAATTAGAAATGAAAAAAATTATTAAATAATATTCTTTTTGAAAAAATGATTTTAATCAGGTGGACAAATAATATGTGAAAGTTAGGAACTATATGAAACTTGGAAAAAGTTAACCGATGTTTTAAAGACATTAATTAAGGAAATATTTTTAAAAATTTTTTATAGAAAAATAAAAAAGTAAATAATTTTTTGAATTTTTTTTTTCTATAAAAGTGGTATCAAAATTTTTCTAAACTTGTCAATTAACAAATTGTAAGGGCGCCCGTTAATTGGACTCATAAAATTATTACTATGCAATTTATATTTGGAAAGGACCAAAATTGAAAATCCTTTCACCTATTCATAGAGACAAAATCTAGTTCTCTTACTCATGATTAATTTTCAAAATATCAACAAAAATCAACAAAATCTTTGCAAATTAATTTCCATCCTTTTCTTGAGCGAAATTAATTTCCTTCTTAAAGTATATGAAAATAAAAATGTATTATTTTAAAGGGGAAACGTTAGCTACAAAATTTGTTGTAACTTAAGGTTACAATCTTACTCAATATCATTAACATTACTACATAATTTGAAAATCTAACTATTGGATTGTATGTTCTTTAAGTTATTAATATATGTGTCAACTTTTGTGACAATATTAGTTACTATATGATCTATAAGATTATATTTTATGCATAATTTTAAACTAAAAAAACTTGCAATTTAAACAATTTATTGATTATGTAGTTATTGATCTTTATTTTTTTAGAAATTTTGCAAACATAAAGGATATAAGAAGAAGATGTAATCCAATTGTAGATTTGTCAAAATTCACCTTCAATCTAAAGATATTGAGTAACGTTGTAACCTTAGACTACTACAAATTTTGTAGCTAAATTTTGTCCAATTTTAAAAAGGGAGTATAAGGATATAACAAATTTCACTGTGAAACTTATGCTCCACTTGTTTTAATGTAAAACATTGTCCGAAAAATTTATTCCAATTTTCAGGTGTTTGTAACTTTGTTTATAAATAAAATATAGTCAAACTTGTAAAATATTTTCTGTTAACCGTAATTTTTTTTTATAAAAAGTTGTAAAATGTTTTTCCTTCGAAAATTTAGTAAAACATTTTCCAAAAACACATAGTGGCTTACCCTCCCCCATCTGGTTGCTAGGTCACCGGTTTAATGGCCGAAGACACCTTTCCGGCGACTAGTGCTGACAGTCCGGTAGCCGGATAATCCACTCCAACATTCGGTGATGGTGATTTAGTGGTCAAAGACTTTGCACTGCCGTCCGCTAATAACAATCCAGTGTCTAGTGACTCCGCATTATGACTAGTGCCAATGGTTCGGTGGTTAGTGACTCCGCTCCGTGTCTGATGCCAATGGTCGAAGAATCTACTCTAGTGACCGATTTTAGCGGTTTGGTGGTAGGAGATGCCTCACTAGCAATCGATGCAATAGTTTGATGGCCTAAGATGCTGCACCGGAGACTAGTGTTAGAGGTCCGGTAATCAAAGATGTCTTTTTGTCAACTAGCGTTAGTGATCTGGTCACCAGAGATACCACTCTGATGGTGATCATCGGCAATCTGGTTGCTGCTTTGATTGCAGGTTACAGCAATTTGATGTTAAGCTATTAGTTTTGTTGGTTTGCTTGAAAAATTTTACTTATCATACTAAACACCTAAAAATATTTTACTAAAAATGTTTTACATGTAAAATATCTTATATTTAAAAATATTTTACTTCAAAATAAACGAAGCGTTGATATGTCAACCTTTAAAGATAGAAATGGTTGATGTGTCACATTAGCTAACATTTATGTCTTATCCCTTTATCGGTCTTCTATGATAAAATTATTAGTAATAAATTTTTTTCTTAGCATTTTCGTTAATGGAAAAATGCTTGGTATAGTGGATAAGTTTATTGGCTTTGTGTCACCACTAGTTGTGCTGCTTCTTTTAAAGTCAAGTTCCTCTTTATTCAACTTGGAAATGATGGAGATTATCCATATCAGTAAGCACTAATTTTTTTCTTCAGAAAGTTCCCAATTTTAACATTCTATTCTAACATTAAATTTTCCAGAGCAGTTAGGGACTATGTTTGACTCAATGTAAACTATTTTCAGATGAAAATATTTATTAGAAAGGAAAATATTTTTAGTTGTTTAATTGCGTTATAGAAAATATGCCGAAAAATAGTTTCCAGTGTTTGGTTTGCACGTAAAATTATTACTGGAAAATATGTATATATGCTAGATGGTGTCTCTCTCTCTCTCTTAGTTCGAGTAAAGGCCAGAAAATAGGAGTGTAATTTAGATGAAGGTAAAATAGAAGTGTAACTGATTTTACACTAAAGGAGTCAAAATTTTACAGTTAAATTTAAATTGATTTCAGTTTGACCTTATTTTCCGACCCATCCAAACACCTTCTCAGGTGTAAAATATTTTCCATAAGGGTTTTTCACCTTAAACAAACACAACACAAGGTTTCAAGCGAAAAGTTTACCACTAAGGGTAAAAGGCTATGCTCTTTCTGATTTTATTTATTAAATTACGGAGTACATTCACTTTCTTGGCTTATTTCCCTTATATGGATTTAATTGTAAAAAAATGAGATTAATTGTTGTTGTTTTATTGATTTTAATTGTTTTGATTGACTCAAGAGTAATTTAATTAGTGTATCATTTTCTTGGAATTTATTTTTAAAAAAATTTTCTTGGAAATTTAGTAAGATATTTTTAGGTATTAGGCAATGTTAATATTGGAAAACTTATCTAACATTAAAAAAAAGTTAATATTGGAGGGGGATACTCATATAATAGGAAACTATTTGTTGTAGAGATTTATTCCTTTTTTTTTTTATAGAAAAATTGAAATTTATTCATAATTTTTTTTAGTAAATAGTAATACTTATTAGAACACACACGAAAACACACACGAAAATAGTAATAATAGTGTTTAAAACCGGGTTTATAATACATTATATAACCAGAGTACAACTACAAAAGAGTCTAAACTTTGTAGTTTTAGATTAGAGTTATAAACAACAGACACTAAACACACACAACTAATGTGGGATAAACATTCTTTTTTTTTTTTTGAGTAAACACATAACTAATGTGGGATAAACATTTTTTTTGAGTAAATAATAATACTTATTAAAAAGAATATTGCTGTGACTAGGATATATTTTTTCTTAATAGGGAAAAAGTTATTGCGTAGCAAATGCATTTTAAGTGGATGATTCATGGTTGTGGGATTCATAGGATGTTGGTTTGAATTCTTATGTAATTTTGCTTTTTTTTTAGAGAGAAAAAAAAAGTAATTTTCCCATTTTATATCACTATATAATAACATGATTGTTCATCAAAAAATAATAATAGCATGATTGTATGCAACGTAGGCAATAACTAAGCTGTTTTCATTTGAATTTCTTTATAAAAAAAATGAAATTACACAAATTCATAAATTTATTATACAATTTAAACTCTACTTAAATAACTGAACCTATGTTACGTTTAAGTCAAACATAATAAAAATTTTGAAAGGAAGTTTTACAAGAGATAGTTACTTATATTTATTGTTAATAAACATCACATAATATTAATTTAAAGTAATGCTATTTTCACGCTCACAATTTTGTCTTTCCCCATCTCTCTAATGAGGTATGCGTAAAAAAAACTTATAATCAATATTTATAACATCATATGCTATCACCGCAAATCTTATTCAAGTTTTCAAGAGGTAACTTCATCCGTATATACACTTAGATTAGACTAGAGTAGAATTTTTATCTTATATTTAACAAAAAAACATCATATGCTACTTTTATTTTAAATTATGGTCACCATTTTCAATCCCCTCTTAATATATAAATCATGTATATGTAATAAAATGTGGGGGTGTACCGGTGTAGTAGTAGAAAGTAGAAACAATTGTTTCCATAAAATATTAATTATTAATTAATATTTTTTTATATATTTTTTTGTCAACAGCACTACAAAAAGAAAAAAAAGAAAGAAAGAGTAAAAGTAGTATCATAGAAGAAGACAACATTGTCTATTGTCCATTGTCCAAATTGAATCATTCAATTTAGTGAATTTTTAAGTAATTTTCTCCTTATTAGTCAGTCGCTATTTATTTATTATTATTATTATTTGACAAAAATATTGTTGTAGAAAAGAAACGTGGGTTGAAAAATTGAAAGTTAAACTATTGCTTTCATTAGTTTCATAATCACTACCTAAAACTGTAGAATTAGTCTTTTACTTGGTTAAATAAACCACAGCGTTGTAGTAATTGTTGAGTACACCGTACACGTACAACTACCTTATGATGCTATAAAAGAGTGAGAGGCTCCGATCCAACCTTTTCTCCCTCGTGGCTCCGTCCTCCTCTGCTCTGTTATCTCTTCCATAATCCTTTCTCAAGGTCCCAACTCTCTCTCTCTCTCTCTCTCTCTCTCTCTGTGTTTACGCAACTGGTTTTCTGCGCAGATCTGTTGCCTTTTCATTTCGTACTATTTTTTTATGCAATTTATTTTTCACAAACTCCACCCCCTCTCTCTGTAATGGATCTGATTGAATACTAGATTTTTGATTTATTGTTTTTGATGTTGTCAAACTCTGTTTTACTCTGGTGCTGCAAAAACAGTGGCTGAGATTTTTTTTTTTTTTTTTTTGGGTTTTTCCGCCGAGGCTTGAGTCGCGGATCTATGAGCTTTGATGTTGCTCTCTGTTTGCTTTCTTATAAAATTGGAGAAAATCGAAAAGAAACGGAAGGAAAGTGAGGTTTTTGTTTTCAGAAACGAAAATTAGGGCCTCAATTAATTTCAAAATACTGTGATTTGTATTTTTGTATGAAAGTTTGGATTTTTACTTAGATGGGTCGAAATTTTTTGTGTTATATTTGCAGTATATGAAAGAAAGTTCTTTTTTTTTTTTTTTAATTTATAAATTTTATGGAATCATGTGTGCGTGTGAATGAAAGTTTGGATTTTTACTCAGATTTGGTTAATTTCGGGAGTCTTTTGTGGCAATATATGAATGAAAGTTTTGTGTTTTTTTTTTTCATTTTACTGAGATTGGTTGAATTTTGTGTAACAGGCGTTCTTCTGCGGAATTGTATCGGTTATTCGAAGATGAATCACTGTAACCTTAAGCAGAACGCCTTTTCGGTTGTCGGCAGTGAAGAGATGAGAGGCCCTGTCTCGATCTCTGATCTGAAGGGCCCTGTGGTTTGCCCCAAGCCTCGCCGAGTCGGGGTTTTGGCTAACAATTCCCTGAGGCCCTTGAGATGGCACATGAGGTAAAACAATTTCTGATCTGTTCTTTGGATTTTCATGGTTATGTTCAGTGTTATTGGATTTTGAGGATTTACGGGTTTTTGTTTTTGTTCACAGTCATCCACCTGAGGTCTGTGATTCCAAGGCTGGGGCAGAGCTTCTTGATATCATTCTTATGAAGGTGAGTTGTATTTCTTTTCTTGTTTGGTTTGATTTCAAGTTTAGATGTTTAAAACTTTTAATATATGATATAAAATTGTTTTGATTACATATGATATGATTAGGTATGGATTTTTGTGTTGGAACAATCATAAGATTCATAACCATAGCCTTAACCAATTACCGTAGCTTTGGTGTATTTGAGAAAGTGTTTTGTGAAAAAAAGTTACAAAATCTTTTTTGAGGGTTTTTTTTTTTTTAATAATATTTTTGAGGTTCAATGATGTTGCTTTAATTTTTAGTTTGTTTTTGAATATGGGTTTTGAAAAGTAGTAACCAAAATTCTGAAGGCCTCATGTTCTTGATGTGGCAGTATCAATTCTTTTGCTTTTGGGAAAATGTTTTAGGTTTAAACACAAGTAGTTTTATCATTTTTCATTTGGGGGATTGGGTAAGTCTACAGTTTAGTCACTTGCTTTATCTTCTTTGTTTAGATAGAATGTTTAGGTTGACTGTTATCTTTCAACTGGTCTATGGGCTGTGACTAATATCTTGGTTTCTACAGGAGGGTTATGGGATGGAACAATCTGCAACACAGTTTGCTTCGTCTCCACCATATTTTTGCGGGTCTCCTCCGAGCAGGTCTGCCAACCCGTTAATCCAAGATGCTCGATTTGGAGATGAGAAGGTTGCTCCTAGTGTTATTCCATCTCCTTCGGGTGTTTCATCTCCATCATCATCTTCACGCAAAGGAGGGTGTGTTAGAATGAAGTTTGGCCTTAAACCGGCCGCAGTTAGAGTAGAAGGTTTTGATTGCCTCAACAGGGATCGCCAAAATTCAAGCATCCCTGCTTTCGCTTAGAAATCCATCAACGGGAAGTGTACATATAAGGAAGCTAAACGCAACCAGAATTCATAAACACAGCAGTCTTAACAAGAGGAGAGAATTTTGAATATTTTTGGAGAGGATTGAGATCTTCTGTTTGTAGTGTATATATCATATCTTTTGTTGGTGATCATCTCATTGCTAATTATCTCTGTAAGTAGTTTGGTTGAAATCAAAAGAGACATCAGACATTATGTCGTTTAGAAAGGTTGTGATTATTGGAGAGCACGGCTGTATTGTAATATAAGTTGGGCTAGTGTTGGGAATGTTCTGATTTTTTAGGTGATCACCATGAAAATTTTCTGTATAGAGCGGATGGTGATTTAATTTTGGTAACCTATCATGTAAATTTGCTTTGATAATTATCTGTCTGGTTCTTATTTTATTTTTCCCTGCATTGCTCTTAAATTTTTTGTTTCTCATCATGGATTGTGTAAATTTTTTACCCTGCTGCATCATTGTGGTTCTTAATTTGTTCCAAAGAGATTCTTTTCTGCCTTTTGTTGTCAACAATTTTAACCAGAACCTTCTGTTTCTATATGATTGATGCTCATTGTTGGTACAAATTACTATCTTTTGCATACATGTTGAATCTCTCTTTTGTATATTGCTTCTCTATTTGTCAAGGTATCCCAATATCAGCATTTTGCCCCATGGCTTCAACATGTGATATTAAAGTAGACAAGCATGGCTTCAACATGTGATATTAAAGTAGACAAGCATGTGCAAAAAATTTCGTCAATTTTGGCATAGAAATCTACTTTTTTTCTTATTCTATATACTCATCTTTCAAAATGTTTCATATCGGATTATTTATTTTGCACTATATTACTATAAAATATTAAATTTTCTTGATTTTTTTAATTATTTCTCTTTTTTTACACAATAACCACAATTTACTCTTTAAATTTATACAACTATACCAACTTTGGAAATTTTTGCAATTTTAGCTGGATTGATATGGGTGATTTTAAGGGGTTAAATGTGTAAAATTGATACATTTTGGGTAGCTCTTCATAGCTGCACAATATTTGGGTAGCTTCCCCCACACCCCCCCCCCCCCCTCCTCCCCTCTCTCCCCTCTTTCCTCTTTTTTATTACTAATTTGCTTTTATTTTTACAATTTTGCAATAATAGCCCAAGGAGGTATTGAGTTGTGGGCTCATTGATTTGGAGTGTGATGTAAACCCAGAGTTGCTCAGGTTCAATTTACCACACTATCGGTTGATAGGGTTTTTAACGTATTTTATAGACATAGTGAAATAGTCTGGCCAAAAAACTGGAACATTGCTTTCTTTTATATATATATATATATATATATATATATATAATTCACAATTTTTTTGCAACAAACATGGCAGATTAAGATTAGTGGCACATCACTTATACATGAGACTATTACCTACATCATTTCACCAATTACAACTTGTTGCCTTCGCTGTGGTGAAATTTGTTATATAAACTTATTGATGTTTACAAATGTTACTATTTGCTAGTGTTTTTCTTTTTTTTTAATTGATGGGACTAGTATTCTGTTTTGGTTTTATTTGTTGGCGCAAATTACTTCAACATTGATTTATTTTGATGTACCATTATAAAGTTACCACTCCACAATGTATAATAATATAATATTCATTCATAAACATGTGTTTATGTATAATTTTAAAATTGAAAAACTTGAAATTTAAGTATGTTGTAGACAAGGTAGATATTGATCTTTGGCAATCTTGAAATTTTGTATCAATGGAGAGTATAATAGAAAATGAAATCCAATGATAAATGTCAAAATACACATTCAATAAAAAATTATTGAGTGGTTTAACATTACTGAAAGTTATACCAAATTATATTTCTTAATAACTTTATTGGATTAATTGAAAAACACATTGTTGGATTATATTGTCTCTTTATATCTTCTATACTTGCAAAATATCAAGATGACCATGAATCAATATCTATCTTATTTACAAAATGTTTCAAGTTTTTCTTTTTATATATTTATTTTTTGAAGAATTATATGTAAAAGATGAGTTGGTATATTTTATGAATTAGATGGAATCTAATATTTGATTGGCACGAAATTTAGCATAGTAAAACAAAGAGGAATCATAATACAATGGTTTGAATATTGAAAATATTAATCCAATTTAAAAGTTATTAAATGGTGTAATATTAACCAAGAATTAGACTAATTTGATCCAACAAATATCATATATATCCTTTTATTTTTCCATTTATATCTTCATTTCTTATTTTTATTACTTTTTATCTTCAATTTTTTTTCTCTCATATAAAAAAAATCCTCTTATTGATGTTTACAAATGTTACTATTTGCTAGTGTTTTTCTTTTTTTTTTTAATTGATGGGACTAGTATTCTGTTTTGGTTTTATTTGTTGGCGCAAATTACTTCAACATTGATTTATTTTGATGTACCATTATAAAGTTACCACTCCACAATGTATAATAATATAATATTC
Source organism: Lithocarpus polystachyus (assembly GCA_033629205.1). NCBI lineage: Eukaryota > Viridiplantae > Streptophyta > Magnoliopsida > Fagales > Fagaceae > Lithocarpus > Lithocarpus polystachyus. The sequence continues at coordinate 57,314,063 of CM066163.1, forward strand.
ATTCATAAACATGTGTTTATGTATAATTTTAAAATTGAAAAACTTGAAATTTAAGTATGTTGTAGACAAGGTAGATATTGATCTTTGGCAATCTTGAAATTTTGTATCAATGGAGAGTATAATAGAAAATGAAATCCAATGATAAATGTCAAAATACACATTCAATAAAAAATTATTGAGTAGTATAACATTACTAAAAGTTATACCAAATTACATTTCTTAATAACTTTATTGGATTAATTGAAAAACACATTGTTGGATTATATTGTCTCTTTATATCTTCTATACTTGCAAAATATCAAGATGACCATGAATCAATATCTATCTTATTTACAAAATGTTTCAAGTTTTTCTTTTTATATATTTATTTTTTGAAGAATTATATGTAAAAGATGAGTTGGTATATTTTATGAATTAAATGGAATCTAATATTTGATTGGCACGAAATTTAGCATAGTAAAACAAAGAGGAATCATAATACAATGGTTTGAATATTGAAAATATTAATTCAATTTAAAAGTTATTAAATGGTGTAATATTAACCAAGAATTAGACTAATTTGATCCAACAAATATCATATATATCCTTTTATTTTTCCATTTATATCTTCATTTCTTATTTTTATTACTTTTTATCTTCAATTTTTTTTCTCTCATATAAAAAAAATCCTCTTTGATGAGAGTCATGATTCCTAAGACACTCCAGAAATGTGAAAAATTTCATAAAACGATAGTGTGGTTAATTGAATTTAAAACCTTCAAATTACGTATAATTTTGGAAGTGATTTAAAAAAAAAAAAAATCATCAATTAAAAATTCCCCGACCCCAAAGTAAGAATGACGTAAGATAGTCATCACTGATCATCATAAACGACATGATTGCCACCAAATAATTTTGTTTTAGGATCCTTCCTAGCGTTATTAACTGGGGCCGGCTTTGCATTCATTATTGGTAGATGCTCATTCATTTTATGAAAAGCCAGACCTTACTTCAATTGTAGTACTAATAAATTGGATGTTTGGCGAAAAAGGAAAAAATGAATTCCAAAAATCGAAATCAACAGTTAATACTTTTCATGCTATGCACCCTTGTGTGTATTTACTGTATAAGCTAATGGATCTTGTTATCTAGTACACAATTTAATAAATAACAAATATTTGTTTATAAGTTATAATACATGTTTTTTCCAAAAGAAAAACACTTGTTGATAATTTATTTTTTATATTATAAATTTATTGTGATTGTATACATTTTATTTTATATTTTATACACAGTTTTATTTTTTATTGTTTAAAAAAGAAAAAAAAATCATTTACTGAAATATCAAATACATGTTAACTTGTGCCATTAAATTAGAGCCACTGATAATTAGATTATAAAATTGATACCAACGTTGTAGGTGCTTTAGTGGCCAGGCCTTGGGGCCAAGAAAACTTAAGTCTCGGATTTGAGTATCTCTAATTCCCATTAGTGAACATGTTGATGTTCATTTTTCTATATGTTGCCTTAGGCGTGTAGGGATTATCGCCCTTAGTTTTACACAATTTTCTTTTACCTATATATACATATATATATATATATATATATTGAAATTAAATAAGAAAAAAAAAATCCGCCTTGTGAAGAACTAATAGGCAAAAGCTACCAAAGGAGTGTTACCTAACCTGTATGGTAATATAATATAGGTCACTCTCACTCATCTACAGTACTAGCAAAGAAACAACTCTTAGCATATAGTGCATATAAACAAATCATAGAAAAAAAAAAAAGGAAATATTAACTGATGCTCTTAGGGTAATGGTTAACAATCCATTTAAAGAAAATTTTTATAGAAAAAGGAAAAAAAATTAATATTTTGACATCTTTTTCTATTTTCCATAAAAGTGGTGTCAAAACTTTTCTAAAATAAATTGTTAATCATTGCTTTAAGAGCACTCATTAGCATGACAAAATAATTTCCCTAAACCAACACGGTAAACCATGAATATGAGTTCTACACTAAAAAATAGCCAATAGTGAGCGACAGATGACAACTCAGGTTGCTTGTGATTTGTGAATTTGTAATAAAAATCATAAAAGTTATCTCCAACTATGGTCGGTTAGCTAGTTGTAGTGTTCATGATTTAGGAACATGGCCCAATCGGTTGGTAAGCTAAAAGGTGATAATTTATAAACGTGGCTGCCTGTTATAATCGCTTGGCTTTTTTAGGTTGGCAAGATTTCAAGAAATGTCTATGTCAACAATGGCAATGTACAAATTTGATTAAATTTAATTACTGTTTGACAATTGGTTTTTTATTTTTATTTTTTATTTTTCACTCGGAGAATGTCACCATTCACAAAGTCTCTCCAATTCCAATATAGATGGAAAATTTCCAACAATTCCCTTTCGTGGAGGAAAAAAGAAATACCGTGTTTAAGTATTTCCGTTGGCTGGTCTATTCTTCCTAGGGGCACCTAACCAATTTTACAAGAAATTGGAAACCATATGCATTATGCACACTTATTTCTCTTCACCAATTTTCTCATTGAGCCGAAAAGACATTTATGTTGGTCCTTTTCAGTGGATTCCACGGTTGGAGATGTGCTATTGGTTTACCCTTCTTCCTTTATTTTTTTCCCCAACAATTTTTCACCACGAAGCATAATGGAGGACCACAATGAATGTGACAAAAATGTTATAACCGCCAGCAAGACCAAGATGTAAAGGAAATTTACATGAAACATCAGCAATACAAATGGGCCTAGCCAGGTTTTGAAGGGTTCCTGTGAATCTAATGTGTACATCAGTTCTTGAGTACAAGTTTGTAACAAAATTATAGTACCTTATGGCTTGTTTGGATGGAGGGAGAGTGGAAGAGAGTAGAGTAGAGTTGACTAAAAATAAGCTAATTTTGTGCTAAATATACTTAACTCAACTCTACTCTACTCAACTCCCTCTCTCTCTCCCTCTTCCTCAATCCAAACGGACAGGGTCCGTTGAATAGGGGGGAGGGCAGATTTAGAATTTTTCATCAATTTTCTCCTTCCCCCACTTTTCTCTCTAAATTGGGGTGAAAATTATTTCACTCAAATGATGGGCTTGGAGAAAAAACTCTTAACCAATTTTACTTAGAAAAATTTTATGTTTACAACATTTTAACTATTCTTTCACAACAAATTCTAAGTGGTAAGTTATTAACTCACTACTAAAATTACTTTTTTACCCACCAATAATAGCCAATAAAAATTTGTCAATTAGGATTTATTGAAAAATTGTTGTGAACATAGAATTTTTCTTTTCACTCTCCACCCTCCCCTCCCTAACCAAACACTATTTTCTTCCCTATTTCCTCTTCTTCCTTCTCTTCTCTTCACTTTTTTCTCCAACCAAACGGCCCAAAATTTAGAAGGGTAGTTGTCGTTTAAGGAAGGCTTGTGGGCATATTTTGGGTGCTAACTTTTTTTTTTTTCTATTGCAATTAAATAACAAAAAAGCAATTAAGCATGCTACAGGTAGAGTTTTCTAGTTTAAATAAATAAATAAAATTGAATAGTAAACTGAAACCCAAGTAAAAATTTAAAAATAAATAAAAGAATCACCTCAATCTACTAACATAATCGAGTGCTATTGTCTTAAGTCTTAACCCCTTTTACATTTAAAATTCTAAATTTCCAAGCAGTTGTGTTGCGCGACTGAAATGGGAGAATCATAATCTAGGTTATGACAATACAAAATTGTATAATAGCAGAGGCAACATAAGCCAACGCAATATTTTGAGCCATTCAATTGAGGTTAAAGAATGTTACAATATTCTAAAATAGTCATGTGACACGTGGATTCTCCTTAAGAAAATAGATTATTGTGGAGAATATTTACTAAGAATCAGAATTAGATTTTTGGAATTTAGTTTTTCTCGGTCTTGATTTTGTTCTTTTCTCCAAAAGCTTCCGCTCAAGCTGGATTGGTGGATTTTTGTAACTTTACTTTTTTTTTAAAAAAATATAAAAGTTTTCTTTTTTTAGAATAAAATATAGAGGGAAAAACCATAGAATCGAACGTTTACCATGACTAATAATAAAACTTGAAGGGAAAAACTAATGGCTTAGACCAATTTTGTGTGTGTTAGCCTCAAGTTTTTTTTTTTTTTTTTTTTGATAAATATTAGCCTCAAGTTATGTTCTTATAACGTTGTCTCCTTATAATTTTTATGTTTGTAAATTATTAAGATGATCAAAGAATTAAAATTTTAAGATTCCTTTAAAAAGAAATTATATATAGAATTTTTTTTTTTTTTGTGTTGAAATTTTAATATACCTTCTATATATAAAATTTTAAGATTCCTTACAACAATACCCAAACATGAGTAAGAAATCTTAAAATTTTAATACCCTCTCTCCTCCATTTAAAAGTTTAAAATAACCAAATAACAGAAAGGATATCTACTCTCTTTTTTCAATCATCACCTAAAAATGAAAATCTGTATATAAATAAATGAACTAAAATATTAAAAGAAAAAGGTGATGCCAATGCAAATACTAATGACATCATATGGCACAAAATGAGCACTACAAATAAGTTTACATTGGTGATTGGAGCAACATCCGAATAGAATACGGAAAAGTCCAGCACATAATCTCTCAGCTAGAATTTACATAAAGAAAAAAAAAATGTGTGATTAGGATAGATAGGTGAATCATTGCATAAAAGAATGTGAAAGTTGGTTATTGATTGATTCCAACGAATTTTAGACGCAAATGTACAAAGCTAAAAGTTTCACTTTATGTCCAGCTTCAACACACTCCCAATCTCTCAGAATCCTGTTTTCATAATGTAATTTGTTTCCCTACGGCAGGGCCGGCTAAATGGAGAAGCAAGAGATGCAGTCGTCTAAGGCCCCAGTAAAAAAAAGGTCCCTAAATTTTTAACAATAAAGTTATTTATAATTAATAAATAAAATAATATTTTTTTTACAAGATGAAAAGCAAATAAAAAATAGAGAATAATGCAACGTTCATAATATTTTTCACAATATTTTTACAACTAATACTAAGTAACAGGTTGTTACAGCTTGTTATTGTTGGCAAAAAATAATTATAGTGATATTTTCAAATAGAAAACAAAAAACAACTTAAAACCTAGGATTTGTTGTAAAAAATATTGTGAATGTTGCACGTCTAAAAAAAATAAGAATAATAATAAAAGTTTAGTTAGCAAACTTTTACTAGTTTTCATTTAAGTCTACAACTAATGCCACTCTTTTACTTACCAACTTACCACTATTAATCTACCACATCAACAAGTATGAAAAATTTTATCAATTTTTTTTTGTCTATAAAATTTCTAAAAAAAGAATAAAATTCAATGTAATTCATGTTAATTAGTAGTAATTTTGCAACTAAAATAAAAAAATCAATTTTCGCCTTAGGCCCCAAAATGCATCAAGCCGCCCCTACCCTACATTTCATTTCTTAAACCCATTACTTGAAGACGACAAAATTGATTGGTGAGGGCAGTGTGGGTCATATGAATTTTTTTTGACTTATGGGTTGGCTCTTCCACAATATGGTGCACGTCTATCAGTCTATGCTTGAATATCTATCAGTCAGCACAATTGTAACAAAATAATAGTAACTGTATTTTCTGTAATCAAAAGATCTATGGCTTGTAAAATTTGAAGGAAATTTTTTGGTTATAGTGTAACAAAAATGTCACTTTAATCTGGTACTTTTTGAGGTGCAATATTCATGCCATTTTTATGAGGGGTTGGAATGAATAATATTACGTCTATAATATTTCCACAATAATTTCATAACAAATTTTATATGGTAAATTGTTACTAGCTTTAATCTAAACTTACCACTGATATCATTTTTTCACTCGTCAATGATAACTTGTTATCTAAAATTTATTGTAAAATTGTTAAATATTGTGAGTGACGTTACTTGGATTAAATAAAAGAGGCTTTAATACGATACTTCTATAGATGCCAGTCATTAACTACCTGGTCTTTCTTGGGAACCATTCAAATCATACATGCCAGTCGTTATGAATCCCGACCTCTCAAATTGTATAGCTGATATCCTATAACCTTTAAATGAACACGGTTCATGACATTTGATAGAGTATCCCAGTTCTTCAGTTCAGTAATGTCACTATAACAGGTGTTTATGAGAGCTATACAAATACATCAATGGCATTAGATCTAAAAACTTGTAGAAGCACCAAAACAATTATACGGACGGAAGGGAAAAACTCTCTTTAAAGCAATTCAACTTTTGATGAGAACACGAATGCACCCAAATTCTCAAAAAGAGCTTTGATAAAGCCAAGTTTCTACTGCACAGAAACGATTCATTGCAAGTATAAATGAAAAATGAAAAATGCAGTTATTGCTTGTTTTTGTTTAGCACCATAGACAAACTACCTTTTTTTCAAGTTGAGTAGTGCTATGGGCAAAAAATTTTAACCACAAAATTTAGATAGTAAGTTGTTACAGTTTTTTATTTGAGCCCACTATTGATATATTATTTTTTCACTTAACATTAACAACTTGCCACCTAAACTTTGTTGTAAAAATATTGTGCCCATAGCTTAATTCTTCTAGGTCCCCATATCCGTAGGAACGTTGGAATCATGTATAATTGACTGTCATTGCCAATTGGGTGATACAATAGGTTGTAAATAAATATCATGATATTAGTCTTAGATGATTCTGACTCTCTGTATACATTTGGGTTTTGGCATCTCTCAATATTTGTGCTAGAAAAAGGTCCAAACTAAACTATAACCTAGAGGTAAAATATCCTGTTCATCAGTATATCAAAAATGCACAACCGTCAACATCCAAGAAAATAGCCTCTGTTCCAATAGCATCAGTATCTTTGCTTGCCTATAAACAACATATGAAAGGAAATGTCAAATATAGTTCAGAAAACAAATCATCCTCATAAGTAGACGTAAAATACACATACATGAGTGTGTATGTGGGTATAAAAGAGCTCAGGTCCATAATGGCACATACATAACTCGACAAAGTAAAGCAATAACCAAATTGCATTAGCCATTCACATGTCAGACAGTAATCAAAAGAATACCAGCATCTAGCACAACTTAATATTAGATAAGAATTACGCCTACTAATATATATATTTTTTAAAAAGGGGGGGGGGGGGGGTGCGTGGTTATCTAGCACAACTTAGTATTGTATAAGCAAAAATAACTTAAAAATAACTTACTCTTAGATATATTGCTTTGCATCAAACATCGCAGCTTGAGCTTGAGTTCCATCACTTTTTTATTTGTGAAACAATAGCTGCATGCTCTGAAATTGAAGGGCACCAATTTTAGATAAATTAGCTATGGAAAGCTTCAAGAATTGAGATATGGGCTTACATGGACTGTGAGAACAATATTCAAGGTTAATAGTTTATAGAATCTAAGATCTGGGCATTTTAAATGTTACACTTCCTTCCCCCATAAGAATAGGTAAAAAGTGAGGTTGTCAGTTCCAAACTCACTAGATACATGTATAACTAATCCATCAAAAAATTTTGAGCTTTAAAAAAAAAAAACTATTTAACATCAAGAACCTAATTATATTTAAGAGAGAACAAATACCCGATGTAATATACTATTTTGCCAATGAACTTCTAATTCAAATAGCACATCGTCCACTGTGAAAAACATGTGGAGAGTGAAATCAATGGGTTCAAGACCAACAGGGGTAAGTGACCAACTCAGCCATCAACAAGAAAAAAGAAAAGAAAAGAAAAAGAAAGAAAAGAAAAGACATTTAGTTAAAAGAAGCATTTGAATATGTGAATGTTAGATTGGATATGGAATACAAGGACATCAAGTTCAACCTACAAAAAATTTGCTAACAATCCATGCCACTATTCAAGTGCCCATATTAAATAATGATCACACTTTCAATCTAAAATAAAGTTAATAGAAACAAAGATACCACAATATTTTACAAAATTCAAGGATTTTGCATTTCAATCTAATAGTCAATAAAACTGAAATTAAACTTACCTTCCCAAAAGAGGCACAAAATTCTAAAAATTGCAATGCAAGTTCAACATCTTCAGGAGGTAAATTAATGTCAGCTACAGTCATTAAGCTGGCACCCTGAGGCAAAGGGATGTCAACTTCAAATTCTTTGTTCTCCAGATTCATGGTACCCTTCCCGACTTTACACGACATAGCATTGCCATTCTTCATGGCATATGAAACTCCTGCATTTTTCAGAGCTTCACCATCCTTTTCTTCTTTCATCTCTTCTGATTTAATGGGACTCAAAGGAAAATCCTCTGAAACACGTGTTTTTGAATTCTCTTTCATAGAGAGGACACCAATATCCTTTCCGTTTGTTATAGAGACTTCCTCAGAAATTTTAGGCTTCTTTGGGCTAGTCTTCTTTGGGTGAGCACCAACATCCCTGCATATTTCCTTCAGTGCTTCCCACTTTAATTTCCTTGACTTTATTTCATCAGATTTTTCCTTCCCCCATATCCTCAGTGAAATAACTTCATGTCCCTGTGACAGAACAAGAATCCCATCAGACAAACACACCAAAACCTAAAATGCTGCTGCAAACAAAGTACCACAAAAAAAACACTATCGAACCTTATTTAAAGCAACCAGGTCTTTCAGTGAAATATCCATGTTGTCAACAACCAATTCATTACCAAAATTGTCTCGAACTTTGACATTCAGCATTTCTGAAACAGATGAATATCCAGCAATCCTGGCCTTTTGCACTAGTTGACCAGTGGGTTTGTGACCTCTTTTCTTCCTAGAAAAACACTGATCTATCAGAATTACCAAAAGAATAAAATAACAGATTAGCTCACATACCAAACACTTACATGCAGAAACTGCAATTGCAAATGCCTCTACATCTGGGACATTTCCAGTCATCCAACATTTCCACCTCTTCTGCTTTCTCTCCATATCTAAGTCAATATTAAACAAAACGCATTAGCCAATAGCATCAAAAGAAGAACAAGAAGACGTTTATTATCAAATCTAACCTGTTCAAGAGGCATTTGTAACAGAAATATATGGGACAAGGCTTCTTCACTTTCAAGTTCTTACACGACACTGATAAAACCATCGTTTTTTGACGACACTTCAGCATTATACCCAAAAAACATAAGAGATTAATTAGTAAAGCTGGCCCTAAACATTAAACCAATTGAAAGTTCAGCAACTTAAATAACCATTAATTTGGAGAAATGAATCTGGAAAGTGAAGCTGACAATATGATAGCTAAATAACCGATCAAAAGTTTTGCATTGTGGTTATTTCCTACACAAGAACTAAATCAATGTTATGAAGCAGACAAAATGGACTAGGCCGAATTCAATGGAACTTTTTTGAAACAATGCAATACAAAGATTAGATAATTCCACTTTCTCTCACTTTCCCACGTTTTCTCACCAACCAAACATAACAAAGATTGCAAATTCAGCAAACTGGCTCAAAAAGTTCATCCAATCCAATCATCAGCCCCGTACCTTCATGTCAATTTTGCCAACATTGTCATTTGGCACCAGACATCATGGCATGAAACCCAATTATCATAGGTCAAACAGGTGGAGGGGGTCTTAACTAATGAATATAACCAACCGAAAACTGCAGGTGGCCATCATATTTTCACAACAAGCCATTCTGGCCTTCGTGTGACCAAGATCTAGCCGAGGGAGGCTGCGATCTACTAGCAGAGAACATCCTCTCTCCCCTCTCTCACTGCCAGCTGCCAATACTGAACCGACCAGTTTCAACCTATCATAAGACCACACTGGTCGGTCAAATGCCCGAGCATCGATGGCCAGTTACCGGATCTCACTTTCTGAAACCCCAAGTTGTCTGTTGGAACAAAAAACCACAGCCGAGCTCGGCCCGTGATAGCTCCTCGTTCTTTCCAAAAAAATCCAACAACAACAATAATAATAACGAGAAGCTACAAAGCTTCACATTCTATTACTCTCACACATTTTAATGTAAACCACTAAACCAAAATGAACAAAAATGGGAATTTGGAATCCCAATTGCAATTATTTTCTATACAATCAATGTTACAAAGCCTACTAAATTCCATTTGCCCCAATGGAGAGTGGTAAGTTTTCCAAACAAAGAGTCTAAGAATTAAGGCCACTAAGCTGGTTTTTCTTTCAATTACATCGCAAGCAGAGAAGCACAAACAGAAAAACAAAAACAACATAATTCAGAGCTGATGACATTTTCTCGTGAACCAAACAGAAAATTGTGAAAATCCTAGGGAAAAAAAAAAGGGAATTACCTGGTGACAGGTCTTGCCGTTCTGGGAATCGTAGACCCGATTGCCGACAACCCGGATTCCGGGGCACTTAGAGCGCTTCGCTTTGTAATTCCCATTCTTCGAAGAGACTTTATTTTCTTCTGAGCTTGAAGAAGCAACGGCCATACCCATATCCCCGGAATAACTGAAATGTTTTCCGGTCGTCGTTTTAAGAAAACACAGTAACAAGCGTTTTCGTCTTCTGTTGACTACACATATAGTAAGTAGTATATAAAAGAGAAGAGTGGGGGTTTCGAGTTTTCACTGTGTTTTTTGAATTCCCGGGCTTTGGAATTTTTGGAGGCTCATACTCTCATTGAGGCCGCCAAAATGTGTTTCTCAACTTTCCATATATTCCTTAGTATTATTTTGTATATAAAAGTAAAATTAAGTGCTGTAAATTAAATTCTTACTTATGTAAGGTTATTTAACTTGAACGTGATGTTCATTATTGGGTTGAGTTGTGGTTATCCTATATGAAGAAATTGATTTCAATCGATCCATTCGTAGTCTTCGATCTCTTCACCTTTCTTATTCATTTGAGGTCTTGCTAGATTTGTTGAAAATCTCACTAGATTTGGCTAGATGTTTGCTAGATACAGTAACATCTTTGTCGATTTGATGAGATCTCTGTTAGGATTAGTGCCCTTAAATCATATTGTAAAATGCCATGTATGATATTAAGTATGACATTATGTATAACTTGATATTGTAATTAATAAAGTTATTTTATTATTATCTAAAATAATGGTAACATAAATATTCGGATATTATCATATAGTCCATGAGATGCATAGTATGTGATTTATATGAAAAGTCACAGAAGATATAAATAATAAATTCTTTGTAAACTCAGAATTTTAGTTCGTAGTCGATGATAAAATTGAGCATTTCATCTGCGAAGACTATAACATATCAACTAAGATGATTTGTCTTGATCATGGAAGTGGAGATTTCTAGTTAATATGTTGATATGTCTTAAGAGTTAAGACATATTGAACTGGACCGCTGCGAGATTTATTATTCTCCTAACGACTGTCAAATGAATAATAAATCTCACGACTTCTATTTAGCATGAATTCTTAATTTTGAGAGAATAATGGACCTGATCATGAAGTGTAGGTTGCTTTGATATATCAGGAGTGAGATATAAAGTAACGGTCTAAATCTCAGTATATTGGGCAGCCACATTTAGTATTGATGGAACATATATTCTCAAGATGGAATTCATAGTCTTTTAACGGAGATACAAAATATTCCCTTGAGATAAGTTTAATAGGTTTGTTATTTAGAATTTTAGGCCTAACTACTTTAGTAATCAGTTACTAAAGTATATATTTATGAAATTGGATTTCATAAATACATGATGAATAACTTTAAGGATTAAACCGAGTACTCAAGGATTAAGATGTAGTAATCTATAAAGTGACAATCTACTTTTATGACTTTGTGTTACTACGAATATTTTATGAAAGGGTTGTATGTACAATAAAGTCTTGCGATATAATTTATTAATAAGGCCTAGAATGCAATTATATTTATATAGTGGTATTAAATATAATTAATGGTAACTTTGGACTTATCAATAGTTGACAGGAAAGCCCCACTCCAAGCCACATACTAAAGCCCAATTGGAAAAACCCAAAAGGCTAGCCTAATTAGATAATCAGTTATTAAGGGAGAAACATACAGAATTTTAAGAGAGACACTTCTTCATGAAATAAAATGTATGTGAGTGTTGGACACTTTTTCATTCTCCATAGAAAGAAACACATACAACTGATTGAGAGACCACACATCTTGGGCATCAAGTGGAATTGGAGTGAAGATTAAAAGTGTTTCCAAGTACTTCTGATTCTATATTCTGAAACTTAAATAGTGCATGTTATCAATTGCGAATGAAGTAGATCCGTTATTTTTTCCGCTGCGTATGTTTTGTATGTAATACAAACATGTTTATTTCCATCAATCTCTACTGGATCTACACTTGATCGATGAATATCTCAAGATGTCCGCCTCACGTCACCATTGACAAGGACAACAACAAGTTCAACCAAACTAAATGTGGCAAATCTAATGGCTTGTTGATCAACACCTTGTACTCCACTCGTTGTTAGCGGGCGTGGGCGTGGGTTTTTAAGCCTTGATACAATTGAGTCGAGTTTTATCTTGGAGAGGATCCAACTGAATCGAACTGAACCCGTGGATACCCCAATAAAACACATATAATATCATCTTCTTCAAGGATAATTAAATTTAATGTAGTTATGTGGTAAATTTATTGGGGAATCTAAGATATTGGACTTTGCATGCCATGAGATAGAGTTATTTTCTAGAAAATTTTAGTGAAAAAAAATCTTTAAAAATAAGTCATATTTTTTATAGGGTTTTTTGTTGACCAAAAATAGTTTTCCTTTATCTCATTTTTTTATGCTACCATATATAAGAAAAAGCTAAAAACTATTTTCATATGAGGTTTTCCATCAAAACAAACGGAGCATAATTGGATTGAACCCTTTGAGGTTCTGTGTTAGTCATATTCTAGCTAGCCTGCACAAAAACAGCACATATAGGGTTGTCCAAGCAACTTGGCTATCCAAACAAACCGACTAAAACAACTTGTCACCGATGGGTCGAATGGCAGGTTTCCTCCTCTAAAACTTAAGCCACTCGACCCAACCAACTGACAAACACTAAAAATAAGGCCGAAATACCTAGATTTGACGACGATTAGGTGCTCCTCCACTCAGATTCGGCCATGGTTGGCCTTCCTTCACTCAGATCCAACCTTATTCTCTGCCCACCATCGCTCCTTCATCAATTTCGACCAAACTGATCGATCGTCTTCTCGAGCCCAATATGACTTGACCTATGGTGATTGGCGGTTGGTGGTGGGTCTCATCTTCTTCCACAAGACCTGAGGGGTTGAAGTCAAGTTAAGGCCAAAATCGACCCGTGGATAGCCTAATCACATTCTTATCCTGACAAACTTTTGTAACTTAGGCTGGGTTTGGCTCAATGTAAAATGTTTTCAGAGTGTAAAATATGTTTCTGAAAGGAAAATATTTTCAGATGTTTTGCTTGTGTTCCTGGCAATGTTCTAGAAAACAAATTTTCTATTAATTTCTCACATTTTTCTCAACTTCCAAACAAATATTATAATAGAAAATCCCAATATATAAACCAAAGAAACAAAACAAAAAAAAATTCTATCTTTCTCAAACTATACATCGATTGTGAAAGAGGGAGAGAGAGATAGATTGAGAGACAGGGGGAGGTAAAGGTGGTGGCAAGATCTCGTTGGTTGGATTTGAAGGTAGCAACAATGAAAATCAAGCAACAGCGTCGAGCTTGTGGCAACAACAACGAGATTGGCGGTTTGATCTAGAGGCGGTAGCGATGGCCTCGAGCTTGAGGTGGCGAGATCGTTGGGTGGGTGGTCATGGTGGTTGTCGTTTTTGTGGGTGGGTCACAGTGGTCTAATCTACTCATGGGTGGCTTACAGCAGTTGGTCTGATTGCTCTATGCTCTCTCCGTCATCTGGTTTAAGCTCTCTGTAAGTCTCCCCTCTCTTTTTGGTTTGGATGGGTGAATGTGGGTGAGAGGCTAAAAATGACTGTAATTCGGTTGTAGAGAAAATAAAAGTGTAAAAGATTTTACACTCCAAAGGTCCTTATTTTACTGTTAACTGAAATTAAATTTCAATTTGATTGTGTTTTCCAGCCCACCATTTGAATGGTGTAAAATATTTTCCATATTTTTTTCCACTCGAAACAAACAAAGCCTTACACAAAAGTCCTTCTGTAAAGCACGGAGTCACGCAACCAAAAAACGTTGTTAATTTGTACTAGGATTAAAGAGATGACAAGAAATCAAACAAATCAATGAAAATTTCATACCATCTCACATAAAAACTTTCTTCTCCTTATCACAAAAAAAAAAAAAAAAAAACTTTCTTCTCAATTCACTTGGGCCCACCAAATGAGAAATTTATGTGTAATGCTGTGAAATTTAGGTCTGTTAATCAATGTGGCCTTTGATGATTGGACTTGCATGTATTAACATATAATCAAATATGTTAGGACATATGTGGTTATAATTAGAGACATATGTTATGTAAATTGGCTAATCCTTGATAAAACGTACTTTACTTGTAATTGGGTAGATCTAGGATGAGTTTATTACTTCAAAGAACAAGAGTTCAAGTTTAGTATTAAAGCCATGCAAATCTATCCAAGAAACAAGTGAAGAAGTGTTGTTCATTAAAACTCGACAGATAACTCGACAGATCCATATCCATCGAGGTTTAATGCTGATGCTCGATAGCAACTCGACAGAAGCTGTATCTGTCGAGAATTACGAAATTCAAATTTTCAGATCTGATTTCACGCATATCCATGTGTATTAGTGTAGTTCTTTTCTCACAACCTTAGACATATATAAGGATTATTATAAGGGCCATCAAAGGTGATGCAAAGTGATGCAACTCAATGCAAATTGATTGTGCATGCAAATTGTGTCCGGAGACAGGATTTGCCATAGTTCATCATATTCCTCGTAGAAGTTGCTGCATCTTTGCACCAAGGGTTTTGTAATCAAGGAGCTTCTTGATCTTCTTCGTTGGATGAATTAAAGAACTTTGCACCCAACATCTTCCTTAAGTTGGTGTGTTAGTCACGTACTTGGATCTATGCATCAATTGGCTAACCACGTACTAGGAGCCGTGCATTGAAAGGAGAGATTGTCACTAAATTACAAGTCCAACTGGGTATTGGGGTAAGGGTTCAACTGTAGGTTGGTTTTAGGTACTAGGATTCTTTTTACTTGTAACCGCTTATTTTAATAATAGGAGATTCTCGGGAGTGGTGACCTTAAATTCACCCGGTGGGGTTTTGCTTTTGTGGTTTTTCCTATTCGTAAACAAATTACCTATGTCAAATTTATTTTTCGCTGCATTTAACTTAGTTGGTGATTTGTTTATTTATATGTAATTGAATCTAATTAATTAACTTTGCAAATTAATTGATTAATTTACCAAAGGGGTCAATACAATCTTGGCCTATCAAGTGGTAATCTTGGCCTATCAAGTGGTATTAGAGCGGACACACTCTGATTAGGTTAATCTTTGCTGTCCATTGACCCTTGTTGTCATGGCTACAAGCGACATGAAAAGATCTTTTATTTCAAATACATCTTTCTTTTCTAATCTCTATTTGATTGAGTTTTTCAGAAAATGCTAGTCTAAAAGTTATTTGAAAGCTATTTTGTTGATTGTTGAAAAAGGTCTTAGTGTGACAAGAAAGAAACTAGACTGCCTTAAAATGAGAATGTGCAAGGGAGTTCATTTGAGAAGGGTGAAATCAAAGATTTTGTACATAAATGGCAGATGAAAGAGAAAACCATTCCTACTGATTTGTTAGGCAAGCATGAAGTGTGCTTTATGATGAAATCTGCATTTAAGGTAATGGACACATGTTTGTGGTACCTTGACAGTAGGTGCTCAAGACACATGATTGGAGACCGTTCTCTCTTCAAGGTTTTCGAGTCTAAGAAAGGTGGAAATGTCACTTTCAAAGATGGGAACAAATCTCAAATAAAAGGGAAGGGAACTATCTCTCTACTTGGACTGCCAGACATTGAAAATGTGTTGTATGTAGAATGTCTGAAAGTGAACTTGTTGAGCATAAGTAAGATATGTGATCAAGACTTCATGGTGTTATTCTCAAAAGGGAAATGCCTTGTGTTGAATGAGTCTGGGAATAAACTCATAAGCAGAGTCTGCACTTTGGATAATTGCTATGGATTGGTACCTAATGCTGATATTGTGTGCAACAGTATTCAATTCCCAAATGAAGACTTATGGCATCAAAGGATGGGACATGCTAGTTACTAACATCTATCGATTGTATCTAAGCATGAATCAATGTTAGGAATATCAAAGTTCAGCAGGGTTAGAAATGTTATGTGTGGATCGTTTCAGCTTGGGAAACAAAAGAAAGCAAAACATCCAGGCACTTAGACATCAGCTACATCTAGACCTTTGGAGCTACTACATTTGGATTTCATGGGTCTGACTAGAACCGAATCTCTTAGAGAAAAGAGATACATCATGGTTGTAGTAAATGATTTCACCAGGTACACTTAGGTCATTCTTTTAAGATCCAGGTGCTCTTGAGCACATTGAAACTTTGTGTACAAGACTGCAAAATAAGAAGAACATGAAGATTGATAGAATTCGCAGTGATCATGGTAAAGTATTCGAAAACTCATATATGGAATCAATTTGCACTAGGTCTGGTATATCTCAAGAATTCTCTGCTCCTATTACTCCTTAGCAAAATGGCGTAGTAGAAAGAAAGAACATAATCATTCAGGAGATGGCTAGAGCTATGTTGCATAACAAGGATGTGGCTAGAAATTTATGGGGAGAAGCAATCACTACCGCACGTCATTGTGAGAGACCGCGCCCCCGGCCCCCTTTTTTAGGATGTTGGGCCAAACCCACATGAATGGGTGGAGTCGTGTTATTGCCTCTCAAAATGGAGGTTCGACTGATTATATTTTCCTCTTTAGATTAAGGGTTTTACAGTGGAGTAGCCACTTATTTAATTATTGGAAAAATAAGACAATCATAATTGAAAAATTCCTCATTTTATTAATTTGAAATTGAATTTACATTGATCATAGGAAAATTACATGGCTTTAGTCCTAGATACAATCTAAGATAAAATACATGGCTTTGTTTCCTAGTTACAATCTAGAAATTGAAAATTACATGGATAAGCATTTGATCTACTTAGCCTTGATCTAAGCTCAGAGGCTATGTTACAAGGTGGAAGGTGTTAGGCACCCACCTTGCCCAGTGAAACCGGTCTTCTAGACTATGGTGGCCAACATTCATACATATCATCCAATATGTTATCAATCAATTTGCATGTTGAATTTAATGTGTGTGCATGTGATAAATCCTAATTCAATTTATTAAACATTGCATTTGGATTGAAAAATAAATTCTAGTGGATGTGTGTGGATGGTGATATCCTAGATTCAAGGATTTGAAAAAATTATTAAACAAACATGTTTTTCATATTTTTGATGTGGATTTAAGATTAAAACTAGTGTAATGCATGAACATGTGATGAACCACCAAGAACTTATGAAGAACAATTAAGAGCATTCAAACATATTTAAGGGAATTTAAAAGATTACTATATTAAACTTTCATCATAGCAACATACAAAAACAATTAGGGGAAAGGATTATACCTTCATGCAAGATCCATATGGTGGATGAGGAGACTCTTGAGGGAGGTCCTAAGGGTAGAGGAAAAGAAGAGTTAGGAGAGGAAGAGTGAGTCTCACTCAATACCTTAAGTCTCAAGAAGACCAAGATATGACAAGACTACTTAACTTCCTAGAACTCAAGAGAGGAGAAGAGAGGGGGTTTTTGTGTGTCTTGGAATGAAGGAAAGGGGGGTTTATATAGTAGTGGTGGAGAAAATATGAATAAAAGGCCATTTAATGAGGGTTGACAAAAAATCATGAACCTAGACCTCATTTTAGTCTTTGGGAAAATCTGGTACATTAAATGGAAAGATTGGTGGGAGTGAGGAGCAAGCCAAAATTCGGTTTTCCCGTAGCTGCTGTAACATCCTGTAGAGCCAACTTCGAAAAATCATATCTGACTCAATTCTGGTTAGAATTGTCTCATTCTTATGCTCAAATTAAAGCCCCGAATGTCTAGTTTCTAGGAAAATTAACCTCATTCATAGATTCAAAATATTCTGAGAGATATCAATGAAATAGTGAGCAGAGGTCATTTTTTAGAAAACAATTTCAGCACAATTAACATTAATAGGTTCCAAATTAGTTTCCAATTAACATTAATAGGCTCCAATCACTCCCATTTCAGATCTAATTAGTTCCAAATTTATCCTAATTAAAAGATAATTGCACAAATTATTCATTGAATGATTAATGTTTAACTATCTAGTTAATTAGGTGTGTGCAACCCTACCATAAAATGTACTCCTAACCAATCAAATTATGACATATTATTGATTTCAAATTGATTATACTTATAACCAAATAAAATCAATTGTTCATAATCACATATAGACGGACTCAATTTGTGATAGTACATTTCAGCCATTAAAACTTGATTTGATTATAACTTTCAATCTGATGGTCTAATTAGGGCTTATGACCAGTCGATTTTATTATTACGACATCAAGATTATTTTGGTGGAATGAGATTAAGGATCTAATGACCAGAATCAAGATGCATATTTTCAAGGAAAAATTATCCTTTTACCCTCCAAGTGTGGTTAAATGCGGGTTGCAAAATGGGATGTCAACAGTCATATGGTTAATAGGGTGTATTTCAGACCCAGTACAAAGAAGACTCCCTATGAATTGTGGAAGGGAAGAAAACCAAATGTGAAGTATTTCAGAATCTTTGGAAGTACTTGCTTCACCCTTAAGGATAGAGAGAATGTGGAAAAATTTGACTCTCGAAGCGATGAAGGAATATTTTTGGGATACTCCTCCACTAGCAAAGCTTATCAGGTGTACAACTAAATAACCAAAAAGGTGATGGAAACAAACAACGTTGAAATTGATGAAGTTTCAGGTTCTAGTTCTAAGAAAATTGCTGAGAAATACCTAAGGAAATTCGTCCTTCAGAGCCCAAGGTTGTTTAAGAAATAGTTGATCAAGAGCTCGTTTCTCCAAGTACTCCAACCGTTGTAGAAGTCTCAGCAGACATTCCTACCTTACCTGATTCTGAATCTCATGAAAAGAAAGGACCTTCCTCAAGGATCAAGTTGAATCACCCTCCTGAAGTTATTGTGGGAAATATATATGAACTTACACTAAAAAAGCATACAGTTGATAAATGTGTTGCTAATTTTGTGTCTTATTCTTGCTATTTATCTCAATTTGAACCCACCAAAGTTGAGGAAGCTCTCTAGGATTAAAGTTGGGTTGAGGCTATGCATGATGAACTGGTTCAATTTCAAAGGAATGATGTCTGGACCCTAGTACCTAGACCGGAAGGAGAGCACATCATCGGCACAAAGTGGATATTCCGTAATAAAATTGATAAGGAGGGAATAAGGGTTCTCCTAGCCCTGGCTTGTCACTTGGAGTTCAAGCTTTATCAAATGGATGTGAAGACTGCATTCTTGAACGGGTTCCTTAAAGAAGATGTCTCAGCTTAAAGGATTCATTGATCCACACTTTCCAGATCATGTGTTATACCTCAAGAAGGCACTCTATGGACTAAAGCAAGCACCTAGAGCTTGGTATGACCGGCTTACACAATATTTGGTCTCACATGGTTTCACAAGAGGACAAACTGATCAAACTTTCTTTATCATAAGGGAAAATGGCAAGTTGATAGCTTTTTAAGTCTATGTTGATGATATCATTTTTCGGTCTACAAAGGATGAACTTGCTCATAATTTTTCCAAGCTTATGCAAGCCGAGTTCGAGATGAGTATGATTAGAGAGTTGATTCACTTCCTTGGATTGCAAATTTGTCAGCAAGAGTTAAGTATATTCACATCTCAATCTAAATATGCTAAAAATCTTGTGAAAAGTTTGGTTTGGAATCTTCTAGTTCTGTTAGAACTCCCATAAGCCCAAATATTAAACTCATTGTTGATTTGTTAGGAAAAAGTGTTGATTTTTCTCTATATAGAAGCATGATAGGTAGTCTCCTTTACCTTACTACTAATAGACTTGACATTAGTTACAGCGTGGAAGTGTGTACTAGATATCAGGCTAATCCCAAAGAGTCTCATATGATTGGTTTGAAAAGAATCATAAAGTATGTCAAATCCACTACCGCTTTCAGTGTGTGGTATAACAAGGACACCAATGATGTCTTAGCTGGGTATTCTGATGTAGACTGGGCTGGTAATGCTGATAATAGAAAAAGTACTTTGTGGGGGTTTTTTTATGTGGGCAATAATCTTGTCTCCTGGATGAATAAGAAGCAGAATTCCATCTCATTATCCACTTCTAAGGCTGAATATATCACTGCCAGTAGCTGTTGCACCCAACTTCTGTGGAAGCAAAAACTCCTTGATTATGGTATTCATCAAGAACATCTTACCATCCATTGTGACAATACTAGCGCCATTAACATCTCTAAAAAATCTTGTTCAACATTCTAGAACAAAACATATAGAGATTCGACACCACTTCATTCGAGAGCTTGTCGAAGATGGCACACTCATTCTTGAGTTCATCCACACTGATGATCAGATGGCTGATTTGTTCACTAAGCCTCTTGATGGCAAACGGTTTGAATTCCTATGCCAAAACATTGATGTAATCTCCATGCAGTGATCTCTTCTCCTTCATCATGCATTTGTATCTAGTTTTATGATTTGCTTTGTTTAAACATGTTTTTGTTTGTTTATTTTCAGTTTTTGCTTTATTTTGTTCTTCATAAAATAAAATAAAAAAAATTGAAAAAAATCAGAAAAATACAAAAACAGTGTGTGTATCTGTACATTGGTACTTGTGTACCTTAGATGGCCATTGAAACAAAGTTTTCTAAATTTTGTATCTTTTGTAGCTTATATGAGCATCTCTATGCACAACTAAGCAAGTGAGCTTTGTGGCTCGTGTTTGTGATGAGTACGATTAAGTAATCCCTTGTACTTAACACTCATATCAATCTTTTTGATAAGAAAGACTAAAAAATCCTAAAAGAAAGGCATAAATAACCATCTCATCACTAAAGCCCGCCAATCATGAATAACATCTGTGTGCTTCGGCATAGCAAAATTGTGATGTTTTTAGCTGGGTATTTCTTTTCTTTTCTCCCTTACATGCCCATGCATGATATGCTCAAAAAGAAAAATATGCAAAGAAAATCAAAAGCAAAAAGAATCAAAATACTTTTAAATATGGTTGCAAGCATGTTTCTAGGAGATATGAGAGTTATAGGATGTACCTAGAAGATGATAGTCCCCATCAAGTAGTTACGATTGTGTGTGAGTTAAATTGGTTTTCTCATATCTCAAATCGTCATAATATGAGACACTTATGTACTTTTACTATGTTTTCACACATAACATGCAAATTCTTTGCTGCTTTTAATACATGTGCAGGTATAATGTGATTTAGCCATCACAAGGGATACATGTGTTATTGTATGCTCACTAAATTGTCTTACCTTGTTTTTAAAATATAAAATTGGTGAGACTTGTTTAGTGTGTGTGTGTGTTTTGGATCTATGAATACTTTGCATTGTTTTTGTTGAGAGATGTTTTTAAGAGCTTAAGATGTTGATTGGATCTATGTTTGAGTAGCTTGCTTGCTTGCATTCATCTCTTTGTATTTTTCCTCTCTTTGAAAAACTCTTTTTTATCAAGCTCGACAGCTTCTCAACAGATCCTCGAAAGATTCCTATCTTTCGAGCCCTTGGACTTCTTTTCTCAGCAGATCTTATCGCATATTCCATCCATCAAGCTTTCTGGACTTTGTCTCGATATCTTCTTGATCCATCAAGAAACTTTCTATCTGGCTGATAGATTCTTGACAGAATCTCGATCCAGTGAGGAACTTTTGCCATCGACAGATTCTCGATAGCACCTCGATAGATTCGTATCTTTCGAGATTTAGTGCTCGACAAATCTTGACAGCTCCTCAATCCAACGAGCTGCGATTTCTATATATATGTTCAACATGAAATCAGATTCACTTTTTCACTTCTCTCTCGACAGAAAAGCTTTCTCTTTACCTTCAAACACCTTTCCTTCACTCCAATCACCTTACCCACGACAGATTCTCGATAGCACCTCGATAGATTCATATCTATTGAGATTTAGTGCTCGACAAATCTTGACAGCTCCTCGATCCAACGAGCTGTGATTTCTATATATATGTTCAACGTGAAATCAGATTCACTTTTTCACTTCTCTCTCGACAGAAAAGCTTTCTTTTTACCTTCAAACACCTTTCCTTCACTCCAATCACCTTACCCACTTGCATTTCGGCCTAGATCTTGCATTTCTTCTCTGGTAAGTGTCCTAAATCCCTATTTTTCTCATGCATTATACCTAGCTTTTTGGGTTTTCTCTGAAACTTTTGGGGTTTTTGAAAATTTTTGAGTTTTTTGTGATAGTTTTTGGGCTGGGTGTTGTAAAATTGATGCTATATGATCATGCATTGCATTCTATTAGCATTTTCACAATGTTTCATGCATTTAGATGTGTGTTTAATTGTTGAAAATTGTGTGCTACTAGGTTTGGATTGGGTTGAACCCATGATGCAATTTATTTTTAGCATATCACATGTTCATGCATATTTTATGCATACGTACCTTTTCTGTTCTATTTGTTTGTTTTGGGTTGTGATTGTGTGTTCTGGTTCTCTCTCTCTCTCTCTCTCAGATAGACTGCACATGGCACCCAAACCCAAATCTACTTCGACTAGGAACCCTTTTCGTTCCAGGTCATCTTCTTCTACTAATCTTTCCCTTCTTCACGTTCGGTTTCGTGATGAGAAGCCCCATCAGGACTTCTTTGAGAACTTTTCTAAACGTGGTGTTCATCTGGAGCGCCATGTGATTCTGTTGAAATTTGCCAACAGTGCTCTACCCGGTGCCATTCACACTTGGAGATGGGAATCTCTTTGTAAAATACCGTTGAGGTGTCCCATTGTGTTCATATAGGAGTTTACTCCAATATGCACGATATCGACACCTCTGTACCTCAGTTTACTACTCTGAGGTACACATATTATAATCATTCCAGAATTTGTATTTGAGATACTACATGTCCCATGGGTAGCGCATCCTGACTACGCCGATTGTCAGCATTTGAGGACTGTGTCCAAAGACGAGCTTCTGTCTCACTTCTGTGAGACACCTTCCATATGGGGTGAGCTTCAAAACACCTTATGCTCGTGCTTTGCAAAAGGTTCGAGATTTTTTAATATGGTGATGACATTTGTTCTTACTCCATTATCTCACTATAACTCCATCACTAAGCCTCGTGCTCGAATTTTGTTGTCCCTATTAGGGGATCTTTCCATAGACTTTCCCTCTCATTTCATTATCTCTATCATAGATGTCTATAAGGATACGGCGACTTGTGATAAGCTCATTTTTCCTTCGGCTATTATGTGGATCCTTCACCATTTTTCTATCCCTATTCTTGATTCTCCTTTCTATACTATCATGGGTGCCATCAATGCAACTTCTGTTCGGCGGAGCGAGGCCCAGCTTCGACCGAAGCGGCTGCGAACTGAGAAGACGGATCATCCAGCCCCTACCATTCCTTCCACCTCCACTTCTTCTTCTTCGGCGGGTGGTGTGACTTTTGAGGTAGTCATGGCGTAGCTTCAGCGCATGGATGCTTGCCTTGATACTCTCACTACTAAGTTATATCAGGTGAACACCTGTGTTGGTCGTATTACACGACGATAAGCTCGCCTTGGTGGCTTCGTTGCTTCTCCATCTCCTTCTTCAAAGGCTTCTGAGGATAAGAATGCTGCTGATAGTGATGATGAGGATGAGGATGCTAGCTCTTCCAGTGATGATGAGGCGACCTCTCAGTAACTTACCCTTTGTCATTCGTGACAAAAAGGCGGAGTAGTTTTGGGATGATGAGAGTCATGTATTTAGGGGGAGAGTTAGCATAAGACATTTTTGTTAGGGGGAGTGTCTATATTTTTGAGGGATGTAGTGAGGATTTTATGTACTTTTCTTTTCCTTATCTTTTAGTTGCATTATCTTCTTGTACACTGGTCTTGTGACCATTTATTTATGACATACATTGTATTTATTTCTCATTAATATATGATGATGTATGTTGTTATTCACAAATCTCTTTATGTGTTGTTTCTTTTCTATCTTTATACACATATTTCTTTATGTATGCAATCCTTATTTTTATTTCACTCTAAGATGCCTTGATGAGTTTTGTTTAAAGTGTTTCAGAAAAACAGGTTGTCGAAATCTATCATGCCATAAACTCTCTTCTTGCAAAGTTTTTTGAAGAGTTTGTGTTAGGATTAGATTTTATTGTATTTAACAAGTGATTATGAGTTTTGTGATTTAAGACTTCTCTCATACTTCATTTGTTTATTGTGGTTTTGTCACGGATTGCCAAAGGGGGAGATTGTTAGGACATATGTGATTATTGTTAGAGACATGTTATGTAAATTGGCTAATCCTTTGACAAAACTCACTTTATTTGTAATTGGGTAGATCTAGGATGAGTTTATTATTTCAAGAAACAAGAGTTCTAGTTTAGTATTGAAGTTATGCAAATCTATCCAAGAAACAAGTGAAGAAGTGTTGTTCATTAAAGCTCGACAGATCCATATCCATCAAGGTTTAATGCTGATGCTCGACAGCAGCTCGACAGAAGCTATATCTGTCGAGAATTACCAAATTCAGATTTTTAGATCTAATTTCACGCATATCCATGTGCATTTGTGTAGAGTTTCTTTTCTCACAACCATAGACATATATAAGGATTATTTTAAGGGCCATCAAAGGTGATGCAAAGTGATGCAATTCAATGCAAATTGATTGTGCATGCAAATTGTGATCAGAGACAGAATTTGCCCTAGTTCATAATATTTGTTGTAGAAGCTGTTGCGTCTTTGTGCCAAGGGTTTTGTAACCAAGGAGCTTCCTGATCTTCATTGTTGGATGAACTGAAGAACTTTGCAGCCAACATCTTCTTTAAGTCGATGTGTTAGTCACATACTTGGATCCGTGCATCAATTGGACAATCACGTACTAGGAGCCGTGCATTGAAAGGAGAGATTGTCATTACATTATAAGTCCAATTGGGTATCGGGGTAAGAGTTCAACTATAGGTTGGTATTAGGTATTGGGATTCCTTTTACTTGTAATTGCTTGTTTTGATAATAGTGAATTCTCGGGAATGGTGACCTTAAATTCACTTGGTGGGGTTTTGCTTCGGTGGTTTTCCCTATTCGTAAACAAATCATCTGTGTCAAATTTATTTTCCGCTGCAGTTAACTTAGTTGGTGATTTGTTTGTGCTACCACGCTTATTGCATGTAATTGAATATAATTAATTAACTTGGCTAATTAATTGATTAATTTACCAAAGGGATCAATACATTCTTGAGTTTGGGTCACTATTGGTTTTCCATATATTTAAAAAAACATTATCTACATATTTTTGAGTTTGGGTCACTACCTTCTTCTTTACCTTTTTTATAACTCACAAAATTTTTTTATATCCTCCAAATTGACTTCTAGGAAGAAGGTTTAAAGCCCCATAAAGTTATAAAGTTATAAGGAAGAATTAAAACCTATTTTTTCTCCGATTTAACCAATTATTTTTTGGCAATATTTATTTTTATGTAAAACACTATTTGGTTTTAAAAAAACTAAATACCTATCCTACATAGATTTTGGAACCAATTATAGAATGCCATATAATTAGCCCGTAATCCCTCAATTTTGTAGATGGCACATTGGTGCATGATGATTGGGTCAGAACTAGATAGCAGTGACTTTCAACCAATCCGGATTAAAATATAGGCTAGATCGGAAACTACACCCCTAAAATTTAAGGGTGTTTGGATTTTACAATACTCTAAAATTTCAAAATTTGGATTTTATCATTTGAAGTTCTATTTTGTTTGCATCAGTAATCCTTTTGTCTATATTTTCTATTTAGTATCACATATGCTTGTCACACGTTTTTAATTCATTCAATAAAATAATGCCACGTCAATTTTATTATGCCATGTAATTTTTAATTATTTAATTTTTTTAAGACTACAAAAATAACGTGGCATCATTTTATTGGACAAACTGGTTTAGAACTTCAAATGGTAAAATCTAAATTTTAAAATTTCATAGTGTAAAATTCAAACATTCCAAAATTTTAGGGGTATAATTTACAATTTAAAATATAATATAGTAATGATTGGTTTAATGTGAATCAAATTGTATAATAGTAGTAAATCTAGTATACTAGAAAAGTAGGATAATTGAAAACGTTGAGTGCTCTCGTGCTTTCACGCATGTAGAAGCAGTGCTGGTCCTGTGGCTTAGTCTTGCAAGAGTCTTGTGGCCTCCAGGCGTGGTGAGGCCAGTCTTGGTAACCTCTCTCTGGGGAAGGGAGAGTGGGTGTTCTAGCAGAATGGCGGATGAGCTGAGAGCTCTATGGAGCAAGCTAACTTTTACAGAAGAGGAAGGCGAAGATATTGCTCTAGGAAGTAATATTACAAAGGCAGCGAGGGAGATCGGAAAAAACTGCGTGGTCATGAAGATTCTCACTAAACATATCATCTTTTTGGAAGTTTTAAGAAAAAACATGAAAATGATGTGGAAAACAAACAAGGGCCTCCAAATCTTTGAAATTGAAGACGATATGTTTCTTGTGGAGTTTGGTGATGGAAGAGACAAGAAACGGATAATGGAGATGTGCCCTTGGAGTTTTGAGAAGCAACTTATCCTCCTACAGGACTTCGAAGGTGAGCTAATTCCAAAAGAGATAGTCTTGAAATGGAGCCCTTTCTGGGTTCAAATCTATAATCTTCCCCTAAAGAGCATGACCCGAGAAACAAGTATGGAGATTGGAGCGAACATTGGAATGGTCCTAGACATTGATGTGCCTGAAACAGGTGTACAATGGGGGAAGTTTTTAAGAGTGCGAATACGCTTTGATGCTACAAAAAAGTTGGTCAGGGGTAAAAGGGTATCAATTGAAGGTGGAGAGAGCAGATGGGTTTTCTTCAAATACGAGTGGCTTCCTAATTTCTGCTACCGGTGTGGGATGTTGGACCACGGAGAAAAGGAATGCGTAGAAAAGCTGAGTTCGGGGAACAGAGATGGGGAAGGCTGTATCCAATATGGGGCATGGCTAAGGGGAGAGCCAGGAAGACAGGTGGGGAAAGATCAAGGGAAATCAAAGGAAGTAAACAAACCAGTTTTTAGACCAAATAGGGAGGAGACGACGACAGGAAAGCACATACAAGAACCGGACCGGCAAGAGGAAAGGGTGGGTGCAAGTAAGGGTCACGTGATGGGGCAAGGGTCCAATCAAAGGCCTAGTGAGTGTGGCAACCTAGAGGAAATAAAGGTGGCGTGTCAGGCAGTGGAGATTAATCATGAAAATAGTAAGGCTATCCTGCTACAAGAAAAGGGGGAGGATGGAGTAGACTTAAGAAGGATGGACTATCTGACAGACACCCTACCTACAGCAGATCTAGAGGGTGACATGCAATGGGAGGAGACCAAGAATAAGGTGGGAGATGGACAACCTGTAGAAAAGGTAAGGTACACGGAAGCTTGTAGCGAGTTGGGCTTAGAGATAAAAGAGACCATCCCATGGGCTGAAGAGATCTCCAGCCCGTTAGCAATGAGTTTTGACAAAGACAAAGGATGGGTTGCTGAGACCTTGGGCCTTACAAGTGGGCACTGGAAACGGCTTGCTAGGCAAACCAATAAGCCAAGCCCAGGTAAGAAAATTAGCCCAGAAAAATTAAAAAGAAGCGGCCTATTCCCTTTACAGGATTTAGATCCTAATGCTCTAAATACCAAACGAAAGAAAAGGAAGCTTCAGACAAGGGAAAAACTTGACGAAGACAAGACTAAGGTTGGCGGAGAGGTGGTGGCTACGGCGCAGCACCGCCGAGCCAAATGAGTGTATTAGCATGGAATTGTCAGGGGTTGGGGACTCCTCTGGCAATTCGTATGCTCATCGAGGAGGTGAAAGGCAAAAACCCCATTTTCGTGTTCTTGGCAGAAACGAAGACAACAACTGATAGGATGAAAGGTTTTTAACACAAATTAGGTTTTACTCAAGGGATTATAGTCCCTAGTGACGGCAAGAGTGGAGATCTAGCGATGCTTTGCAGGGAAGGTGTAGATGTACGCTTTAAGAGCTGTTCGCACTCCTACATTGACGTGGTGGTTCACGACGAAGGCAACGGAGGTCTATGGAGGACCACTGGCTTTTACGGTCACTCAGTCACGAGCAAAAGGCAAAGCTCCTGGCAATTGCTTGAATCCCTCAATGCTTAATGCAAGATGCTATGGTTGGTTTGTGGGGATTTTAATGAAATTATGTATCCAGACAAGAAGACAGGGTGGAAGGAAAGAGATGCGGATCAGATGAAGGAGTTCAGGGAGTCTTTCAACAAGTGTGGCTTGTTTGATTTGGGTTTTGTTGGTTCGAGGTTTACATGGTGTAACGGAAGGTTTAGGGATTAACGCACGCTGCTTCGTTTGGATAGAATGGTAGCAAATGATGAATGGATAAAGCTTTTCCCTGAGGCAAAGGTACACAATGTGTCGATGTCGGCATTTGATCATTGCGCATTGGTTCTGCTACTCAAAAAGAATCAATATAGCAAATAGGGGAAGAAGCGATTCATGTTTGAAGTGATGTGGACAAAAGAGGAAGAGTGTAAGGAAGTCATTGAGATGGCTTGGGATCCATATAAGGATGACTCTGCCCGGCCTAGCCAGGAGAGACTTGAGAGATGCCAGCGTCAGCTTCAATGCTAGAACCATAATAGTTTCGGGAATTTCTACAAGCTTTTAAAGCAGAAACAAACGCGTCTTCAACAACTTGAGCCCCTCAACCTGTTACATGAGACGGCAGAGGAGATACAAGCAGTCCGAAAGGAAATCAATGAATTACACATAAAGGAGGAAATCATGTGGAACCAAAGGTCGCGAGTTTGCTGGCTATAAAATGGGGACAAGAATACAAAGTTTTTCCATGCCATAGCCAGCCAAAGGCAACAAAAGAACAAAATTGGGGGAATTGTGGATGATGTGGGAGTGTGGCATGAAGAGCATGAGGCAGTAGAAAATGCCATTTTGGATTATTTTAAGTCAATCTTTAGTTCAAACCACCCTTCCAATTTCGAAGCAAGCCTAGAGGCTATGGATAAAAGGGTAACCCCAGAGATGAACAAGGTACTTCTAAAGGAGTTTAGGGCAGAGGAGGTTTGAAATGCACTCAAACAAATGCATCCAACAAAATCATCGGGCCCCGATGGTATGTCCCCTATCTTTTATCAAAAATATTGGGATATTGTTGGTCCTAATGTATCAAATTGTGTATTACAGGCCCTTAACATAGGTACAATGCCTAGGGGCATCAATGATACTTACATTTGCCTGATTCCCAAGACCAAAAACCCCTAAAAATAACTGAATACAGCCCTATTAGCCTCTGCAATGTGATTTACAAGTTAATATCGAAGGTCCTAGCGAATAGACTGAAGAAAATTTTGCACAATGTGATTAGTGAAGCACAGAGCGCCTTTGTCCTAGGAAGGCTCATAATTGACAATGTAATTGTGGTGTTCGAAACCATGCACTCTATTGCTAAAAGAAAAAAAGGGGAAGGTTGGGTCCATGGCTATTAAGTTGGACATGTGTAAAGCCTATGACCGTGTGGAATGGGCCTACCTTGGGTCAATGATGCAGAAAATGGGCTTCGAAGACAAATGGATCTCGCTAATTATGATGTGCGTGACCACGACTTCCTTTTCGGTACTCATTAATGGGGAACCAAGAGGCACAATTACATTATCTAGGGGGCTGCGCCAAGGGGACCTTATATCCCCGTACTTGTTCTTACTATGAGCCGAGGGGTTGATTGCACTGATCAGGAAAAAGGAAGCCGAGGGGATGATAAAGGGGGTGGCGGTGAGCAGACTTGCCCTTTCGATTTTGCATCTATTTTTTGCGGATGATTGCATCATCTTTTGTAGAGCAACTATGGAGGAGTGTAGACAGGTGGCCTCGGTTTTGGAAGTCTATGAAAAGGAGTCAGGACAAAAGTTGAACAGGGAAAAAACTTCGCTATTTTTCAGCAAGAATATAAAGAAAACATTCAGAATTTTGTGAAGGATACCTTCGAAGCCCAGATTGTCAAACAACATGAAAAGTACTTGGGATTACCCCCAATGGTTGGAAGAGACAAGAAAAAGGCTTTTAATCGTAATAAAGACTAAGTGGGAAAGAAAATAGCAGGGTGGAAAGGGAGGTTGCTGTCCAACGCTGGTAGGGAGATCCTTATAAAGGCGGTGGCACAAGCCACGCCAACATATACCATGAGCTGTTTCAAGCTCCCTGATTCTCTTTGCTCAGAAATAAATTCAATGGTGGGTGGTTTCTGGTGGGGACAGAAATACAAAGAAAGAAAGATTGCTTGGGTGTCGTGGCAAAATCTGTGCAAACCAAAGGTAGAGGGAGGGTTAGGTTTTAGGGACTTGAGAGCTTTTAACCTTGCTCTCCTAGCCAAACAAGGCTGGAGGATATAGCAAAGCCTAAACTCTTTCACCCATTGAGTTCTTAAAACAAAATATTTTGCGGACTCCTCTTTCATGGATGCGCAAGTGGGGAAAAATCCTTCCTACATATGGAGAAGCATGGTGGCTGCTATACAAATGATTAAGGAGGGGGCCAAGTGGGTTGTCGGTGATGGGAGAAGCATTAAGATATGGGGTGAGAAATGGATCCCTTCCACGGAGTTAGGCAGAATAATAACTCCGTCAACCTCCATGGATAGTGGAGCGAAAGTTGCAAGCCTCATTGTGCAGGAACGAGTTGAGTGGGACGCTGCCTTGATAAAACACACCTTCCTCCCCCACGAAGTTGAGGATATCCTTAGCATCCCTATTAGCCCCATGAATCCATCGAACTCCTAGGTCTGGGAAAAGTCCCCAAATGGCATCTTCACTGTTAAGAGTGCACACCAAGTTGCAGCTAAATACCTTGCTGACCTTAAAGGAAGGGTGGAAAGCCCAGGTTGCTCAGACAACTCCAAAATGACATTGTTTTGGAAGTTTTATGGAACCTAAAGTGCCCAAATAAAATAAAGCACTTAATGTGGAGAGCTTGTAGAAATGTGCTCCCCACAAAGCAATGCTTACTGCACTGAAAGGTGGTAACAGAGGACAAGTGTGACCTTTGTAGCGAAAGTGAGTCATCTGGCCATGCCTTATGGGGATGTATGATTGCTAAGTAAACCTGGGCTGAAACAAATTTCAGGCTTGACAACCTAATTCAACCCCCAAAGGAATTTCTAGACGTGGTCTGATTGCTATTTGAGTCTCCGGGGGATCTAAACTGGGTGGGTTTTGCTATCATGGCCTGGAGTGTGTGGAATAACCGAAACTCTGTTCTGCATGGGGGAGTTTGCAAATGGGGAAAAACAATTGCAGGGGAAGCTAAAAAATATGAGCTTGAAGTGCGTGCTTCTACACCTGTCAGCTGCAATGGAACCCCATCTACCCCTACACTCAAGCGCTGGACTCTTCCTTCTCAAGGAAAATACAAGGTCAACACAAATGCCGCTGTGTTCAACGAGAGGGGTTGCTGTGGTCTTGGGGTGCTAATTAGAAACGATCAGGGGCAGATGATGGGAGCAATGTGCAAGAAAGTAGAATTCCTTTTGGGGGGTGCTTGAGGCAGAAGAAAAAGCCACTAAAGCTGGAATTCTCTTGGCTTAGGATCTCGGGTAGAAAGATATTGTTGTGGAAGGGGACTCCCAACAAGTTATACAAGCTCTCAACGGCTCCAACCCTTGCCATTCTGAAAAATCGTCGAAGGCTTGAAGCATTTTTTGCTGAAATTCAACTCTTGGAAGGCTGAGCATACCAGAAGAAGCACCAACGTAGCTACTCACTTGCTAGCTAGGAATGCATGAATGTAAAAGATAGTGTAATTTGGGTCGAGGATAATACTCCCTTAATTGAACATCAGATTCTGAATGATGTAACCTCCTGAGACTGTTGTTCATATTAATGAAATCCAGTTATATGTTTACAATCAAAAAAAGAAAAGAAAAAAGAAAAGTAGGATAAGGATTTTTGTACATGTATATGACGTAACCCTTCCGATTTTCCAGTGGATTGGAGATTAAAAATTAGGATAAGAATTTTAATTTCAATCAAATTGTACAAAATAAATGTTGCTGTATTATATATATAATAATTTGAGTACAAGTAGGATAAATAATTTACATGACCGCCTATTGCTATTATATATTTATATATAGATAAGAAACCCTTTTACATAAACTCATTAACTACGCTTTCGCTTCTTAATTCTTTCTTATTGCCTGTCAATTGTCTTTCTTTTCGCTCTTCTTCATCTTTTTTATTCTCTCTTTTTCTTGTTGTTTATTGCTATGGCTGTTGGAGGTTTTGTTCCTAAGGACGATGATCCTAAGAATTATCCAGGAAAAATCACTTTCTATGTGTGTTGGTTGTTAGGATTAGTGCCTTTAAATTCTATTGTATGATACTATGTATGACATTATGTGTGACTTAATGTTGCAATTAATAAAGTTATTTTATTATTATCTAAAATAATGGTAACATGAATATTTGGACATTATTATATAGTCCATGAGATGCATAGTATGTGATTTAGTACAGAAGATATAAGTCAAAAGTTCTTTGTAAACTCAAAATTTTAGTTCGTAGTCGGTGATGAAATTGAGTGTTTTATCTGTGAAGACTGTAACATATCAACTAAGATGATTTGTCTTGATCATGGAAGTGGAGACTTCTAGTTAGTTTGTTGATATGTTTTAAGAGTTAAGACATATTGAACTAAACCGTTGTGAGATTTATAATTCTCCTAACGATTGTCGAATGAATAATAAATCTCACGACTTTTATTTACATCAACTCTTAATTCTGAGAGAATAATGGACTTGATCATGAAGTGTAGGTTGTTTTGATATATCAAGAGTGAGATCTAAAGTCACGATCAAAACCTCAGCATATTGGACAACCACATTTAGCGTTGATGGAACATATATTTTCAAGATGAAATTCATAATCTCTTAACAGAGATATAAAATATTCTCTTGAGATAATTTTAAGAAGTTTGGTTATTTAGAGTTTTAGGCCTAACTACTTTAGTAAGGAGTTACTAAAGTATATATTTATGAAATTGGATTTCATAAATATATGATGAATAACTTAAAGAATTAAACCAGGTACTCAAGGATTAAGATGTAGTAATCTTCAAAGTAGCAGTCTATATTCATGATTTTGTATTATTACAAATATTTTATGAAGAGGTTGTATGTATAATAAAGTTTTGGGATATAATTTATTAATAAGGCCTAGAGTGCAATTAGATTCTTATAGTGGTATTGAATATAATTAATAGTAACTTTGGACTTATCAAGAGTTGATAGAAAAGCTCAAGGCCCATTGGAGCTAGTGTATTATTTGTTCCTTTTTTGTCCTACTCCAAGCCATATACTAAAGCCCAATTAGAATGGCCCAATAGGCTAGCCCAATTAGATAATCAGTTTTAAGGAGAGAAACATACAAAATTTGAAAAGAGTATGAAATGGTTTGTATGTGAGTATTGGTCACTCTCTTATTTTCCCTTAAACACTAATGATGCAAAAAATTAACAGTTGAGCCCCTCGTCATAGCGGATGGACGATGCTGTGAATGAGGTCGTCTCTGTGGATGAGAAACCTGCAAAATGAACGGGATGGAAGAGTAACACGCCGGTATGACGTCAGCTAAACCGCCTCCAACGCTTAAGTTAGTAGGGGAGAAAGATTCTAGAGAGAAAACGAGTAGAGAGTGATTTCATAGAGTATTTATGTGTACCTTTTGCTTCTGTTATGTTCTCTTTTATAGTTGTATACCTCATTAATGGGCAATGATGTGTTGTATTTATGCTCAACGGCTAGTGTATTACAGAATCTTTGTTTGGAGGCCATAGCTCATTTTGTGACCGTTGTTTTGTCAGTTACATTTTGTCATCAATGATCGTAATAAATGTGTAACATTTTCTCTGAGTGAATAACGATCTTCATATAATGACGACTATAAATTTATGGTTCATCAGTTGCCCCTTTGTTCGTTATCTCGTCTTTTAGACGGGATAAGAACAAATTCGTCTAATGCTTCGTATTCTGTGTGCTGCGCATTAATGACGGTTTGATGTCTAGGTGGTTGGGCACCATGTGTACGTCTAGGATGTGTACGACATGTGAACATGTCTCGGTTTTCCCACGTGAGTTTTGGCTACTTGTTTTACATTTTTCCCTCCTCTTTCCTTTCTTCTGTATTTTTCCTTATTCAGTTCACTGTTCTAGGGTTTTTTTCCCCTTTGAGCTTCCTTTCTCTGTTATGCATTTTGTGGTAAGTCCTTCGTGCTTCTTCTTCTTCCCTAATTCTTCCATGGTAGATTATTTTGCTGTTTGAGCGGATTGTCCTTCCATAGCTTTCTTTTTTGCTCATTTAGGTTGTTTACTTGAGTTTGTAGAGGGGGAGCATCTTAAGAGGATCAGTTCCTTCGTAGGGAAGGACTGTCCGTATACTTCTGTCATTTCTTCCTTGTTTCCTTTAGTTTCCAATTCTGTTGAGGTAGTTGGGTTACTGAGGATGTTCAGGGTGAGGTTTAGAGACTTAGAGACGGGGTTATCCTTGTCTGATGATCGTGTGGTCTCAGAGGCTACTTCTATTTCTACCCCTTATAAGGACTGGAACATTTCATGTTCCCTCGCCAAAAAGGACGAGAAGCGGATCGGGGATAGATTTCAATTCCCTGGCTCCGTAAAAATTAAGATCCCGAGTGACGAAGAAAGAGCTTTTCATTCGTATGCTAATGAGGTTTGTTTCTATGAGGCCGATTTTACCAGCGGCCTTCATTTCCCTGTTCATCCCTTTGTTAGGGAAATTTTTTTTAATTTGCATCTTGCTCCAGCGCAGTTGGTGCCCAACTCTTCGTGGATCTTTTTTTCTTGCATGGTGGTATAGATGTCTGCCAATAAGGGTGATGTCATTATGAAGGATGAATTCCTCCATTTTTATCATCCGAGGAAGTCTAAGGACCCCGGTTACTATGAGTGTAAGCCATGGGATAGGGTTTTTAGGTTAATCCTTGATTACCCCTCGTCTCTTCGAAACTGGAAGCCAAATTTCTTTTTTATCTCTGGAAGTGGTTGGGAGTTCGTCCCTAGTGAGGACTTAGACGAAGCCCCCAAGTTTCTTCATAGTTGGGGAGTTCTCATGTTTGGTGCGTCTTCCTTGTCTTTTTAGCTGTTTTCCCCTTTTTGTAGAAGTGACAGTGATAGGTGACTTACTCGTATTCTTGTTTTGCAGTTGCTCAGAGTCCTTGTCTGAAGAAGAGGTACGAGCTTCGTGTTGAAAGAGTAAGGGAATATTTGGAGACTGTCAAGGATTTTGACTAGCTCATCTCTCCTTAATCTCTATTTCTTCATTTCTTGGGCTTGGAACTGTCTACTAAGGTTTGGAAAGATTTCGAAGTTGTGGAAAAGAGTAAGTGCTTCTTTCCTTTATCTTCTTCTTATCTTTTTTTTTTTTTGGACCTTTTCTTCGTCCTTTCAGGAATGACGACTAGGTTTAGTAAGCAGAAATTAGCTGAAGTTCAAGAGAAGGCCTAGGGCAGAATCATTAGTGGCCTTTTGTCTAAGAAGAAGGCTGGTGATGTCGTTAAGAAAGCTCCTTCAAAAATGCCTCCTCTTGCCAAGCACCCTGCCTCTCCCACTTCGTCACCAGAGATGATTGCCTCTGGTGGAGAGGACATTAGGAAGAAGAAGAAATTTGATGGTAAATCTTTCCTTCCTACCTTCTGGGACGATGTTGATGTGGCAACTTTGAAGGCCCACAAGGCACTTTCTGTGGATGATCTGAGTAATCTGATGGCGAAGTCATCCAGCGAGGTGATGTCGTCTCACATTCAGAAGCTTATGCAGGTAAGCGTTGTAGGCCGTCTTTACTTCTTCTTATCCTTTGCTTCATTTCTGCTAAAGGAGGTTCTTTGTAGGCTTTGGGGGAGTCCTTGTTTGTCTCTGGGAAGTTCTTGGACTTGGAAAAGAAGGTGGCTACGTCCGAGCCTTTGATCAAGTCTTTATCCGCTGAGAATGAGACATTCAAGAATAAGGTTGCCATCCTCGCTGCTGAAGCTGAGAATGACAAGGAGTGTGTGGCAACCTTGGAGAAAAGCCTACAAGTGGAGAAGGACTTCTGTAAGTTGAAGGATAAGCAGATTGGAGACCTAGAGTTGAAGCTACCGAACGTTGGGGCCATGGCGGTACAGGATTTTAAAGACTCTGACGAGTACTTTGATGAATTATGCAAGTACTACGTGGAGGGCTTTGATCTCCTTGTGAAGTGGGTGGCAAAGCATCACACTAGCTTGGACCTTTCTGGCTTGGCTATTGACGACGTTGAAAAAGAGCTTATGCCTGATCATCCTTTTGAGGCTACATCGGAGAATGTGACAAAGGAAGCCACAAACGTTGTTGAAGGAATGAAGGAGGCCACTGTTGTAACCCCTGTAAACCCTGTCCCTGATGAGCAATAATCTTTTTTTTTTCTACTTTTTTTTTTATTTCCTTGCAAGGCAAGAACAATATTTCTCTTTGGGCCCATTGTTTTGGGCAACTAAACAATTCCTTTGACGATGATAGATAGGTTTATGGATTTCCTGCTTTTAGTTATAGTAAACAACTATTTTATACTTGGACAACCCTTTATGACGATGTTAGTTGTGTTGAGACAACTTTTATGTTTAGCTTGCATTTGAGCAGATTTTTACCTTCAGTCGCAGTGGGATGATTTTTTATTGAGTCATATTTGACTAGCTTAATGACGATCTTTGGTTGTGTTTGAATAACTTAGTGTTTTTAGATGTGTCAGAACAACTTTTATTGAGTCATGTTTGAATGACGGTGTTAGTTGTGTTTGAACAACTTAGTATTTTTAGTTGTGTTTGAACAACTCAGTATTTTTAGCTGTGTTTGAACAACTTTTTATTGAGTCATGTTTGAATGACAATTCTAGTTGTGTTTGAACAACTTAGTATTTTTAGCTGTGTCTGAACAACTTTTTATTGAGTTATGTTTGAATGATGATGCTAGTTGTGTTTGAACAACTTAATATTTTTAGTTGTGTCTGAACAGCTTTTTTTTTAGTCATGTTTGAATGACGATGCTAGTTATGTTTGAACAACTTAATATTTTTAGCTGTGTTTCAACAACTTTTTATTGAGTCATGTTTGAATGACAGTGTTGCGTTATATTCGTGACTTAGGGTTGTGGTATTGGAGCGTCTTTTAGGTTAACCATTTTTGTTTTGTCTTGAATGATGATTATGCTGGTTGTGTTTAAACAACTCTGATTTAGTCGACTTTGGTAGTTGTGTATGAACAACTTCAAAGGCTATGATGTCATTGGTTGTGTGCAAATAACTTTTAACTTGAAATTTTAATGATGGAGATCCTTGAGACGTCTCCCAAGGATGACTCCTAAGCGTTGCACACGTTTTGGTAGTGATAGATCATGGATAATCATTGACAAATACGTATGAATAATGCTTCATGTATTATTGATCTCATAAATGATGAAAGTAATGGTTGTCATACATACTGATATGAATATTAAGCAACTTGAAAATGTAAAGCGTTCTTTGTTGGTAGTATTTCTTCAAGTGTTCTATGTTCCATGGCCGAGGCAATTCTTGGCCGCTTAGAGACCTCAGGTAGTAGGAGCCTTCTCTGGAATGATGGATTACTTCGTAGGTGCCTTCCTAGGCTGGTTTCAATTTTCCTTGGGATGGGTCCTTTGTTGCTTGTGATACCTTTCTTAGGACAAGGTCTTCTGTGTTGAACCTTCTTACCCTGACATTTCTATTGTAATACCTGGCCATTGCATCTTTGTGTTTGGCCATTTACTTCATAGCTTCTTTCTCTGACTTCATTCATTAGGTCTAGATTACTGTTAAGCTCTTGCTGATTCTTCTGGTCTTCATATGTTTTGGCTCGGAAGCTCGCTAGTCCTACTTCCACTAGAATGACGGCCTCAGTGCCAAATATTCTGAATGGTGTTTCTCCTGTTGGGAATCTTATGGTCGTCCTATATGCCCAAAGGACATTTTGTAGTTCTTTAGGCCATGCCCCCTTTGCCCCCTCAAGCCTAATTTTAATAATTTTGAGCAAGCTTCTATTCGTCTCTTCTGTCTGGCCTTTGGCTTAAGGGTGTATTGGAGAAGAGTAGTGATTCTTGATTCCTAAGTCTTGGCAAAATTTTTGAAACTTAGGATTGTCGAATTGCTTCCCATTGTCTGATATTATGATGTGTGGGACTCCAAACTTGCAGATGATGTTTTTCCATACAAAGCTCGTGACTTTAGCCTCTGTTATCGTCGTCACTAGTTCTGCTTCTACCCATTTTGTGAAATAGTCAATTGCGATAATTAGAAACCTGAGTTTTCTCTTCCCTAGAAGGAAGGGACCCATGATATCAATTCCCCATTGGGCAAAGGGCCATGGTGAGGATATGGGTGTCATCGTCTCTCTTGGTCTCGTTTGGACATTTGCGAAGTGTTGACACTTGTCGCATGCTCTGACAATGTTGTATGTGTCTTTTTGTAGGGTTGGCCAATAATATCCTGCTCTGAGCGCCTTTCCTGCTAAGGATCTTGCCCCAACGTGATTTCCACAGATTCCCTCTTGTATCTCATGGAGCATATAATCTACTTCTTTAGAACTGGCGCATCTTAGATATGGGAGTGAATATCCTCGTCTGTAGAGCACGTTGTCAATAATGACGAAGCGAGTTGCTCTGATTTGTATCTTCCTTGCTTCCATCTTATCTTCAGGGAGCCATCCTTCTTTCAAAGAACGGATGATAGGAGTCATCCACTCATCTTGTTCTTATATCTTCATAACTTGCCCACATTCTGTGCTTGGCTGCCCCTTATCTCTACACATAGTTCAGATGTTGCATTGTAGTCATCTGACGAGGCCAACTGGCTAGGAAATCAGCTTCTGCATTTTTGGTTCTTGGGATTTGCACAAAGTTTAGGCTGTCAAAGTGCTGTGAGAGTTGTTGGACGATTTT
This sequence comes from Lithocarpus polystachyus, assembly GCA_033629205.1. Classification (NCBI taxonomy): domain Eukaryota; kingdom Viridiplantae; phylum Streptophyta; class Magnoliopsida; order Fagales; family Fagaceae; genus Lithocarpus; species Lithocarpus polystachyus. The sequence goes on from CM066163.1 coordinate 57,353,251, forward strand.
CAAGTACTTTTGCATCCTTTCTTCTTTGGTTTCGTAATCTCCCTTCACTTGTCCAAATATTAGCTGAGAATCAGCTTGGACGATAAGATTCTTTGCTCCTAGAGCTTTCACAAGGCTTAGCCCTGTTAGCAATGCTTCGTATTCTGCTTTGTTATTCATTGCTGGGAACTGTAATCTTACAGCATATTCAATGTTTCTTTTTCTGGAGATATGAGCACTACTTCTACTCCTCCTACTTTCCTCGTTGCAGACCCATCCTTTTGGACCGTCCATGTTTCAATAGGAGGTTCCTCTTCCTTATAGGGGTAAGTGAACTCTGTAATGAAGTCTGCTGCATCCATCTTGTTCATCGTCTTTCTTATGGGTTGATCTGTTATGACAACGATGGGGTGTGCTTGGAAATAAGGACGGAGTTTTCTGGAGGCGGCCAACAACGCAAAAGCTATCTTTTCCATCCTTGGGTAACTTGCCTCTGCACCTTGAAATGCCTGGCTGGTGTAATAAACGGGCTTCTGTACATTTCCTTCTTCTCTGATCAGTGCCATACTTAATGCAGTGTTGGATACTGCTAAGTATAGGTACAACTTCTCTCCCATCATCGTGGCGCTTAGCAGAGGTGGCTTCGTCATGTACTCCTTTAACTTGGCGTGGGCTTCCTCGTACTCATTAGTCCACTGAAAAGCTTTTTTCAGTACCTTAAAGAATGGCATGCACTTGTTTGTTGCCCTAGAGATGAATCTATTTAGGGCTGCAACTTTTCTAGTCAGGCTCTGCACCTCTTTTACTGTCTTTGGTGATTTGACCTCGATTATTGCTCTTACTTTGTCTAGATTTGCCTCTATACCTCGTTAAGACACCATGAATCCCAAGAATGTTCCTGAAGCAACAGCAAAAACACACTTTGCAGGGTTTAATTTCATATTGTACTTACGTAGTGTGCTGAAGGTTTCTTTGAGATCGTCAAAGTGGTTGGCTTCGTCCTTACTTTTTACCAGCATAGCGTCTACGTACACCTCCACATTCTTTCCAATATGATGAGAGAACATGTGGTTCACTAACCTTTGGTAGGTGGCTCCTGCGTTCTTCAGTTTAAAGGGCATAATTTTGTAGTAGGACAACCCTTGGCTGGTAACGAATGATGTCTTCTTTTGATTGTCTTTGTCCATGAGAATCTGGTTGTATCCAGAAAATGCGTCCATGAAACTCAAGAGCTTGTGTCCAGCAATCGAGTCTACCAGTTGATCAATCCTTGGCAAGGGGAAGTTATCCTTTGGGCAGGCCTTATTTAAGTTTGTAAAGTCAACGTACATCCTCCACTTGCCATTGCTCTTCTTTACTATAACCACGTTTGCAAGCCAATCTGGATAGAAGACTTCCCTGATGAAATCAACTTCTAGTCACTACTTCTTCAATTACAGCTTTGTTGCGTTCTGGTGCAAACACTCTCTGCTTCTACTATATAGGTTTGTATTCCAGGTTGACGTTAAGACAATGCTGTATGATCTTCCTATCAATCTCAGGCATGTCTTCATGTTTCCAAGCGAAAAAATCTTGGTTTGCCCTTAAGAAGGAGATCATTTTCTCTTTCTTAAGGGTTGGAAATGCCGTTCTTATCTTCAATATCTTTGTCGAATCTCTTGGGACGACCTCCACTTCTTGTGGTGTTTCTGACGGTTCAGGAATGGGCTCTGGTTCATTGATCACCCATGTGTGATTCTCTCCAGATGCTAAGACAGCTTGATAGCACTCTCTTACCAGAACTTGATCTCCTTTGATTTTTCCTACCTTATAGGCTGTTGGAAACTTCACTTTTAGGTAATGTGTTGACGTTGCTGCTCTTAGTCTGTTGAGTGTAGGTCTTCCCAAGATGATGTTGTATGTTGATGGATAATCAACTATAAGGAAATCAATTTCATTGGTAACCTGTGCCGGATAAGTTCTTGCAATTACAGTTTGAGTGACGATGCCTTTAGGGACGATTCTATCCCTTGTGAAGCTTACTAGAGGCAAGGTGAAAGGCTTGATCTTTTTCTTATCCAACTTCATTTGCTGATATGCGGGAAGTAGATGATTCTGCTAAGCTTCCGTTGTCAACGAGGACCTAGTGGATGTTGAACTCTTCTACTTTGAGCATGATTACAAATGGATCGTCATGGGGTTGCTTGATGCCATGACCGTCTCTCTCTAAGAAGACAATATCAAGTTCGTCATTCCTTGGCATCTTCATTGGAGGGAGTCGTGAATGGACGCTGTTTATCTTCCTTCCTTGTGCCTTTTTCAAGGATTTCAATGTTTCGCCTGTTGTTATTCCTCTCGAGATCGTCTTTATTTCTCCTGTAGTGGGTTTGGTATCCCCTATCTCCATAGTTCTGTCTTGGTCGTCCTTCCATTGGTACTTGTATGGCTCCGTCTTTCTGACGTATTTCTGCAACTTCCCTTGACAGATTAAAGTTTCCACCTAATCTTTCAAGTGCCTACACTCATTAGTAGGATGCCCGTGGTCCTGGTGGAATCTACAGTACTTGCCTTGTCTCTTCTTTCTACTGGAGTGCTAATTGGCTTTGGCCATTGCAGGGAAGGATCGTCTCTTATCTGTATAAGGCCTGCTCAATTGGCATTATTAGAGGAGTGAAGTTGGTGAACTTGGGTTTCCTATCTGGAAGCTCCTTCTTTTTCCCTATGGTCTGTCTGCCACTTCATGTCTCCTTTTTCTTATCATGATTGTTGTTTGTTCCTTCGTCTCTCTTCCTTTTCCCTTTTATCTCCTTTGTGAGCACTACATCCTCTGCATTCATGTACTTCTGGGCTTTACAAAGCAACTCTGCTACTATTTTTGGTGGACTTTTAGTGATTGAGAAGAAGAAATCTCCTGGTAGCAATCCTGCTTGGAAGGTTGTTAGGATGACTTGATCTTCAGCTTCGTCTACCTGCAGCAACTCCTTATTGAACCAAGTGACGTACTGCCTTAGTGATTCTCCTTCTGCTTGCTGAATGTTGAGAAGATGACCAATTGGCTTTTTGTGCCTTTGCCCGCCAATGAAATGAATAACAAAACCCTTATTGAGTTGTTCAAAGTCTGCAATGGTTCTTAGGGGTATCTTGATGAACCATACTCTGGTTGCTCCCTTCAGTGTTGTTGGAAATGCCCTACACTTTACTTCATCTGGAGTCATTTACAATATCATCAGCGTATTGAATGATTTAATGTGATCCAAGGGATCTTTGGAACCGTCATATGACTCCAACTGTGGGAGACAGAATTTTGGTGGGAGGGGATGGTTCGGCACTTCAGTGGTGAAGGGTGAGTCCGTCCTTCGAATTTTATCCCATCTAGATTCTCTCCACTTTTGTCCTTCATAGCACTTTTTAGTTTGTCCACCTCATTCCTCATGCTGCGGAGCTCATTCTCCACTCTAGTGGAATCTTCTCTTGAAGTTCTGTCTCACCTATCTGCTTGAGAATTTGATTCTTTTTCATTTTGGTTTTCACCTGTTCACCAACGTTCTGTGTTTTGAGACTCCATCGTCTTTCATAGCTCTTCATTCTGGCAAGTCAGCTCTTCCACATTTGCCAAGAGGGCTTGGATTTGTTGTTGTTGCACAACATCTGGCTAAGGTCCAGTTTACGCTTCCATCTCGCACTTTGAGGAATTCTTTTGTCACGGGAGAGATGGCTTAAATGATTAGCGTTCCCACTGACGGCGCCAAATTGATGATGCAAAAAAGAAGAAGAAAAAGTTAAGCTCCTCTTCGTAGTGGATGGATGATGCCGTGAATGGGGTCGTCTCTGTGGATGAGAAACTTGCAAAATGAACGGATGGAAGAGTAACACGCCGGTGTGGCATCAGCCAAACTGCCTCTGATGCTTAAGTCAGTAGGGGAGAAAGATTCTAGAGAGAAAACAAGTAGAGAGTGATTTCGTAGAGTATTTATGTGTACCTTTAGCTTCTGTTATCTTCTCTTTTATAGTTGTATTCCTCATTCATGGGCAATGATGTGCTACATTTATGCTCAACGGCTAGTGTGTTACAAAATATTTGTCTAGAGGCCACAGCTCATTATGTGACTATTAGTCTGTCAGTTACGTTTTGTCATCAATGATCGTAATAAATGCGTAACATCTTCTCTGAGTGAATGACGATCTTCGTATAATGACGAACATAAAGGAAAGACGAGGGAAAAATGCAAAACAAGTGGCTAAAACTCACGTGGGAAAACTGAGACATGTTCACATGTCGAACACATCCTAGCGTACACGTGGCGCCAAACCACCCAAACATCAAACCGTCATAAATGCGCAGCACACGGAATATGAAGCGTCAAACGAATTTGTTCTTATTCCGTCTAAAAGACGAGATAACGAATAAGGGGGTAGCTGATGAACCAGAAATTTAAGGTCGTCATTATACGAAGATCGTCATTCACTCAGAGAAAATGTTATGCATATATTACAATCATTGATGACAAAATGTAATTGACGGACCAACAGTCACAGAATGAGTTGTGGCCTTTAGACAAAGATTTTGTAACGCACTAGTCGTTGAGCATAAATGCAGCACATCATTGCCCATTAATGAGGCATACAACTATAAAAGAGAAGATAACAGAAGCTAAAGGTACACACAAATATTCTACGAAGTCACTTTCTACTTGTTTTCTCTCTTGAATCTTTCTTCCCTACTGACTTAAGCATCAGAGGTGGTTTGGTTGATGCCACACCAGCGTGTTACTCTTCCATCCAGTTCATTTTGCAGGTTTCTCATCCACAGAGACGACCTCATTCACAGCATCGTCCATCTGCTACAATAAGGAGCTCAACTGTTGATTCTTTGCATCATCAAACACATTCATATAAACTAATTGAGAGACCACACTTTTTGGGCACAAGTGGAATTAGAGTGAAGATTAAAAGTGTTTCCAATTATTTCTAATCTTTGGTTTTGAATTTCACTGCACCAAGATACACTTTCTTGTTCTTATATTTTGAAATTTACATAATACATGTTATCAATTGCGAATGAAGTAGATTCGTTAATTTTTCGCTGCGTATGTCTTGTATTTTTCTAATATTGGTAACTTGCATTGTTGTTGCCATGGGGGGCTTGATTTTTGGATACGATATTGGTACCTTGGGTAATTAAGCAAGCATTAATTCAAGAACCACAATTCAATATAATATTATATGTTTCTTTTTCATAATATTATATGTTACTTTAATTAATTTGATTCTAATGGATGCTTTTGTTTGTTACCTATGGCTCCCTTCTTGCGAAAGTTTTTCCCATCTATTTATTATTAGGAGGCGTCGGATCATTCTACGAATCAGTACTGCAAATTTGACAGTGTGAAACTGACCATGTTTACATCTTCTCTATACTTGGCTACACTTGTGGCATCGTTTTGTGCATCATGGGTGACCAAGAAATTGGGTAGGAAAATATCCATGTTCATTGGTGGTTTGGTTTTCTTGGCTGGAGCTATCATTAATGCCGCTGCTGTTAATATTGCTATGCTTATGATTGGTCGAATTTTGTTGGGTATTGGTATTGGCTTTTGCTAATCAGGTAAAAATAAAATCCCTCAATTTATTTTTATTTTTATTTTTTTCCTCTCTCTCTTTTGATGAAGAACTAGAAGCCTTTACTATTACATGCATGCAAGTTTTAATTTTTATACTTCCAATATCTTATTACGAAACTGGGACTCGCATCTCTTTATTCATCAAAAAAAAGAAAAAAGAAAAAAAAGGGACTTGCATCTCTTTTGGGATAAAACAATTAAATTTTTTATTGTTTCTTACTATCCTTGTCCCACTTTGTTTGTCTTCTATTCTATTTTGGGATATCCAAAAATATTGTTCTGTTTCTAAAAATAAAAGTCATTAATTTACTAATATTCTTATTATACCTCTATTTTATTTTCAAAACTATTTTTTGATAAATTTATTTAAGGCTAGTTTTGGAAACTTATACATTTTTAAAACGTAGACAAGATAATAAATGATGTTCCCTTAAAAAGTTTGACTTTTCAAACAGGACAAATAAAGTGAGACGGAGGGAGTATTATTTATTGTCATTGGTATCTAATTCAGTTTTTTTCAATAGATTTATATATTTAAAAATTAATTCATTTGTTTTCTTTTAATCAAAAAGTAATATATAGTTAGACCTTTGAACCATAACTTTTTGTGCTACAGGCTACTGTTCAGTAACATATTGAAACCACTAGCTTCGAAATATATAATATCTCCCAACCCTAATTAATTCGTGAGTTGGACTTAGGGGTACATGAACTTATCCTAAATTTATAAGAGAAGTACATAATAATTCATTATTAATATTACTGATCAATTTCTGACCTCTTAAAAAAAAAGTCCCTTTTTTTTTAGAAGGAAAAAAAATCCCTTATCTACATGTAACTTTGTTAATAACTATATAATTTATGTTTAACAAAATTTAATTTGTCAGTGATTTAAAATTGAGAACTGCTACATCCACAATATTTTTTTACAACATTTTCACGACAAATCCTAGTTGGCAGGTTGTTACAGGTTTTAAATTTAAATCCAACACTGAAATTACTTTCTTACCCACTAGTAACAGCAAATAACAACCTGCCAACTAAGATTTGTTGTGAAAATGTTGTGAAAAATGTTATGAATGTAATATTTCTCTTTAAAATTATATAACTTCCATTCAAAAAAAAAATAAAAAAATAAAGGCTAAAATGCAAAACGGGCCCTCTAAGTTTTTTCAGATTTCATTTCAGTTTTCTAACTTTGCTTTCGTTCATTTCAGTTCTTTAAGTTTCAGATCTATTCAATTAAGGTTTTTTCGTCAACTTTTGTTAAAATTTTTTGAAAAATAAAATCTAGAAAATATTTTTCAATCATTAATTGAATTTTTTAATTTAAAAAATTTGAAGAAAAATTGAAAAAATTGAAAAAAAACCATAACATATAACAAAAGTTGATGAAAAGGCCTTAATTGAATAAACTTAAAAGTTAGAGGACTGAAATGAATGAAAGCAAAGTTAGAGTACTGAAATGAAATCTGAAGAAACTTACAAGACCAATTTTGCATTTTAACCAAAAATAAAATTATATGACAGTTATTTAAAAAAAAGAAAAACTTTATACACATGTCAAAGTGATGACGCTTACATAAAAGACGAAGTCATTTTGCTGCACTTAGAACAGTCCCATTAAGGATGCTAAAAATAATATATGCTAAATTTTAGCATCAAAACACACAAAAAGTCACACCATCAAAGATTTCAAATGACAAAAATTTTGACATACTGCTGAGATTGTATCAATACAATCTCATTGTAGCTAGATTGTAAAAGAAAAAAAAAATATATATATATATATTTTATATTCCCAAACAACTTTTATTTTTTAAATTTCTGTCTCTCTCTCTCTCTCTCTCTCTTCTCTCTTCCGTGGTTCATCATCTCTGCTCGTACCCGATCTTTGCTCGTCGTCGTCGATCTCTGCCTCTTTGTCGCCGATTTCTCTCTGATTCGCCTTCTAATCTCCATGGAGGATCGTGGTCTTCAAATTTTCGTGGAGGTGGATTGTGGACTGTTCTCTCTCCTTTTTCTGGGTTTCAGTGGTTCAGGCTTTAGGTAATCGTGGTTCGTGGGTCATAGTTTTTCTGTGGGTCACTTTGATTCTATGGGTAATGGTGTTTTAGAGTAGGTGATGTGGGCTGGTTCAGTGGCTATGGTTGTGGTTGGATTTTTGGTGGTGGTCGTTGTTGTTGGTGAGGGTGGCTGCATTAGATCAGATTGGGGTTGGGGTGGGTTGTGGCTGGGTTGGGGTGGGTCGTTTGGGTGACTGGGGTGGGTTGTTGTTGGGGTTTTGTGGCTAGGGTGGGTTTTTGTTGGGATTCTGTGGGTGGTGGTTGGTTGTGGGTTTGTGGAGATGGTGGGCTGACTGTGAGGGTGATTAGATGAAGAAAGAGTGAGAAATAATTAAAAAAAATGAATAAAAATATTAAAGAAAAAATATTTAAATAAAGTTGTAAAAAAAAGAAAAAAAAGAATGTTTGATGTTTGATATATTGTAAAATGAGGTGATAAAATTGTAAAAGTAGTGTTTTGATTTTATAAATGTTAAAAATTTTACAATTATTGATGGGAATGCCCTTACATGCTGGCTGATATTAATAGATATTATTAAGCATATTGTATTCTTGGCCTTTGGAGAAAAACACATTAATTAATAAAGGATTATACTCTTATTATTGCTCACTAATTAATTGTAATTTATTTAATTTTGTGCAGTCTGTGCTACTCTACCCATCAGAGATGGCTCCATACAAACTTCGAGGATCTCTCAATGTTGTCTTCCAACTGTGTATTACAATAGGCATTTTGATAGCCAATGTTGTTAACTACCTCACACACAAGCTTGGAGGTGACTATGGATGGCGTGTTAGTCTAGGTGGTGCAGCTGTTCCTACCCTCTTCATAGGGCAGCCTAACAAACTTTGCGGCCTAAGGCGATATATTTAAATGGTCCTTTTTGTTATTAATTAAATAATATATAACTAGTTTTTAATATCATAATTTTTATATAACAAAAATGCTTTTTTTTTTTTTTTTAATCTTGTAATATGTTTTTTTTTTTTGAAGAAATGCTAAACTATAACAAATTTTACTAAAAAAATGTACAAATGTTGTATCAATGAATATGATTAATGACACTTCAAGGAGATAATAAACAAGTATTTGAATGAATGATGTTAGAAATATTATAAATTTTACAAAATGATGCTTATAAAGATGTATCACTAAGTAATTTAAAAATGCATTTAAGAGGTTGTTGACATCTACAAATCATATTAATTGTCTAATCAATTTGTATAAAGGTTTTAAAGTAAAATTTATAGTATTTATAGTATTTTCCTATCTAAATTATTTCTTGTAATTAGTGACATATATTTGTAAGCCCTATGTATTTAAAATTGCAACATTTCTAGCATTACTCAATTTTTTGGTACTTCTTAAAAGTAGAAGAAAAATGTAAAACTAATTTTTTGTCCTATATCTCAAAATATATATATATATATATATATTTAAAAAATATGTATCACAATTTTTGCCCCAAAATTTGGGGGCCTTTCTCTAGTAGGGGCCCTTGGCGATTGCCTAAGTAGCCTAAGCCTAGGGCCAGCCCTGCTTCTTCATTGTGGTCTCATCATTTTTTCTCCCCAACACTCCAAACTCAATGCTAGAGACGAACGAGCCCGAGAGGGCCTGACAAATTCTCAAGCATATTCGTGGTGTTTCTGATAAGGAAATTGAAGCTGAGTTCAAGGATCTTGTGACAGCAAGTGAAGCCTCCAAAGCAATGAAGAACCCTTGGAGGAACTTCCGGAATAGACAATAAAGGCCTCAATTGATCATGTCCACGGCTATTCCATTTTTCCAACAATTTACAGGCATCAATGTTACCATGTTCTATGCACCTCAGCTTTTCAAAACAATTGGGTTTGGTGATGATGCTTCTCTCCTAGCCGCACTCATCACTGGTGGAATCTAAATTGTTTGGCTACAATTGTCTCCACTTATGGTACTGATAAGTGGGGTAGGAGAATTCTTTTCCTAGAGGGTGGAACACTGCCTTTTATCATGTATCTACCTTAGTTAGGAGAAAAAGAAACCAAATTGTGGCAATTAAAGATGCTACGGGGGAGTGGTTGTCGGAAGAGGATGAAGTTAAGGAATTTATTAGGAATGGTTTTAATGAAGTCTACACCACCTCTCTGCTCAGTGCCAACATGGCAGCACCGGAAAGGTCTCAATGGCAAGCAAGCTTAACAGAGGAAGAGAAAACCAGCATTAGTGGTGTTGCTACAGAAGATGAGGTTAAAGCTGCCTTATGGTCTCTCAAAGCCTTTAAAGCCCCGGGGCCGGATGGGTTACATGCGGGTTTTTTTCAGAGATTTTGGCTAATTGTAGGCAAGTCGGTTACTGGGGAAGTAAAGAAAGTTTTTTCTGAGAGGAGAGTTCCGGATTACTTAAACAGCACCCATATTGCTCTTATACCTAAGATTCAAGGCCCGGAAACCCTAGGAAATTACAGACCTATAAGCTTGTGCAACACTGGATACAAGATTGTAACTAAGATCATTGTTGCTAGATTGAGACCTTATTTGGATAAGCTAATCTCTCCTCTTCAAGCAGCTTTTGTTCCGGGTAGGAAGGGAGTTGATAATGCCATAATAGTGCAGGAAGTTATTCATACGCTAAGTAAGAAGAGAGGGAGAGTTGGGTATATGGCTTTGAAGATTGATTTGGAGAAGGCGTACGATAAACTTGAATGGAGTTTCATAAGGGAAACTCTCATTAGAGTTAATCTCCCTTCGGATCTCATTGAAATCATTATGAGTTGTGTCTCAACGGTGTCTACGGCGGTGCTATTTAATGGCGAAACTCTAGACACGATATACCCTTCAAGAGGGATTCGACAAGGAGATCCCTTATCACCTTATCTCTTCATTCTATGTATGGATTTTCTTGGCCAATTAATTGAAGAGAAATGCAGCCAAAACCTTTGGCAGCCGGTTAAGGCCTCTCGAAATGGCCCGGCCTTTTCTCATTTGCTTTTTGCGGATGATCTTGTTTTCTTTGCAAAAGCGGACTCTACCAATTGTTCAGCCATTAGAGATGTCCTCGATGATTTTTGTGCTTTGTCCGGCCAAACAGTGAGTGAGGCGAAATCTAGAGTCTATTTTTCACCTAATGTTGATAGAGATACTAGAGAATCGCTTTGTGATATTCTTGGTTTTGCCTCCACTCCAAAGCTTGGCAAATACCTTGGTTTTCCTATTAAGCAGCCCGGAACGTCTCCTCAAGACTATAATTTTATCTTGGATAGGGTGAAACAAAAATTAGCGGGTTGGAAAGCAAATATGCTTTCTTTGGCTGGTCGATCAGTTCTTATACAAGCCTCGTCAGCCATGATACCTGCATATGTTATGCAGTGTACACAGCTTCCTGGGAAAATACTTGAAGGCATTGATCGAGTTAATCGGAATTTCCTTTGGGGTTCTTCGGATACAATCAGGAAGATGCATTGGATTGGGTGGAGAAAGGTGACCAAACCTAAAGAGGAAGGTGGTCTTGGTCTGCAAACAGCAAAAGGGCGGAATATTGCTCTGTTGGCCAAGCTGAATTGGAGGCTGGCCACAGAAAAAGAAGCGTTATGGGCTAAAGTATTAAGGCAGAAATATTGCAATCAGCAAAGGATGAATGCAGCCAATGCGGATAGGCTTCCATGCTCTCATGTTTGGGCTGCGGTAAAAAAAGGAAGAGAGGTGTTTAACAAAGGAAGCATGTGGACAGTCGGGAGGGAGAGTAATTTGAGCTTTTGGTCAGGGAATTGGACAAAAAAAGGGCCCCTTCGGCAGCAAATTCAGGGGCCTTTAACTCAAGAAGCATCTCAGTGGGCAGTGAAGGATATTATGGTAAATTCGGGTTGGGATTGGGAGCGTATTCCTTTTGATCTCCCTATGGACATCAAGTGGATGATTCAAGCTACTCCTATAGCTATGACAAGTAGAGGTAAGGACAGGTTAGTATGGATGGAGAATCCAAGGGGTGTTTTTGATCTCAAAAGTGCCTATCGTATTGTTGAAAACTCTGATCCTAGTTCTCCTTTTGCTGCGGGTTGGATTTGGAAAGCTAAAACCCTTCCAAAAATCAAGACCTTCCTTTGGAGGTGCGCCCATGAGAGTATTGGAGTTAAGGCTTGTCTGGTTAGTAGAGGATTGGGTGATGAAGAGAATTGTCCTATTTGCAGAATGGAGGTGGAATCAATTATACATGCCCTTAGGGATTGTGGCTGGGCTAAGGCCGTGTGGAGGCAGCTGGGTGTTGATAACACTAACCAAGCCTTTTGGAGGACAGATTTGCAAGAGTGGCTTATGTGGAATGGGAAGATGAACCGTAGCTTTCTCCCAGATCAGCCCCCATGGAAGATGATCTTTCCTTTTGCTATTTGGAATATATGGAAAAGCAGGAATAATGTTGTGTTTAATAGGAAGAATCCCAATCCAAGGCTGGCATCAGACATCATTGCGCAAACCAGGGAGTTTATGTACTGTGTGTGCTCAAATAGAGGGCTAACCCGATACATTATGAAGGAAGTTAGGTGGGAAAAACCGCCAGAAGGTTGGAGCAAACTGAACACAGATGGCTCAGTATTGGGCAGCACGGGTCTAGCTGGATGTGGGGGTATTGTGAGGGATAGTCAAGGTGGTTGGATTGCTGGTTTTTCTAGACGTATTGGGTTATCTAATAGCTTTGTGGCTGAGTTGTGGGGCTTGCGAGATGGGCTTATTCTGTGCTGCAATTTAAATATCACTTCCATTCTTGTTGAGCTGGATGCTAAAACTATTGTTGATATCTTTCAAAACTCAGCCTATGAGAACAATGTAGTTTCCCCTATTTTGGATGACTGCAGACAGTTGATATGCAGGTTTCAACGGATTCAATTCAAGCACTGCTTCCGCCAGGCTAACCGGTGTGCCGATAGGCTTGCTAGGATGGCTGCTGATAGGAATTTAGATTTTATTTCCTTCGAAAGTCCGCCTGTGGACTTAGTTAATGTGATGGAAGAAGACTTTCATGGCATGTATATGACCAGGCTTTGCCTGGAACATGATGTAGCTTCTTAGTTTCTTTGCAATATATCGTCTCTGTTACCAAAAAAAAAAAAAAAGGAAGTCAGATGCTAATATTTCAGGTAACAAATAAATAAACTATTACTACTTTTGCATCTCCCCCAAAAAGTTATTGATATTGATTGTCATCATATTTTCTATAATCTTAATTTAATTTCCTCTGATTGCACATGAAACTTTGCCTACTTACCAAATAAGATACAATAACCAAACTTATGCTAACAAACAGTTTGTATTTTGTAGAAGCATTAATTTTTACAAATAAAACCCATAAGCTGCAACTTTATTTCGTTAATGGGATAGGTGCTTATGAAATATTAAAGTGAGAAACGTGCATTCTTTAAAGAGTGATGTTATAGCTATTATTAGTTTTATTACATAGATTTTGCAAACAAATGTGTCTATTTTTAAGACACAAATAAGATAGTAATTAAGAAATTTATTTGCTAGAGGGTGTTGATATAGAACAAATCACATTCTTTTTATCAAGTTAGTTTGTAAATATTTTGTATTAATAATAACTTTAGAATTTTCTTTTTTGTTATTGGCATAGTAACATAAGTGTGAGTACACAAAAGTAATTATAATAATAAATATATCTTTACCTTCAATCTTTTATTGTTTTCTTCTAATGTATTCATTTAAATTCCTATATCACAAGCTGCATTAATGTATCTTTATATAATGTAAATTAAATTGCATGTTGCAGGTTTTGGTGACAGTCTGCGTTGGATGGAAATTTGGAGTATCTGGTCAAGTGACATACTTGCCCAAGTGGTATGCTGGCCTTCTTGTGGCTTTCATCTGTGCCTATGTAGCTGCGTTTGCGTGGTCATGGGGACCATTGAGATGGTTGGGCCCGAGTGAGATTTTCCCACTTGAGATCCGATCGGCAGCACAGAGTATCACTGTTTTTGTGAACATGCTCTTCACCTTCATCGTGGCCCAACTATTCCTCACTATGCTCTGTCACATGAAGTTTGGCTCGTTCATCTTCTTTGCATTTTTCGTGCTACTCATGACTCTCTTTATCTATTTCTTCTTGCCGGAGACCAAGAATATTCCCATTGAAGAAATGACTTGTGTGTTTTGGAAGAGATTCATGCCTGAAGACCGTCCCCAAGTCTAAATGTTATGCTACGTTAATTTCTATATAACTAGTTTATTAATTACTTCAGTTTTTAATTTCCCTATACTATTATAATTTTCCCCCCATTTTGGGGCTCCAGCAACTACTATTACAAGGGTGTCATAATTGTTTTTTTCTCTGCAACCCCTTTGCTATTTTTAATTACTGGGGAGGTTCAATTTTTATATTTTAGTTAATTTGTTTTAACTGTAGTTGGGCTTCGGTTTCCTTTCCATTTTCTATTGGGGTGTGTGGTGTTGTTAATGGCCTTTTTTATTCTACTATTCTATTAATATGAGGTTCGTTCATAATGATTAACTAAAATATAAAATATCAGTGGTGGTGCTAAACCAAGCAATCAGCCAATTCAGCACTCTCTTTTCTAAGGCAAACTCGGATGTACAGTACTGATTACTGAACAGTATGCGGTTTACACATCAATTGCAAGACACATAAACCACATTTTGCTTGAATATATTGTAACTAGACTTAAAGGTCTAGTTAAACGCTCTCTCTCTCTCTCTCTCTCTCTCTCTCTCTCTCTCTATATATATATATAGTTACTAGTTGCTATTTTAGGAAAAATATTAACTTCAGACATATTTGGAATTATCTTGATCCAACTCACTATGCGGTAATTAATAATACTATCAATTTGTTATTTAAAAATTTTAATCACATAATTTTTTTTTAAATGAATCATGTATTATAAAATTTATAAATGGAATTATTTCACTAAAAGAGATGGTTTCAAACATGTTTAAAACTATTTTGATCTAACCCACTATATGACAATTAAAAAGACTATCCAATTGTAATTTTAGTCACATGATTTTTTTAATTAATCATGTGATTTGTTGAAATAATATACATGAGTAGTAATAAATTGTTATATAGTGGGTTGGAAAATATAACTCTAAACATGTGTGAGAGACCATGCCTTTGGCTCAACTTGTTCTCTAGTTAGGCCAAACTCATGAGATGATACAAACCCATGATAGAACTCACCCCTGAAATGAATTGCAAGGGAAAAGTGCCCAAGAGCTTATAAACTTTACCATAAGATTACACTTAATCTAGGATCATAACATAGCTTATAAACTTAACCATAAATTTACACTTAATCCAAGATCATAACATAGCATTACGCTTCGTAGCTGACGTCCACGACGGCCCACTTTGACACTAACCCAATGGTAGCCCTTTCTCTCTTTTTTTTTTTTTTTTTTTATATATATTTTAGCAGTTCAACTCACCTATTAGTTATTCAATGACTTAGTAAGACATTTTAATCTAGCCTCTAGGTTACCCCCTCCAAGACCCGACCACAAATTCACAACTCATTTGATCTCATACTCAATGTGTTACGTATGATTACTCGATGTGGTGGTTGACTCTAATACCAAATAATACAAATTCATGAGTAACTCATCCTTGAAAACCCTCTTACAATGGGAAGGTTCCCAAGAACTTATAAACATATGGTTAATCTTACACTCAATCCAGGATCAAAACATGTAAATGGGTAGAGTTGTGTTGGTGCCTTTCATGAGTGCAGTGGAGGTTCTACTGATGCTATCATCCCTTTTAGGTCAAGGATTTTACAATACTACTATTTTATTGAAAAAAATAAAAGAAACTAAAAATTGAAAAGATACAATATTTATTGATGAATTGAAATTTAATGTACATCTCTTGAAAAACAACCAGAAAATTACATAGTTTTGATCTTAGATACAATTTAAGAAAAGTACATGGTTTAGTTTTCTATTTACAATCTAGAGATTCTAGTGAACTTGTACGAGTTAGACCTCTTTTGACTTAAATTGGGATTTCGATCATAGAGAACTCCATGGACACGTTACGTGAGAATCAGAATGCTATCCATGTTGCCTCCAAGTATGTCTTCTACGATAGAACAAAGCATGTAAAAGTCACCACTTAGGGCATTTTCTCAAGGAAAAGATGATTGCTGGAATCATCTTAGAACACCAACTATTAGAAGTGAATATCAATTGTCTATCTCTTCACAAAGGAATTGGAAAGGCAATCCTTTTTCTTCTCACTCACAAATAGGAAATGATCGATATCCATTCTCCAATTTAGAGGGTAACATATGGAAGTGATTATTTGATTATTCGGTATAATTAACTACAAAAAGGACAATAGAAATGAAATTTCTCTTAGGGGTATTACTTTAGCCCGGTAGACAGATCCTCCTATAGATAAAATAGGGGATTTGGGCCTTTTTGTGGGGACAAAGGGTAAAACATCAGGTTATCCTTTTTCGTTGAATGTCTCAGGTTCGATTTAGAGAAAGAACTTTTCCTTTGCTACAAGGCCAATGTGGAGAATTTATTGATAGTTTTGTATTTGGATAGAATAAAATTCGGCTAGTAATAAAACATAAATAAGTAAGTGGATAAAAAAAAAAAAGTAGAAAGGAGGGGAATGGACTTTTAATCCATTGATCTTCCGCTTAATTGATGGACGAAGTTGTGCTTGTTGATGATTGATAATAAGAATAGATGTTGATGATAGATGTGAGCTAGATTGGTGTTTTAAAATCTAAGGGTAGTACTATTGCGTGTCCAAGTGTTAAATCTTGATGAGGTTTGATATTTTCTTTCGGTTGTTTGTTGCATCCACCATAGCATTTTGATTGTTAATTGTTACAAACTTTTTATGTATTTTGGAATTATTTTATTGATCATCTAACGGATCAAATTATGTGTTTATCCTTCCATGGTTAAAATTAAGCATTTACGATTGACTCTAGTCAATCATTTACCAAGATAAGGATATGTTGAATCCCTTGGACACGTGTCTTACTCCCATGGCATCAACTCCTTCATTTGTTTTCTATTTTGTTCTTTGTTTTGCATTCTCCTCACTTTGTGTTTGTGAGGTGTCGTTGCCTTGGCTCTTTTTTAGGTTAGTGCTAGAGCCTGGGCCGTGCAACCCAATTAGTTTTACATGCCCAAATGGTTTTTAAAGTAAAATTTTACTTCCTATGGCCCACTTAGTGTAGACATGGGGCCTTGGGCTTTAGTAAAAAACGATATAAGCTTCAAGTTTGATACGTGTAGTATAAACGTTTGGGCTTTTGAACCCAATTCATGAAACAAGAGATTGAGGACTTGTAAGCTCATTCCATGTAGTCGAGACTCTTGTGTTTTCATCAAAAATGCTTGTGGGCCTCAAGCCTGATTCATGTGGTCAAGAACTTGGGCTTGCGAGACCAATCCATGGAGGAGACAATGGGCTACCAAGCCCGTTTCGTGTCATGATGTGTATGTGTCCAATATTTTGGAATGTGTAGATTATTGGGCAAAAGCCCAACCTAGGGAGAAGAGAGAGACCAATGAGTGATAGTTTGGACTTGCTAATATAACCATGGCGGTTTTGTGAGATCGTGGGGCAAAAGCCCAACCGTATGACTTCTCAACGTTTGAGGACCAGACTTTGCTAGTATTTTTTTACGCACCGTGAAGATCTTGTGAGAAGCTTAAGGCTATGTCCAGTACAAGTGAAAATGGAGAGATAAAAAAAGGAAATAAAAATGGAGGAGAGATAAAAGTTTTCCATTGTTTTGGTCAAAGAAAATACGAGATCGAAGGAAAATGATGTGGGTGGGAATTTTCCACTTGAGCCACCAAATATTATCTTCCCAATTTGGGAGAAAAACTTGTAGAGAAAAATAATGTTGTAAGGACCAGAAAATTTGGTGGCCCAAGCCTACTCAAAGTTGTGTTGTGCAATTCAGCCGTGATCCATAACAAAAAAATTTGTAAGAGGAGGGAACGAACAACAACGGAGGGCTTTGCCCGAGGATAAGTGTAGGAAAAATAAAGTTGGTATTAATAAATAAGTGAGTATCATGCTCTCCACAAGTTCTCTCGATGAGACTAAGTTTATATAAAAAGTAATACTGTTCACTCTTTTTTCTCAATGTCTTTTTTTTCCTGTCTGATCCCTTGTTAGTTCTCTCTCCTTTCCTTATATACTTCTCCCTCCAGCATATCTTCACCATCCATTCTCACCTAACCTCCCTCCTTTTTTGACACTTGTTACTTTTAACATTTGAAGAAGATGGTGGAAGGAATTTGTCTAGTTGTGGCTTACACTGTTTAAGTCACTTCCTTATCAATGCGGCTGATAAAGTTATTGTCTACCATTTAATGCGGATGCAACATGCTACACTAGACCAGAAGCTTCACTACTGTCCACTGACACTCTCTTTAGACTCTAGCTCCCAATTAGAATACTATAGAGTATCTTGATTTATTTCTTCCTTTCCTCGAGCTCGTGGCTTGCAGCCTTCCCACACCAATGCTGCGACCTTTCAACTTTATCCTCGGTCCTTGGGCTCCCAAAGTATCCATTAAAACAAAAGTGGAAAATACTTTGAAATTATCATCGATTTTTATTTTTATTACTATGGCTCATATTGCACACAATAGCAGTAAAAAAACCTACAAATTATGAGTTCTAACGCAAAATAAAATAATAGCTAACTTTATAAATAATCAATTAGAATGCTTCTTTTTATTTTTCTTTAGTTCTAAAACAAAATACATTTATGGCTTTTCAAAACCAAAATCCTAAACAACTAAAGACTCAAAGCAAATCACAACCTTCATAAAATTCACAACATCCGATTTCAACATCAAAACCATAAGTTACCGTTACTGAATAAAAAACGCAAGCCCCCTTCTTTGGTCATAGCCTACTCATACAAATGATATTGCAATGTTGGGGTTATGTAGGTGTCGTTGAAAGATTGAAAGTAAATGATATCGTTTTTTTTCTGAGTGTATATAAGATGAGATGATATGAAGGGCTTGTGGGTATGTGTATATAAAAGAGTAGAAATTTAAAATGGTAAATGGAAATGCAAAGAGTTTTTTTGTGTGTGAGAGAAAGGAAAAGTTTTGAAATATTGAACCAAATTAAACAAATAGTAGTCTTAAAATATTGAATAAAAAATGTAACAAAAATTAGTTTTGAAATATTGAATCAAAGGAAATAAAGAGTCTTTATTTTTAAATTTATTTTTATTTCTAATGTGGTTTAAGACCTCATGCTCTACTGCATAAGGTCTCTACTTTTAATATATATATATATATATATATTTTGATTGATGATGATTTCTTTTGGTTATTTTAAAAAATGTTTGTTTTGATAGCTATAGTAAAAATAAATAATTAATTAATAAAATCTATGTAATGGAAGTTTTTTTCTTTGATGAGTTTATTTTTATAAAATCTCATTGTAGTTAATTTAATAAATCACATTTTATTTATACAAAATAGATACGGTAGAAATAAAAAATAGAATATAATAATTGGGATGTGTTCATCTTTATTAATTCCCCTAATAAAAGTTTTTTAAAAAATTCCCTAATAAAAAAATATTTCTAATGTAATAAGGGCATATATTTAAATTTATATGATTTACCTTTTTTGGTCATCTTCGTCATTCATTTATTTCATTTTTCATACCAAATCCACATGAAAAAGACTTTTTTTTTTTTTTTTTTGGTATCGTTCTATTTTTCATCCTCTTATTCTAAATATAACTATGGGCCTTATTAGTTTTATTTATTTATATAAAATTTTAAATATTACTAATACTTAAAAATTTATAATATTTATTAATTTATATTATTAAATAATTATCAATTTAAACTATTTTAATGAACAATAACAATCTAACCATAGAATCAAAAGAGAAAAACTTAGATACAGCACTTAAATATTGTTCTTTAGATTTATTTTTTAAGAATTTACTATGTAAATTTTTTCTCAAGAAATAAAAATATATTATTAAATTAAATAACCACGTAATTAAATTTTAAAAGGAGATTATAAGAGGCAGTAAGTAAAATACTGTCCCTTTAAATTTTGTCCAAATCGAAAACTATCTACTTTTAGAGTCCCGTCGGATTTTTCAAACCATACTATAAGAGATGAGAGTAACCTGATCCAGTAGGGTCCGTGGAAATCCTTTGGTGGGGCAAATCCTAAACCATTTGAAGGTTGGGATTTTGCTATTCACACGTGGCAACATCTGAATGGGCCAACAGAGATAAGGCAGGATTCGTTGGATTTCAGTTCCCGTGTAGTGTTGTTTTCAATTATATGTTTAATTATTAATGTACAACTGAGAGAGAGGTACTAAGAAGAAGTATCCAAAAACCTCTGCAACTCATTTTCTTGGGATGTCCAAGAATCCTCCATAATGTCAGGGAACTCATACTAAATATAGTTTGTCTTCTCTAACGGTAATAACTACCCACCTCCTTTCTGTGTTTTGTAAACTAAGCTTTTAACTGTTCTCTGGTTGGTTGGTTTGTTTACTTGGCCAAGTAGTTGGTGTCATATTTTATTGTTTGCTGGGGGACCCCATTAGAGAACTAAGATTTTGGATGTTGTATTACTCTTCCTTTCTTACATTCTCAACTGCCAAATATATGATGATAGCTATCTCTCTTCTTCCATTATGTTTTGTGGGAAGATATGCTGTCATCTATTATTGGTGACTACCCACATGATATAGTTCATTCTGAATTTTCACGTTTTCGGTGTAAAAGACAAATTGGGTTGCTTTGGTTACCATGTTCTAATTGCGTAGTTTTCATATTCAAAGTTCTCCCACGGGTATGGTGGACTCGTTTACTATGGGGCATGATGTAAAGTCCGTCGAACCAGGTTCACTTGATCACACTATTGGTTCATGAAGTTTTTGAAGTATCTCATAAACCGGGAGTAGAATATTCTAGTTATAAACTGGCACTCCATTTCATTTTATACATATATAGCACACTAATTTTCATGAGAATCCAGACGATTCTTAACATGCTAAACTTGTGTGTTGTGTAATTTAGTGAATTCAATTAGATTCCATATGGATTTGATGGTTTAAAAAAATCAAGGGATTTGAAGAATAATTTTTAGTATAAATTACTTGATAGATCAAGGGATTTGACACGTACACATGATAGATTTGAACTTTGACGACTTTGTTCCAGGCAAAACACTTGTCATATGAAATAACTTCTTACAAATAATCATTTCCTATCCACATATTAATAAATGTTTAGTCATCAATGAATTTTATCAATACAAAAATTTGATCTTTAATAGTGTGGGGATAGAGTTTGTACCACTTTTTGTGTTCTATCAATCACAACTTGTATGTGTTTATTTTTTTCTATTTTAAACTTTAGTTATTTTATAAGGAAAGTTAAATAAATATATGACAAGTTGTGATTGGTGAAATATAAAACGGAACACAAATAGTGGTACGGAGGATTTGTATTGGACTGGGGATTAGCTTGAAATGATCACTTGAGTTAAAATTTCATTAAGCAGGGAAACTATCTAATGGACCTTATATGTGTCCTTTGAAATTCAATCTATGGTTTCAACCTATTATAATTTGGCTTTGTTTCTGGATAATCTCCTCTGCCCCTGACAGGCTGACAGGCTGACACGTACACATACACACAACTGTCTTTTGTTGTTTCTCTGCTAAATGAAGTATTACTGTCTTACTAGTCCAACATCCCGAAAAACAAAAGTGATGTTGTGGTTGGGAAGGATTCTTTATTACATCATCTAAAAGGAACCACGTTTCCATAGTTTTCGGAATAATGAAATTGTTTGGAAAAGTTTATTCATGTTTACATTGAGCACATTTTTTCTTTGGATAGACCTAATTGTTGACATGTTTTTGTTCTGTTTTTCTTTCAGGATTACATGGCTGTGGTTCCAATATGCTATAAAATGCCCTATAAGGACCAAACCCAACCAATTCAACATGTGATTAGGCATAGTGAGAGAGGATTCTTGAGTGAGTGTATTGCCTTTGCAGATGTTACTAGGTGCTTTATTTGCAGGAGATGGCATGGCTCATATCCTACTACTGATATCTTGACAAGAATTAAGATTAAAGAAGGGATAGCACCTAGAGGATTAGCTTGTAATCGAGGTTGTTCTATACATTTCAAGGGCATGATGGAAGTGAATGTCCTACAAAGGGGTTGTCTTATAGAAAGCCACCTAAGGTCCACTTCAGACAATGATTTGCACAGAGAAAAGTTCTCCATGATGCGTTATGCATCAGAGTCTACTACTAATGAATTGCAGTTGAGATCATTAGATTCTTATTTTGAAAAACTTCAAGATGATGCAAAACTGCCTCCGGATAATTCAAACAACACCAAGGAACTACATGGTAGAAATAGTCAGTTCAGATCAAAGAAGGAATTGGATTCTCTCGAAATCTACCTTGGCAAACTTAGTAAAGGTAATATATATCAGTATTCTGGAAAGTTTCTCCCTGTTGAGTAAGTTGGTTTCAATTAAGAAAGCCTGCGCATCAGTTTAGCATATAATTAAATAAAATCTACAAATGCTTGTCATTTTTGCATCTTCTTTAACTTATTGAGCATAATACTAAGCAGTTTTGATAGATATAATATTTGCAGTTTTAGTTGATATTTGGACTCTGTTAGTTCTAGATGTATGGCATTTCTTGATTGGAAAATTAAATCATGAGATGTAAAACTATTACCTGTATTGCACATCAAGTCTACTTGTTTAGGCTGTGACTCAAATCTTGTACCATTCAGACCAATCGGAAAGCACTTCTCTAGTGAAGACTGAATTCTAATATAATTTGTAGCTAAAGTTCCTAGATTGGTTATCAGTTTTTCCACCTCAGTATGGAACCTTAACTTTAAATTGCTGCTGTCTGCAATAGTCTTACCAATAATTTCAAGTGGTTTCTCTTGTGTTATGCCTTTTCAAAACAACTCCGATATTTTTCTAGTCTTATCATGTATTCCATTGGGGGTATTTTGGTTATTTTAGAGGCTTTGAGGGTATTTTAGTCATTTTAGAGGTCTTGGGATTATTGCGGTCATTTTGAAGGTTTTAAGGGCATTTTAGTCATTTTAGAGATTTTGGGGTATTTTAGAGGCTTCTCATTGTTTCAGTCATTCTCATGAGTAAAAAATATAATATTACCATTATTTAATAAGGTAATCACATTGCAATGATTTATGGTAATGTGAATGTTTTGGTAATTATGATAATGTTGTTGCAGTGCTTGTCTCATTATGCTAACTAAATACACTCAATGTAATCTCTGTAACATACTTTAGATATCATAAATATGTACGATTGGTATAAACCAATATCTTGGCTTTCTGTAACGCTCCTGGTTCTTCTCTTCTGCTATAAGTTAGTGACAATTGCAAACTTAAAATTCCCAATAAGTATGAGTGCTCTATTCTTTTGTTACCTAGAAATTGAAGAATGTAAAATTTTAATAATATTTGTCGCATTCTCAGGGCATAAAAGGAGGATTTTGGCTGCCAAAAGTAGTGATAATATGATTATTACCAACGATAATGCTTCTTTTTTAGCGAGCAGTCATGCTTAAGTCTATAGTTACATTTATTATGTATGTTGTTAATTATAGCGAAAACTGATAGTATAATTATTCTCATCCTTCAGGCGCAAACTCAGAAAATTACCCTTCATCTACTTCCATTGAAAACACTGCCAAAGGAAATCAAGCAGAAAAACCGTTGTCTATCACCAAAAATTCTAGAAGAGATGATGAAGAGGAACAAAAGAGTTACATGGAACTAAGGAGAAGAAACAGTGGTATTAGCCTTGAAAGCTCTCAAGATTTACGGCAGTATGAATATGATGAAACATCCGATCTCTACTTAATGTAAAGCCCTGGTCTGTCATAATTGCGTTTTATATTTGACATAGTGTATTTTTCTTGCTTTTATTTTTCATGTCATATCATGTTGTGCACTTACAATTCTCTAATGCTTCTTTAATCTTAATCTTGGATGCAGAAGTTTATTGGTTTCTATAGACATTGCGGTTTTCCTGTTTGAGATAGCAAGTCCGATAAGGAACTCTGACTTAGAGCTCCTTTCTCTTCCATTACTATATGGAGCAAAGATAAACCAATTGATCTTGGTTGGAGAATGGTGGCGGCTACTAACGCCCATGTTTCTGGTACAAGATTGATGATTGGGTTCGTGTTTCCATTCTATTGCTGTTTAGCATTTATTTTTTTAACTCAAAATTATCAGACGTCAAAATCCACTTCAAATAGTTTGACTGCTACATTTTGGCAAACTGGACGCATATAGGGTCATAGGTCAGTAACTTATTTATTACAAAGAATTGGGGTCATCACTGAAAGTCATTACAGAATCATGACTTGAAGTAGATGACTTGATGCATAATGTGATCTGATTTTTCTTTTTTGAAATGTTATTGATTGCTTGGAAGCATTAAAAACTCGAGTCTATGAAAAACAGTGGCTTGATTTAACATAGATAATGATTTCATATTCAACAGTACTAATAGTCAGTGTGGCTCAAAATATCAAATTTGCTATCTCTCAAAACCTTTTCATATGTGCAGCACTCAGGGTTTTTTCACATGGCTCTTGGTTGTTGGGGGCTTCTTACATTTGGTCCTCAAGTTTGTAAAGGCTATGGTTCTTTTACATTTTTCTTGATCTATATACTTGGAGGAATTTCTGGAAACTTGACAAGTTTTCTTCACACAGCAGAGCCAACGGTTGGTGGGACAGTAAGAACATTGCAACTTCACTTCCTTTTATTCATTGTTTAGTTATGCCTTGTTTTTATTTGATCAAGTAATACTGTGTATTAGTTGGCAAGGTCTCACTTCATGATAGACCATGTGGAAGATCATATGTCACAAATGTTGAAGATCTAAACCCACACCACACAGCTCTAGCTTGCATAAAATAAGTTTCAAACTTTGTAGTGCACAAACATAATTAATTTAGAAGCTTTATCCTTCCATAAGCACTCAATTTAGAGGAAAATCAACTAGCTGCTAGGTATTGAATTCGTATAATGAATATTATATACGTATAATTCTCTATTAGTTGGCTTGTTGCTGTCAAATATCTAAACCCTCACAGTTCCTTTTGAACTAAAAGTTTTAAATTAAATAAATAACCACGTAAGTTAGTTTAATGGCCTTATCATTGTAATACTTCTAAATTTAGAGGAAAATTGAACAAGTAGCTAGGTATTAGATTCATATTAATTCGATATCTTCTTCTAAAAAGAAATAGAAAATAAATAACATATTAGTTCAATATCTCATACAAATAAATAAATAATTTTCTAGAGATTGGCTTCTTGCTCTGCCATGGCATAGCGGGGGCAAATCCTGCTCTAGTGACTACATAATTTTCTTATCGAAATTGAGTTGGTGATTGTTCCACATTTATATTCTACTTGGCTTAAACATTTTAGGCTCCATCTGCTTTTGGCAGTCTTACAAAGAAAATCCTACTATTATAGGTCCTTGAATAATCCTTCCATACTAAATCCACCAATCATGTGCGTAGTTCAAGCCTTCCATTCAGATAATATCATAAAAAGTATGAAGCCATTTGCATCAAACTCAGCATTTTCTGTTCCTTAGACGATCACTTTCTATGTCAAGTAATGGTAATCACTTATACTCTCGGTGAAGTTGGATGGCTAGCCATTATTAATGTATCTATACTTTCTTCCAGGGGGGTGTATAATTAGCAATTTCTTTGTACTTTTCCCCGAGATTGTCTAAATAACGGACCCAGGTGGGGCCTGGGCCGCCCTGGGTCCAATTTTTTTTTTTAGTTATTTTATTTTTTATTTTTGTAGTTAAGTTTATTTCTAAAACTTTGTACCTTTGTTCTCCTTAATAAGCCTAGTTAGCTTCACTCAAATAGCAACTATTCAACCCAAAAACTTAAAAAAATAATAAAAAAATGCACAATGATGATTGTATTTTAGCAAAAAAAAAAAAAAAAAAAAAAAACTATTTTATCACCAAAGAACCAAAAATCATGTATTATTGGAGAAGCTAAAACTAAATTTTTTGCAATTACAGTAAACTGGTATAAATACTAATTAACTGTAGCAAATTGTTAAATATAGAATACAATATTTTATTAAGATTATATCTCTTCCTTTAATTAAAAAACTCAAATTCTCTCTTTTTCTTTATTATTTTAATAATTTGTTTTTATTATTTTAAATGAAGAGATAAAAAAATAGAAAATTTAATATTAAGTGTATTGCGCCAAAGGTCTTGTAGCTGAATTGGCATTTCTCGATGCACAAAGTGTTTGGAGGTCTAGGGAGAAAATAGTTCGAGTTGCGAGATTAGCAGCATATTGTAATTATCTCTCCAAAAATATTGGGTGTATTGCAAAGTGTGGTGGTAAAATAGATAAAATAACTTTTTGAGATGTTAAAAGCTAAAATTTTTAGCAATACCACTATGAATGCTCTAACTTCAAAAAAAAAAAAAAAAAAAATCCTAGCTAGCCTAGTATTAAAAAAATCATTGTTTTGTTTTGTTTTGTTTTTTGTTTTTTTTTTTGGTAAATGATTGCTTCGTAATGTATTTAGAAACAACGATTTTGTATATTTATAATTTTTTAATACTATATACATGCCTATTTGGAGTTTTTTTTTTTCTTTTCTTTACACTCCAGCCGCTGCTACCTTAAAATCCCGAGTTTGTCCCTGTCTACATTGTGATCAATTTTCTTTTATCTATGTGATTCTCATCATATTTTGTCTTCACCCTTCTATATTTAACCGAGTCCGTTACACACACAGGGACCAGTATATGCCATAATAGGAGCATGGCTCATTTATCAAGTCCAAAACAAAGACGTTACTGCAAAGGATGTTTCGGATAGTATGTTCCAGAAGGCAATAATTATAACGCTCCTTGGCTTCGCATTAAGCAATTTCGGTCCAATTGATGACTGGTAAGGTTTCAGCCACTAGAATCTTGGCTACATTATTTTGTGAAAATATTTTTCTAGTTGGTCATTTGTGATTTGTTCGATATAAAATGATTCAGTTCTGATTGTTATGGGATATGAGAACACATGTTCATCATGTATTGGAAGTAAGAATGATAATGATAAACATGCAAAAATGAAAACGTATATGGCTTTTGAATTTTAAAACCCATTTATGGATTGACTGTTGTAGGACACATTTTGGAGCAGCTCTTACTGGAACAGCATACGGCTTTTTCACATGCCCAACACTTCAGTTGGATGATGCATCTTCAAAAACTAGTCAAGAAGAAGGAATCACACTTGTTAAGCGATATGCTGATCCTTGCAAATCACTAATTTTCTTCACCATCTTCATTATTGTTTTAAGCTCTTTACTCTTTTTTTTTGAACCTCCTCTAAACGCCCTAGCGTCTGAGAACTTCGCATAGATGTGCAGAATAGGATGCAATATGGTAGTAGTGTTTCTAAATTCATGTAGCATGTACTTGAATAATAGGTCTTCCTTCTTTTCATTTCTTATGTTTTGTTTATTTATTTATTTATTTTTCTTCCTTTGATATTGCCCTTAAATTTCACTACGGACACAGTTTCAACCGTATTCAAAGTAGAATAAATTGTTTGAAAGCTTGTCTAAAAAAATACAGTTCACTTAACCTTTAATGTGTGTTTTGATATTAATTCTGATGATGCATGAAAATTAGTAGGCTGGAATGCTTCGGGTTATGGTGATGATTTTTTGGTCCTGAAAAGAAAAGAAAGAACTGTTAAGGGTGACCGGTGTAACCCGGCCAATAATTCTTTGACGGTTAAGTCAGTTTTCTTTCTAGAACACAAGAAAGGGGAAAAAAAAAAATGAATGGTGGGACTTACCTTAGGTTAATAGGACTTGTTCCTTTTATAGAGAGTTAGAAGTGAGTTTACTTGTTCGGATCCACCACAATCATGGGTGATATGGGTGGTTAATAGAGAAAATGGGAAACATGGAGCGGATCATGGGGAATTCTCTCCACGTTTTAGTAGTGGATCATGGGGAATTCTCTCCACGTTTTAGTAATAGTGCATCATGGCCTGATTCCATGGAGTTTTATGAAAATTTTTCTTGAGGAATTCACCAAGTATCTTTTGGTTGTCTATGCCTTTGTGTTAGTCTTGGACGACCATCATGAGATTGAATGGTTTTACTACTGATGGACGAATATCGGCCATACATGATGCTATTGTTGGGCTTCTCTCTTAAGGTTAGTTGATGCTATTACTATAGACGTGGTTTGACTGTTTGGACGACCACTATGGACGAGTTAACCTTAGATTGATTCCCATCAAACTCCAACATAATTTAGCATCGAAAGACCAATTTACCCTCATTTGCTTGTTTTAGAGAGAGGGGTAAATTGGTTTTTTAAATTTTAATACTAAATTCTGTTAGAATAAACACCAAAATAGATGATAGAGTAGGGGTGGCAATTCATGTTCATTTGTTGGGTTCGTGTTGTGTCAATACATGAGTATTCAACTTTATGGGTCAATCCTAACCCAACATATTTATTAAACGGGTCAAGATTTCTCAATCTCAACACAACTCATTTATTAAACAGGTCAGTCTTGTCGATCTGTTTATCAGATTTTAAAGGCAAATTATATCTTATTTCTATTGAGGTATGTATTTCTTAAAGCAAAGGAGGTGAATTTTGAAGTGTAAGGATGGCCATATCCATTGGGTAATGGATATCTAACCCTACCCAATCTAAATATTCTGGGTAATACCCAGTTCTTAATGAGTAAAAGGTAATTGTGTAGGGTTTGGATATTACCCAAAATTTTTGTGTAAGTTTTGAATATTATCCATTTACCCATTATTACCCATTAATTCTAAACCAAGTCCAACTTAACCAAATTATTATGGGTAAACCCCAAAACCCACCCAATCAAAACTACCAAATTACCCCTAAAACTTAAAAATGACCAAAGTACTCCTAAAATCCTCTTAAATTGCTGAAATGCACCCTAAACCTAAAAAAATGACTGAAATACCCCCAAAACCTAAAAAATTACTGAAATACCCCTGAAACTTAAAAAATGACCAAAATATTCCCGAAAAAAAAAATTACCAAAATACCCCTTAAACTTAAAAAATAACCGAAGTACTCCTAAAACCTAAAAAATTACCAAAATACCTCCCTAAACCTAAAATGACCAAAATAGCCCTCAAAACCTATAAAATAACTGAAATACCCTTGAAACCTAAAAAATGACCAAAATAACCCAAAACTTATAAAATGACCAAAATACCCCAAAACCTATAAAATGACCTAAATGCCCCTAAAACCTATAAGATGATAAAAATACACCCTAAGCCTAAAGAATGACTGAAATAAACTCGAAACTTATAAAATGACCAAAATACCCCAAAACCTAAAAAATGACCGAAATGCCCTCAAAACTTAAAAAATAACCGAAATATCCCTGAAACCTAAAAAATTTACCAAAATTCCCCGAAACCTAAAAAATTACCAAAATACCTCCGAAATCTAGAAAATTACCGAAATAGCCTCCAAAATCTAAAATTACTGAAATACCCCTAACACCTAAAAAATGACAAAAATGCCCCCCTAACCTAAAAAATGACTAAATACCCTTATAATCTAAAAAATGACCAAAATAACCCCGAAACCTAAAAAATTACCGAAATTCCCTTAAAACCTACAAAATGACTAAATATATTCTTAGAACCTTTAATTTAACGAAAATACCCTTAAAACATCCAAAATACCTCAAACCTCTATTTTGGTCATTTAAGAGGTTTCAAGTATATTTTGGTCATCTTACAAGTTTAGGGGTATTTTGGTTACTTTAAAGGTTTCAAGGGGTATTTTGGTCATTCTAGATATTTTAAGCGAGTATTTTGGTCATTTTAAAGGTTTAGGGCTATTTTGGTCGTTTTATAGGTTTCGAGGTAACTTTGGTAATTTTAGAGGTTTGGGGTTATTTTTGGTCATTTTAAAGGTTTTAGGCATATTTTGGTCATTTTAAAGCTTTAGGGGCATTTTGGTCATTTTATAGGTTTGATGGTATTTTGGTTATTTTTTAGGTTTAGGGTGTATTTTTAATCATCATATAAGTTTTAGGGGCATTTTGTATGTTGTGGGGATATTATGGTCATTTTATAGATTTTGGGGGTATTTCATTCATTTTTTAGGTTTTGGGGGTATATTGGTAATTTTTTAAGTTTCAGGGTATTTTGGTTAGCTTTTAGATTTTAGGGGTATTTCGTTCATTTTTTAGGTTTTGGGGGTATATTGGTAATTTTTTAAGTTTCGAGGGTATTTCGGTTAGTTTTTAGGTTTCAAAGGTATTTCAGTCATTTTTTAAGTTTAGAGGGTATTTTAGTAATTTTAATGTTTCAGGGGTATTTTAGTCAAATTGTCGGTTTCGGGGGTACTCCGGTCATTTTTTAGGTTTATAGGATATTTTGGTCATTTTAAAGTTTCGAGGATATTTTGGAAATTTTTTAGGTTTCGTGGGTAGTTTGGTTATTTTTTAGGTTTCGAGGGTATTTTGATAATTTTTTTTTAAGTTTAGGGGGGGTATTTTGGTCATTTTTAGTGGTTTTTGAGCATATTTGGTGATTTCAGGGGTATTTTTGTCATTTTATAGGTTTTATGGTTATTTTGCTCATTTTAGAGATTTTGGGATATTTTGGTTATTTTAATGGTTTTTGAGAATAATTGGTGATTTTAAAGATATCATGGATATTTTGGTTATTTTAGAGGTTTCATAGGTATTTTGCTAATTTTAGAGATTTTGAGGATATTTTGGTCATATTAGTAGTTTTTGAGCATATTTGGTGGTTTTATAGAAATCAGGTTTGGGTAGGATATGGATATCCATGGGTAAACAAACTGGGTAACAATTAGATATGTATACTAATTGGATAAGGTAATCGGATATCCATGAATAAATTAATTGGGTTAGGTGTGGGTATACTCTACCCATACCCTACACATAGCCATTCCTACTAAGGTGCTTCTTGTTGATAGAGAGCTTGGTGAGAGAGACAGAGATCCATAACTACAAACCCGGTCTTAAAGGAAATTATATCTTATTTCTAATGAGGTATGTATTTGATTCCTACAAGCTCTGATTCATTTGCTCTCTTGTTGCCTTAGACTTTCGTTTTACCTTTTTCTCTTTCTTTTTTTTTTGGGTTTTTTTATTCTAATTAAATGGTTGTTTGGTCTTTGCTAATCTTCTTATACTTTTTTATATTTACCGGCTTGATAGTGCTAGGTTTATATGTGGGGATTTTTACTTTGCATTTATCTTCTGCAGGTTGCCTAAAATTTGGTGTATGTGGTCAAATTAGGCCACTGTTAACTAAAGTTAGCACTCTTCCTCTATTTTAACTCAAACTAAGCTTTGTTCCTTTGTAATGTTGAGTTATTTTGAGTTAAACTAAGAAAAATTAAAATAATCTTTTTGTTATATTTAATTATTAATGATTTTTTTTCTAATATATATATAATTATATATATATTTATATATATTAGTTGATTTCATTTTTTCCACAAGTTTGATACTAATACTGAATTTGGTCTTAATGTTTTGCCGTATCAATTAAGATTTTCCATCAAATTCATGATAAATATTGAAAAAATTATAATCATATTAATTTCATTTATACTCTCACGAAGAACATCTTTGACATAAATAATGAAAATAAGATCTATTATTTTATTTCATTAAAATAGTTGTAATTTTTTTTTCCTTTTATCTTTAATTACTTTTCCAAGTTGACTAATTCACAAATCTGTTGGATTGTATGAAGGCCAAATTGGATGAGTGTGGGTAAGAGACACTATTACTTGAGTGTATGACTTTAAGGATAATTTGGAGTAGTTGTAATTCATGTGATTGTTGTTAAAAATTAGCTATATAGAACAAAAGACCCTAATTATGGCTATATTTATCAATACATGTATTATTCATATTCTCTTAAGAGTATCAGTATCCAGAATTGTAAAACTCCTAGCATCCTATATTTTAGCGTCAAACCACTAAAGGGAAGCATTACCTGGGATGCCAATTTAAAAAAAAAAAAAAAAATACAACTAAGCTACAATAGTGTCCTAAATTTAGAACCTACTATAGCAAGGTTGCAAAAATAAAATAATGTTTTTTATGCCTTCTCCTCTCTCATCTCCTCTCTCTCTCTCTCTCTCTCTCTCTCTCTGTTTGGGTCATATTATTTTAATGTGTAGATATATTATTTTAATGTGTTCTATAGAAAAATAAAAACTAGGATATTTGGTGTATTGTAAAGTGGGATGGTATAATAGATAAAATAGCTTTTTAGATGATAAAATATAACATTTTTTTGTAATCCTAGATGCTAATGCTTAAGCAACAATTTTTACATAATATGTTCCTTCTTATCATTCATATGTAGTTTTTCTATATATAATGATTTGAACATAAAAATTTTTAATCCCAACCAGTGTTTATGAAAAATTAATATATGATTAGATAAAATGTACGTAACTACTAAAAAGAAAATTTAATTATACCTCTCAACTTCATGTCATATTGTTTTACCTAATGGTCACACGTCATAATTTAGTTATGTATTGATATAAATACTGACATCAATATTGAATAATGCAACAACTTCAAATTAGTATATATAAAAATTTTTGTCATTTTAAAAAAATAAAATAAAATAAAAGAACATATAAGCATGCGTAACACGTGTATATAAGCTATCACATGATCTAATAACTTTTCCTCAAAAAAGAAAAAAAAAATCAGATAACTTAAAACCCCTCAAATTTGTCAAAAATTGAGGTAATACAACTTTCCCTTAAAGTGTATTATTTTCCTTTGGTCCCTAAAGATGAAACGTTGGTTTTGTCCCCGTGAGTTTACCGAAGTTAAAAGGCTTTGGTATGGTATTTTAAGCAACATTTTTAAATTTTTAAATAATATTACACATATTTTTATACGTTCAAACAGCATTAACAGAACAATCCTAAATAAATTAGATAACCAACACTTTGTCTCACATGCCCCAAAACATTTCATACGGATAATGAGCCAGCACCGCTCCGCGTTGGCACTGTACCGTTCAAAAAACGCACACCTGTTTCTTAAAGTCCTCCACAATACACCACGTAAACAGAAGTCTTTTCTTTTCTTTCATCAACTCCAAGAACCTCCCAGAAACCTCGTGTGAATATGTTGTCTGTAGGTCTGTACTGTGTTTTTGAATTTTGATTAGAAGTGGAGCTTGAGCATAATAACAATGGCTGTTGGAAGGCGTAGTAGAGACCTGATAGGTCCTCTTTTGGCGGTCAACTTTGTGGTGTGTCTTATTGTTCTTGGACTGGCTGGATGGTCCCTTGACAAGTATATTGATGGTGAACAGAATCACCCACGTATGCTCTCTCTCTCTCTCTCTCTCTCTCTCTCTCTCATAGTTGAGTATCTGTTCTTTTCTTTTTCTTTTTTCTTTTTTTTTTATACATCGATAGTTGAGTTGGGAGTTGGGTGGAGGATTTGCAACTCCAAAATTAAAGGGCGTAAGTTTAGCTACAACTTACAAGACTCTTGGCGTTACTTGGGTATCTCTATGCTCAACTGTTTGAGTATACTGTGCTACTTGTTTGATATCTTTACAGATTTGGGTGGGAATTCATCAACAAGCTTTATGTTGATCTTTGCTTTGATAGCTCGGGTGGTTGGTGCTTGTTCTGTGCTTCCTGGGCTAGTGCATCTTCGGACATGGCGGAGTGACAGTTTGGCTGCGGCAGGCTCTTTAGCAGTTCTCTCCTGGGCCATTACAGCTCTTGCTTTCGGGTATTTCATACAATCACCTCTTTTCAACATTTTTGTGATGATTCCAGTACATGTTTCATGTTTGTGTGACCAGTTCTTGAATTTCAATGGGCTAAAATAGCTAGGTAAGTGTTAGTGGTTCGATGCACTAATCTTGGGTGTACATATATATATTGAAAGTCTGGTATGCAAGGAAATCATTTTGGGAGGACGCAGAGGTAAACGTCTGGTGAGAATTCTCAACCAATAACATAGATAGATGCCTTTGTCAAAATGCTGTTTATTTATCAAATTCAAGTCCCTCCTAGTTAACAAAAATAAGTGATGCCTTAACAACCTGGTAATTTACAGCAAACATTGGAGGGCTTCATATTCATATCACTACTGAGTCAGTTGCTGTATATGGGCGTTCTGCATGCTGGGGTGTTTGACAACAGCTATGGACCAGGTTATCGTAGCTAGGACGTCGACAATGACCATGCTGGTGGCGGCACTGCCATGGGTCATGAACCCCAGAATCCCGGAACTTCTGATGTAATCTGAAACATCTCACAAATGTTCTCTCTTAAGAGGGTGTAGATGATACTTGAACTTTCAATTTTTGTGTTTTTGTATGAAATGGAATTAGACATGCCTGAATTTTTCTGATTGATTAATTTATCCAAACAAAGAACGGCATGGTGAGGTGAGTTAGGCCTTGTTTGGTTTAAAAAAATGGTCACTCATCACTCATCGCTCAATTTTCATCACTCATCATCCATCACTCATCACTCATTACTCATCACTCATTACTCATTACTCTAAAATATCACACCCAAACAACATCATCACTCAGTTATCATCACTCAATATTTTCACACTATTTGTGAGTCCCATATCTGTCATTGGTACAGTTTAGTTTTTTTTTTTTTTTTTTTTTTTTTTTTTTTTACCCAATACCCAGATCACCCAAACCAGTGAAAAAAAAAAAAAAAAAAAAAAAAAAAAAAAAAAAAGGAGGAAGACGAACTAGATCAGTATAGACGAACTGGATGCTTGCACAGGAAGAAGACGAACTGGATCACACGAAGAAGAAGAAAAGAAAAAGAAAAAAAAAAAAAAAACCAAATCACCGAACAAACAAAGAAGAAGAAAAAAAAAAAAAAAAATAATCCCAAAAGTCAAAAATGATGGCTGCACAGTAAAAATTTTTATGTTTAATTACAAAAATGCCATTGAGTTATGAGTTATGAAAACTAAAAACAGATAAAATGTGTTTTCAGTTTTCATAACTCATTGTTCAAAAATCAGAGAACTGAGTGATGAAAACCATAACTCAAAACTCATCCAAACAAAACATTTTGTAATTGAGTGATGAAAACTGAATATTGAGTGATGAAAACTGAGTATTGAGTTACGAAAACACCTAAATCAAACATCACCTTAATAATTGCAATCAACCACAGAGAAATCAGGACAACAAATATTACCCCCAAAAGGGCCTGGCACATGGAGCAACCCTAGGTAGCCCAATTATAATGACTAAATAAGGAGAGGCCCAACTAAAGCCACCAAACCAAATAAAGAATCCATCAACTGATCGAGGAATGAATGCGAACCGAGGGAGGAAGGAAAGATCCTCGGCATGAGCAACTGGTTGGAGCAAGGGAAAAAGAATAAGGAAGCAAACAAAAAGAATTCAGACAGGGAAGGGAAGAAACGTATGGAGAAAGCAAGCAGTCACTTTGAGTTTCTCTATAGTACTGGATTCATCCCATACAAAATTAAATAAATTGTATCCTGAGGTTTTTTGAGTTTCCTTATAATGGATTCATCCCATACAAAATTAAATAAATTGTATGTTTAGTTTTTCTTGATTTTTACCTACTGCTATAATTATAAAATCTAAATTTCAGTGTTTCTAAAGGCAAAACTTAAGTACAGTAACTGGGGAGATTTTTTTTGCAAAATAACACAGTTTTGCTAATAATTTTGTTAATTAACAACATTTTCAAACTATATAAGAAACTAGCATTTTGAGTATCTTAGATTCAAGTTCACTGTAGCAACTCAAGTTTATGTGCTAACTGAGCTGAGATGGAAAAATTATCCATGTGGAACTCGAGTATTAAAGACTTGAGTTCCTAAAAAAGCAACAAACAAAAACCACAAAGAAGAAACAACAAACCCACGAAGATCAAAGCCAAACCACGAAGAAGAAACAAAAAAACCCACAAAGAAGAAACTACAAACCCGAAAATCAAATCCAAACCATGAAGAAGAAACAATAAACCCACGAAGATCAAACCCAAACAACAAAGAACAAACAACAAGAACAAACCCAAACACCCCTCGACTCGGACTAAACCCAGGTGGTGAAGGCCCCAGGCAGCGACGAAGGCCCCAGGTAGCGGCGAAGGCTCCAGGCAAAAGTTTTCCTCTAATTCCTTCATTTTCTTCTCTGGGTCTTTGGGTTTGTTGATGTTCCTTCGTTTTCTTCTCTAGGTGTGTGGGTTTGTTGAAGTTTTGTTTTCTTCTCTAATTCTTTCATCACTCAAGTTCTACGTGAATAATTTTCCACCTCAACTTTGCCAGCATATTGAACACAAGTCTCTAAGACTCAAGTTGCTACAGTGAACTCATGTTTAAGAAACTTAAGATGTTGGTTTCCTACATAGTTTAGAAACGTTGCTACCTAACAAAATTGTTAGCATTTTGGTGTTAAATTGCACACAAAAAAAAAAAAAATCTATAACTTAGGTACTGTTCTTTAAATTTAAGCCACATGTCCGATAAAGACAACCCAACAAACAGACGTTAAAAGATAAGTGCGTCATCTCCTTGCTTTCCTCACTGGCCCACAATAGAGAACTAGATTTTAGCTTCAAAATTCAAATCTTTCCCCAACTGACTTCTTCAACTAAATCTTTATTTTTTTCATTTGGTACTTTAGTTTGATTTCTTGGGTTTAATCTACCCCACCAACTTCTTCCATTAAGTCGCCTCCTTTATATTTCTTCCACTACAATCTCCTCCTTCAAAGACATCAGATTATTTTTCTTTTCTTTTTAATGTTTCTTTGGTTTTTTTTTTTTGTCAAATCCTCTCCTTTTTTTTATGGCTTACCCAGCAATAGCAATCCACACTTCATCTCTCAAAAAAAAAAAAAAAAAAAAAATCTCCTCGTATTGTTCAATAATAGATCAAAGGAAATAAGGGGCAAGGCCATGGACCAAAACTTCTTACTAGATTCAAGGAAATCAAGGTCCCTCGTGAATCCCTACGTAGCCACCATGCCCCGCTGTCTTCTTCATCTCTCTCTTAGGCCAGTTCTCTCTTAAAGCTTCTATTATGGGTTTTCATGTCGGTGAAAACCAATGTGCCTCCTCACATGTTGGCCAGAATGAATGCAAGGTGTGGTTGTAAGGGGATCTTGTCGAAAATTTGTTGAGTTTCAACCAAAATTTTTGTTTGTTTCTTGGGAAAATGGGGGTGAAAGCGTTTGAAGCCATCTAGTTTTCTCGCAAGGAAGAGCTAAGTGGAGAGAGAGAGAGAGAGAGAGAGAGAGAGAAGACAGTGTTGTTACTTTAAACGCCGTTTGTTGAGCTCATTTTATTCACATGGTTGAAATTTACGGAGGGAACCTAACAAACTATACCTAAAATACTATATCTAAATTTTGCCCATTTCTAAAACATTTAAGGTTCAAATCTCCTAGCTTTCTAAAACATCTGAAGTTCAAACTAAAACTTTGAAGGTTCAAATCTCTTAGCATTTCTAAAACATCTAAAGTTCAAATCTTCTTTTTTCCGTTATAACTATTGAATTAAAAAAAAATTAAAAAACTAAATTCGAAACCAACAATCTAATCACCAAATTACTTATCAGATCAAATTGTTCCGTCTATGTTGCTTTGTTAATAAGTGTCCCTTAAGTTGTAATAAGTTATACAGACTAAAATTAATGATGCTTGTTTTTAGAAATTTGGCATCATCATTTAATCACATCACTGTTTAGATTCATCAGTATCCTTCCATTCAACAATAGCTAGAGTATGGCGTCCCCCACAAGCAACAAGTTTAGCAATCCAACGACCCTCAGCTGCAGCGTCACCAAGATTTCTTGGAGGTGGGATGTTTATGGGCACTTCCAATGGTTGACCAGTAGTCACCTTTCGACCATATCCAAGACGTCCATGGTCACCTCTACCAAACTGCCCAAATCATTATCAGTCATCATAATTAGTACTTCCAACTGTTTAAAAATGTGGCAACCAATCAACCCGATCAATAAAATAAATAAAAATATAAATTAAAAAATAAATAAACAGCATGAAACACAACTAGATATAAAGAAGACACAACAAACTATCCGATGACCAAACAAGATAATGAAATGAAAATATATGTTACATTCTGGAGTAGAACAGAAATTTAACTCCTTGTGGAGTGGTTTTGCTGATAATAAAGCACCAACTAAAGTAGGTTGGTCTGACTATCACTTTTCCTAGAAGAGAAGGTGGTGTAAAGCTGTTGAATGGAATAGAATGACTGCCACAATAATCATCTGGAGTCTGCTAGAGCTGGATGGGTCAATTTGGGTGGCATGGACACAAGCATATCTGTTGAAAGGTCATTTTGGGAGATTGTTGTTCCAACTGACAGCTCTTGGGGATGGAAGAAGATCCTCCATTTGAGAGAAGAAGCAAGGTCTCTATTAAGAGACTCGTAGGCAGGCAATGATGAACAGATATTCACTTGACCTGACAATTGGCATCCAGATGGCCCTCCACTCTTGAAATATGGCCATAGGATTTTGATGACCCTGCAATAAAACCTACCAACAAATTGTCTACTATTACATCTGATGGTCATTGTAATTGCCAGATCTGACGATCTAGTTCACATCAAAGAAAAGATGTTTGATATGCATTTAGGTGGTGAGAACAAGGTGGAATGACTCCCAGCACATAATAAGCAATACAATTGCAAGGAAACCTGGAATTATATTTGTGTCTGAAAATCTGTTGTAAGTGCGGTGGAGGCTAGTTTGGTTTCCAAAACACATTCCTGAGCATACCTTATATTAGTTGGTTAGCTATTCCTGATTGGCCAACAACAAAATACATGCTTGTTGGTTGGGTATATCAAGGTGATTACTATGTTCTTTCTGTAGAAGCAAGCTAGAATCAAGTGATCATATATCTCGTGAGAGTTCTTTCTCTAAAAGAATCTGGTAGGGGGTGGTAAAGAAAATGTCTCATAAGGAAGACTGGAGGCTGGTGTGAAAGTATTGAGTTTATTTTGATGTTAATGGCCCAAGAGGCCCAGTTAAGTTGTAAACCCTTATGGGCTCACCCTAGCTTCTAGTCTCTATATATTATACCCTGTTAGGGGTTGAGTATAAAATAAAGATGTAGCCGCTAGGGCTTTATTCTGTAGATGTAGGCCGTTGGCCGAACCACGTAATCCCTTGTGTTATTTTCTCTTTATGGCTTCCGCTTCTTTATATTATTTTATTCTCGTCTTTAACAACTGGAATTTTGAATTAGCTTGGACTGTGAAGAAGGTGAAGAGTAAGAATTTCAGAAAGTCATCTGCAGCTTAGCTGGGACAGCAGCTATTTACCACCTATGGCTGAAAGAAATGGAAGGACTCATGATGCCAAGGTGTGCACTACAGAACAAGTGATTTCAAGAGTTATCCTTAATCTTAGAGTCAGATTATCTTGGTGTAGGAATGTAAAAAACACCATCTAAAATAGGTTCCTTTGTAGCACTTGTAGAATTCCTTTTTTTGTGCTTGATTGATGATCTGGTTTGGTGCGCTTAATGGGTCTGTGGTGTACGCTTGCATTGGTTGGTTGGCTGTTTCTGGTTTTGGCTTGTGTTGTATTTGATTTTGCTGCATAAACAATGTCTTGTACTGGTGTGTTTCCAAGCAATGAAATTTATTGTTCATTTAAAAAAAAGATATATATATATATATATATATATTCTACATTCAATACCGTGTCACCCAAAAAAATTCTCAAGCCAAATTGGTGTCCTCAACTCTCTAGTGAGTTTGGTATTGCCTCAATGAAGAAGACTTTGGACACATGATAACCATAAGAAAACATAATATAAATAGATTAATGCAAGTCAGTAAATACAATAAATTTCAAGCACGCACTTGCATTAATGGAAGATAATATAAATAATTGCCTAATGTGAAAGACCTTGAGAATAGTCTAAATCAAAACACTATTTCCCCTAATCTTTTAATCTCTTAACATGTCCCCTTAAATGTCATACGGCAATATTGCCAAACTTTATAGATGTAATATGCCATGTTAATGTCTTTTTTTATTATTATTGTAAGTTAATAACATTCTTGATAATTCAAATGGCATATACCATGTTAATGTCATAGTTACATTCTTAACACTTGTATGGTACAAACGCCAAGAAAACCCACCAAGGTGAGCTAATGCATGTTCAATTTTTTTTTTTTTTTTTTTAAATTCATGCTTTTTTTCTTATTCTTTTTTTTGAATACATGTTCATTGTTAATATTCAAAAATCAGTCTTCTTGTCACAGCATTAACGTGAAAGAGTGTTCAAAATACGTACTGAGAATATGCGCCCATCACGTGTAAGTGCAACTGAATGCGTGCCTCCGCAAGACACCTGGATCAAATATGAGCAAAATTTGTAACAGACTTTCAAAAAGAAGAGAGTTTTTTTTCCCCCAAAGATTTCTATGTATTAAAATGATACTGAAAAATAGCCTTTGGAGGAACATGCACATCCGGAGGAGTTGCAACAAAAGCAAAATGAGGATGCATAGGGCATCACCTGAAAATTGGTATAAAAAACTTAATGGTGTCATAAGTTGTGTGCTAAAACTATGATATAAATGATTACACCATGCTAAGGACTCAATTAATATGTAACAGATCACAAAATAGACTCATCTTTGTTCCTGCATAAATGATCACATTTCCATGGGATGCTAACCCTTTGTCAATTCAAAAAGATGTCTATCATGCCATGAATGCAAAAATGTGGTATAAGAACGAAGTAAATGATAAAGATGATAAGGAGGCATCTCTAAACCTCACATGAATATCAGCAATTTCATTATGGATTTTTAAGCATCTAAATTAATTGAAATGGCACTTAATAGTAATTTTACATTGGTATTATACACACGCCTCTTGGGTTTTGAAGTCTGAACCCATGACCTCACCCTCCATCCCACTCTAACGAAATAGGGGAGGAGGTTCCATTTTAATTAAAGCTCATTGGCAACTACATTTCATAGTAAATGAGAAAAGATTTCTACAAATACAACAATTATTTGGAGAAATAACATATTTCCCTTTCAATAATTAGCATTTGTGTTAAATCTTTAATGACTGTTCTCTGTTTTAAAAATAAAATAAAATATAAAAAATATAAAAAGTGATTCTGAAAATTGGATTTATGCCTTTAAACTATGGGAAACACCGGAAGTTCTTTATGGCGTTGCTTCCACAAGTACTTGGGAAATCCAGGACAAATACCTCCATCCCAGAGGATGTTCTCTTCTTTGTTTTTCAGTTTTCTTCTTGTCCATGGTTCTTGATATGATCTAGTGCTTTTGAACCTGTTGCAGACCCTCAGATTATTTATTAATTTGTTTTTTGGTAATGTAAGACACGCGGAATGATGTCCTTGGATTAAAAGTAAAGTTCAAACCTAGCAGTTTTGACTTTTTAAAATACTTATATGCTAGCAGATTTGATTCTATCTCCCACTCATTCAACACTATGCAGATTATGACACCATATTTGTGAGCTGTACATCCAACTATAATCCAATTAAGCTAATCTATTGCTAGTGATGTGCCCAAAATAAATCTATGCTGGTTCCTGAACAATACTAATAAAAATAAATGCCGGTACCTGAACAATGTCCTCTCCAGCTAGTAAATTAACCCTCTGAGGCACCATTTTACTGCTCTTGTCATTATCTCCAAATCCCAGCCTCCCGTGTTCACCTCTTCCCCATCCATACACCTGCAAGGGAATGGCTGATATTTTAAGGCAATAAACTTAAAACCTTGAGTGTAACTCGGCTTCTTTTTCCAGTAGGCAATGGCCTAGCCAGTTGCCAATTCAGTTATAACATAAAACATAAAAGGATAAATTAATAGTAAAGATAGTACAAACATTAACTATTGCTATGGTTGCAAATCATGACTAAAATGAATTAAAACGCTATCTGAGTTCTCAAGCGGGATTAATTTTTATTCTTAAACAAAAGCTCACTTCAAATTCCAATTTGGTCAATGTAACTTTGAAGCTTCATGTTTTCAACTAATTTCACCTGAACAACTAAAAATAACAATATACAATAGATATACACCAAAAAGAATGTCTTGAGAGAGAGAGAGAGAGAGAGAGAGATCACCTCTCCATCATCCGTCAATGCAGTAGAATGCCAGCCTCCAGCAGCAATATCAACCTAGATGTGCGTACAGGTAAAGGCGACGTCAGACGAGTTACAACATGAACCAATAAATAAGCACAGTTTTAAACATTTATCTAGCATAATATATGTGAGTCATTGTTTCCATCATAACTAGTGCATAAATGTCAACAACGAAAATCAAAGATTAATTAGTTAAAACTGGCCAACAAGAAAATGTATAAAGCCACAGTAAGAATATAAGATATCAGAACTTGTAAAACATTGGAAACTGAAACTAGATAGAAGCAAAAAAATTTGCAGTTCTATTTGATGTTAGGAAGGTGTGCGTTATCTAATGTTTATTATGATTTGCATAAGTAGTGTGCGTTATCAACTTTTGATGGTACTAAACCTTTCCACCAAACGTTTTATCGGTGACATTTGTGAAGAAACTAAGTTGCGTCTCCCATCTTGTTTCAGGGATTCACATGTTTTTATCGTAGATGCAAATGAGGACTTCACAAAGAAACTACATAATGTACTCAGTTATGTCTCTGTAGTAGTTCTAGAATGGATTCTTTTAGCTAACATGATAGAAGAGTAGAAGCAATTGGCTAAATAAGCAACATTTCTATTTTGTCAAGACCTGACAAAACATGTGCTAATGGTTTTCATCTCAACCTTATGTGAACTGCTGACTGGGTTGATGCATTCAGCCAAGTGGATTCCAACAAACACATCAAGTTGCAAGCTTCCACACACGCTTCAAAGATGAATGTGTCCATGCACTGG
The DNA here is from genome assembly GCA_033629205.1 of Lithocarpus polystachyus. Classification (NCBI taxonomy): domain Eukaryota; kingdom Viridiplantae; phylum Streptophyta; class Magnoliopsida; order Fagales; family Fagaceae; genus Lithocarpus; species Lithocarpus polystachyus. Next base: position 57,396,001 of record CM066163.1, read on the forward strand.
ATGGAGGGTAAGGTTATGTATTCAAGATCTATTGGGTGCCTTTATAACTTAACCAAATGGATTCTTGAACCCTTTTTCTTCAGTTGTTTTCACAAAATATTATGGCTCAAGGCAAACTTGAACTGTAAAAGTATTCATGCCTGAAAGCCCAAAAGCTTGCAACTAGATGAAGCCTAGTAACTAGGTCGACGGGACTTTATAAATTTCCCTTGTATGCCATGAGCCTAAGTATGCTTTACACCCAATTCAACAGAACGGTAATGGCAGAACTAGTGTAGAAATTATTAATCAGAGAAAATCAGAAATAACAAATTCGTAAAATTTCAGAAGCCACACATTCAGTTGAAATTGAAAGGAACATCCATGGTGATAGCCATTAATACCTAATGGAAATAAAGCAGGAAGATAAAAATTATATAAAAAAAAAAAAAGGATTTTAAAATGAAAGTACAAACCAAAGTAAGTCCAGAAAGCCCATTAACAGGAATAGGTTGTGATCTTGGTTGAGTATCTCCGGTTCCAAGTTGTCCATATTCATTATTACCCCATGCCCATAAAGTTCCATCTTCTTGGAGAGCCAGGTTATGAAATGCTCCAACTGCAATGAGCCTCACACTTTCAAGACCTTGTACTCGAACAGGAACAGAGATCTGTTTTCTGTAAATACAACTTAAAGATTATGTCAACTAAAACAGAAAAACTACTTATTTACAATCATGCAGTTACAGTGCCAGAAAAGCACACTCCATAAGGTCAGTAACAAGCTGGCCTGTTTAATTAATTAGGTACAAGAGATTCATAAAAAATAAAATGACAGAATTAAGTCTAAGGGGGGTATACATGTCTCCAGGAGGCCATGGCTGACCCCATGTCCATACATTCCCATCACGTGTGAGTACTACAGAGTGAGTACCTCCTGCAGCTACCTGTGACATAAGAAGTTAGAAGATATTAAATGCACAAATAGAGCTAGCCATGTCAATGTATGAATGCAAATATGCTGATAGAACGAAGAAGGAGGTGGAGACAAGAAACTTCCAATACTGTGCTTAAATAACAAACTAAAACCCCAGTCCCAGGTTACTTAAGAGTTCATTAATCAAAAAATGTGTTTTTTTTTTTTTCTTATTAAGTTAAAAAACATATACTGAGAGTTGCATTAATCAAAACAAATATGTGCTTATCCATGCATGTTGAATAGATGAGGCACATAGAAACTATGAATGGTTTTATAAGTAAAGAGTTATGCATTCCATGGATAAATCACTAGAATGAATCTTGGAATGAACTGCACTATGAATTGAAATGATAGCTAAAAGAAATGGAACAGGTCATTGAATGAGTTTCAAAAACTGTAATCATGAAGATGATGAAAATACAAGATTTACAAAATAACAGGGCTACAGTGATACTTAAGTTCAACTGCATAACATCCATCATATGAAGATGAAAAACGCTTCTCAATATGGGTGTAACACTATGTCTGGTTTGGTGAAAATAGGAGGGAAGGAAAAGATTAGGGAAGAAATTGATGGAAAATTGGCTCGGTTCCCTTGTTTGGTTCATGGGAAGGAAAGGTATAGTTGATGATGCGGATGGATGGGATTTCAAACAAGTCCACCATCTTGTGTCACAAATTGGGTTCATATTACTTTAATGCCCTTTATTTTCTAATTTATTGCTTTTTTAATAGTTTGTTATTTTGCTGAACTTTTTTCCAATTCTTTAAATACATAATTTTTTGTTTCTATCTTATCCAAGCTTAACTAGTTACTATATAGGTGTGGGATGTCGAAATCAAAAAAAAAAAAGTATTTTTACCCATTAATAAAACATGCAAAATTTTATATAAAAAAAAAAAGGTTGAAATGTTATATAGATTTATAGTTATCATATATTTTTTATTTATATGTGTGTGTTTACAATTTTTCTCTTTTACCCAAACTTAACAAGTTGTTTTTTGCACATGGGACATCTGACTCTAAGAAAATTATTTGTAACCCCCTAATAAACATGCGAATTCAATAAATATATATATAATTATACTTATATAATATTGAAATATGTCAAATATATCCATAAAGGCATAATAATCAAACAACATATTTTCCTTTACAAACCAAACAAGTGCAAGATTTATTCCTTTTTTTCTATCTTTTCCTCCCTACTTCCAAACACACATAAGGAAAGATATCCTCTTCCCTTTCCTTTCTATTCCCTCCCCTAAAGTGCGACCAAACATAATGTATTATTATTTATATACTATCTAGAAAAATACAAAAACATGAAGAAATAAATACCCCCCACTCCCCTATCTCCCTCATGCGGATACCAAAAGCAATGCTAATTAGAATTTAAAATTCCATTATTGTAATTTTATTATTATTGAGGATCATTTGGGATAATGTTTAAGGTTTAAATTAGTTTCTGTACAAATATTTGATTTGACAAATGAAATTTGATGTTAGAATTTTCCAATAGTTGACGGTTGATTCTTGGAATCCTAGGTGCTGATTCATAGGTTTTTCCTACTTGGTGCTGATTCCAAGAAATCTAAGATTCTGATTCCTAGGGTCTATCCTTTCTTTTCTGTTAATTGTTTTTCCCCAGTTTTCCCTTTTTGCACTTGTCTGGCATCACTCCCCTAATGAGACCACTAGTTATAGACCAACTTAGGTTCCAAACCAGTGTCAAACTCTATCTCTGAATAGTGCGCTCAAAAGATATCCAAAAATGAGTATAATGCAAAACACAATAAGACTCTAGCTCTGATCTTGATCATGAATTACATTGCCAGAGGAATTTAAAGGAGCTTACTTTCCTATTCTTCTATTATTGTCCTAACAATGGAACAGCTATTTTAATGTCATTGCAGCCTGCAAAGATGAAGCTGACTTCCCAGAAAACCATGACAAGTTTATTTGCATGCCAAGTGGCTCAAATAAAATTCATAAAAACCAATGTAGAGCTCCGGCACTTAAAGCATATAAATATTTTGATAAGTAATAAAATTTTATAAAAGAGCACACTTAAAGCATGTAATGCCAAGCTGCTGAGAAATAAAACAAAGCCAGAGAATGAGTATTAAATGCTTAAACTTCTATTATAGTTCCACACATTGGCACGAATAAAAATTACCTGGCGAACTACAAGCTTCGGTGCACAAATCTTAGGAATCACTATATCCCTTCGCAAAGGCCTACCAGTGTCATCTTTCCTCTCTGGTTCTTCCCCACATTGCCCGTACTCATTTCCACCTGCATCAATTTCCCACACATCAACAGAATACCACTAATCCTCACTCATTGAGACAACAAAGCAAAAATAAAGAAACCATACATATGTGTATCTTGTTATTTTTCAAAATGTCACAAACAAAATGCCAACTTAGCTAATTTAATGCACTCAGGCCTCAGCTAAGTTGACTGAACCCCTTTTTAATTATAAATTATGAAAAATCTAAATCCCCAATGTTTTAACTACGTTTCTTTTTTTAATCTCAATAAAGTAAAGAAATAAGCAAGATAAACAAAGCAGTTAAATTACCCCAGGCATAAGCTCGGCCTTGTTCATCCACAGCCAAACAGTGCCACCCACCAATGGCCGCCTAGAACAAATCAAAACACCCAAAATGGAAATATTACACCAACAAAACCGAATATTTCCACATTTAAACTCAAAGCAGTACTGATCAAAATTACAACAATTACCTGAACAATTTTAACATTGGCTAGTGCCTTAACCTGGCTCGGAATGTTCTCAGTCTTGGTCTCCGGTGGGTGCCCCAATGTCCCTCTTTGGTTCCACCCCCACGTGAACAACTAACAACCACCCAATCCAACCCAGCAAAACAAAACAAAAAATCAATAATAGTAGTAGATGTTAGAGATATACACTGATTCATAACCCAATCACATTGTAAGATACAACAAGATCACTTTATAAAACTTACATAAACATTATAGATATACATGTATTAAAGTTATATTTATTATAAATTTGGAACATATTCAATTAATGACTAATTTAATCATCACTTGTGCAATAATATTGAACAAAGCTAACTAAATAAATAAATCAAATTAAAATAAATTAATGAGCTATTTATATTTTTCCTCTCATCATATTACCCAATCAACCTCATCTCAATGCCAATGGTATCATCATTTTGCAAAATCATGTCATCATTGAAATCTTCTTCTTCTTCTCATACATTTACTATCTTTTATTGTTCCTCTAAAATCTCAATTTAAACCCACCCATCAAAGTATCGTCCGATACATAAAAATATTCAATTATGTATTGTGCAAATCATGAGCATAGTGGATACGTACCTACTACAATACGATACTTTCTTAGTTCGATTGGATTCGTATCGTTCGATACTAACAACTATAGTCTTGAATGCAAGACCTCATTACAAGGAAATGAGGCAGAGGTAGAGCTAATTGGGCATAACCATTTAAGATACACAATACAATAATTTTCTAGCGTAGTTGTTGCAGTAGTAGTAGAAGGAGTGAGTTTAGAAGAGATAGATAGAGAATACAATGAAGTGAAATAGAAGGAGGGGACCTTTCCGTCGTCGCAAATGGCGAGGGAGTTGCGGCTGCCGGCAACGACGGAGCGGACGGAGTAGGAATCGAGGGCTTTGATGGGATACGCCCATTCTTTCTCTTCGTTGTTCCCTATTCCCAATTGCCCATCCTCTCCTGACCCCCAAGTGATGATAGCGGAGGCCATTGAGGGGAAGACTGCTTGAACCTTGAAGTTGAAGCAGCTACTCGAAATTCAAGTGTGAGGGTGGCCGGCGAGTGGCTGTGTTGTCTACTTGTCTGTGTCTCTGCGTTTTTTTTTTTTTTTTTTTTTTTTTTTTTTCTGACTTTCTTTCTGTGTGTATGGGCAAAGATAGAAGTCACTTTCTACTTTTTATTGCTCTCTCGAGAGTGGGGGAAAATTGCGAACCCGATTCGAAAATTTGTGCTTAGCTGGTTTTGGTTTAGTGGATGATGGTGTCATGGTGCGTTTTATCTGGTAATAAAAAAAAGTATTTGCCAATTATTGGATAAGCCTAGGCGAACAATTTCACAACAAAAAATTAGATGAAAAACTATTAATAGTAGGTAAAAAATTATGTCAGCAATGGGTCTAAATAAGAATTAGTAATAAATTGCCATCTAAATTTTGTTATAAAAATTTTTAGAATACATGCGTGGATGAAGTCTCGTAATAAGAATGTTAGTATTCAAAACATTGGTTAACATAACATACCACTTAACCCTATTGAATTGTATTATTTACAACAATAACACATTTGTTTTGTTTTGTTTTGTTTTATCTTTCATTAGTAGCCAATCATATCATTGTAGGAAGTATTTGTTAAAACTTTTGATTAGATAATAAATCTGAAAATTTTAGTATATTATCATATCATTATTTATACTACTATTTAAGGAGCTTCTCTTATTTAGATTCCTTATTTTTTATGCCTAAAATACCCTCATCATACTCACTTACAAGTTTTCAACTAATGAAAATAAATATGTAAATTAAAACTCCTACACTTTAAGACTCACAAACTCACGTACGCTTTGCAGTTTCTATCTCACTTTCTATCTCTCATTCTTCTCTAGATTGAAAACATTTAGTTTAGCTCTACATCTTCCTTTCTTTTTCTTCAAATTAAAGACATTTACTGCTCTAACAAAATTTCAGGTTCTATTTGGTTTTATATTATATATAGATAATAATAATAATAATAATAATAATAATAATAATAATAATAATAATGTGGCAAGCTCTAAGAATGTGAGACTGCAATTTGTTGATTTACTATCAAGATAACATAGATTAGATTGGTAGTAAATAGTAGATTTAATTGCAGTTGAGTATTATGTGAAGTCATCACCATAGAATAGCATACGTCGTAATGTGTAATGTGAAACCTTGATATGAAAGAAAAATAATTTTTCTAAATCATTATATTGAACAAAAAATAACTTATTTTCATTCATTTTCAAGTTATATATTTTTAAAAGTTACGTCATAAACCTTTAAGTAAATTAAGTACTTTTAATTTTCATGTAATCATCCCGTGCATCGTACAGGTTAGTGACTATTTATATATATAAAACCGAAGCCTGTGAAGCTCCCATACAACAGTGGAGGTTGGATCACATCTACTGGGAGGCTAACCACCGCAAAGATGCTTGGCGAAAATTGGATCTTGGCTAACCCACTGCATGTGGTGGAGTCTTTGCAGGGCCCAGCCATTTTGTAATAAACTAATTTGCTTTTAATTTATATATTCTCCCGTTTTTCATAATAATAATAATAATAATAACTAGTCGCTAATCCGTGCGATGCACGGGATAGTTAAATAAAAATTAAAAGTACTTATTTTACTTAAAGGTATATGACTTAAATTTTAAAAATGTATAATTTGAAAATGAATAAAAATAACTAATTTTTTCAATATAATGATTTAGAAAAATTCTTTTTCTTTCATGTCATTGGTTTCACATAACACATTCTGATGTGGGCTATTCTATGATGATAACTTCACATAATACTTAACTGCAATTAAATCTACTATCCACTACTAATCTAATCTATGTTATCTTGATAGTAGATCTACAAATTGCATTCTCATATTCTTAGAGCTTGCTACATCATTATTATTATCTATATATAATGTAAAACCGAAAATTTTAATTTTTTAAAAGACTTACGTTAGAATTAGGATTAAAAAATTATTTTTTTTTAATTAGACCTCACATTAGAATTTTTTTTTTTAAGGACTCACTTTAGTTTTCAAAAAAAAAAAAAGGACTCACATAAAAAAAATTTTGGATTAAGGAAGAGAGAGAGAGAGAGTCCTATTAGGACTCTCTCACTTTTATATATATATATATATATATATATATTTTTTTTTTAAGGACTCACTTTAGTTTAAAAAAAAAAAAAGGACTCACGTAAAAAAAAAATTTTGGATTAAGGAAAAAAAAGAGAGAGAGTCCTATTAGGACTCTCTCACTATTTAGTTTAAAAAATTAAAATTTTTTATAAATTAAAATGATGAGAAAAAAAGAGAGAAACTCCTGTTAGGACTCTCTCACTATTTAGTTTTAAAAATTAAAAAAATTTATAAATTAAAATGATGATGTGGAAATTTATGGGAATTTCAGAGGCTTCGATTTTATATATATACTAGTCGCTAACCCGTGCGTTGCACGGGATATATAGTTAAATAAAAATTAAAAGTACTTATTTTACTTAAAGGTATATGACTTAAATTTTAAAAATGTATAATTTGAAAATAAATGAAAATAACTGATTTCTTCAATATAATGCTTTAGAAAAATTATTTTTCTTTCATATCATTGGTTTCACATAACACATTTCGACGTGGACTATTCTATGGTGATAACTTTACATAATATTCAACTGCAATTATATCTACTATTCACTACCAATTTAATCTATGTTATCTTGATAGTAGATCTACAAATTGCATTCTCGTATTCTTAGAGCTTGCCACATTATTGTTATTATCTATATATAATATAAAACTGAAAATTTTAACTTTTTGAAAAACTTACATTAGAATTAGGATTAAAAAATAATTTTTTTTTTTAAATTAGACCTCACGTTAGTTTTTTTTTTTTTTTTTTTAAGGGCTCACTTTAGATTAAAAAAAAAAAAGACTCACATGAAAAAAAAAAAAAAGACTCCTATTAGGATTAAGGAAAAAAGAGAGAGATTCATATTAGGACTCTCTCACTATTTAGTTTAACAAATTAAAATTTTTTATAAATTAAAATGATGAGGAAAAAAGAGGGAGAGAGACTTCTATTATGACTCTCTCACTATTTAGTTTTAAAAATTAAAAAAAATTATAAATTAAAATGATGATGTGGAAAATTGTGAGAGTTTCAGAGGTTTCGGTTTTATATATATATATAGATAATAATATCTATATATAATATAAAACTGAAAATTTTAACTTTTTGAAAGACTTACGTTAGAATTAGGATTAAAATTTTTTTTTTTTAAATTAGACCTCACGTTAGTTTTTTTTTTTTTTTTTTTTTAAGGGCTCACTTTAGGTTAAAAAAAAAAGACTCATGTGAAAAAAAAAAAGACTCCTATTAGGATTAAGGAAAAAATAGAGAGACTCCTATTAGGACTCTCTCACTATTTAGTTTAACAAATTAAAACTTTTTATAAATTAAAATGATGAGGAAAAAAGAGGGAGAGAGACTCCTGTTAGGACTCTCTCACTATTTAGTTTTAAAAATTAAAAAAAATTTATAAATAAAATGATGATGTGGAAAATTGTGGAGGCTTCAAAAGTTTCGGTTTTTAATATATATATATATATATATATATATATATACTAGTTGAAGGCCCGTGCGTTGCACGGTTTTGTGTTAAAACTTGTCAAATATATATAATTATTATAACCAAATAAGTAATTATTATAACGAAATGAATAAATTGCATTAGTATAACAACCATCAAATATAAAATGATAGCACCTTAATACAAAATTATCTTCTAACATATCAATTATGCTATAATATCATTTGTACTTACATGTATCAAACTATTCGCATATGAATTTTATATCTAATGAATTTACAATATAAGTGATTTGCAGTATTGTAAACAATAATATTAATGATTAAAATCTTTAGACAAAGTAACAGAAAATCGGCCACTTTTTAAAGATAGAACTATTCGAGAAATAAAATCTTTGTTCTAATTAAAAAAAATTGTAAAGTTCTACATCTAGATTACAAACCTTTCTTAGGATGCTTGAAATCTTTTTTGACAAACCTGAAAAAAAAAAATTTAATAGTCTATGATTGGAATTTACTACGACAACTTACATATATATTGGACAACAAAATAATTAAATTGGATCAAACCATTAACATATGAATTAGATCAAACATAAGGAAATTACCCCCTCAAAAAAAGAAAAACATAAGGAAATTAGCTTAAACAAAAGGCAATAAATACATAAAACGTATTTAATTGAAGCCTAAATAAAAAAAAAAACTGTACAATAAGTTGGAGAATGAAAAATTACACCAACTAACGATGTATATATATACATACTCCACCTAGAAAAGGAGTTCAAGTAAAAATCAAATACTCTAAACTCCTTGAAGTTACCTAATCAAGAAGTTTAGGTTAATTACATATTAGTTTTTTTTTTTAAATACTTTATCCCAAAAAAATAGTTAACGTTTTTAGCTAGATTGTTATTAGATTTTTTTTTTTTTTTAATTTTATATCTATTGAATCTACAATATAAGTGATTTGCAGTATTGTTTACAAGGAAGTCGATATCGTACCGTACCGGCCGGTACATACCGTATCGGCCTTGTACCGGTACATGTACCCCCCTTATTTTGTACCGAAAAAAATACCGGTCGTACTGGCCATATCGACGAATTCCAATCGTACCGGCCATACCGGACTGGAACACAAAATGCTGTGTTTTTTTTTTTTTTTTTTTTGGTAATTGTGGCAATTTTTTAAGAGCAGGATAGTAATACTCATATATACTATGGTCCTGAAGTAGATCCTTTTGATGGATGAGAGTAGATGATCATATGTAGTTTGTGTTAACTTAATTATTTGTATTATTTGTTTTCTTTGTATGCAATGAACAATTAAATTTTTAATTTTTTATATTGTGTTTTTTTTTCTTTGTATGCAATATACAATTGAAGTAATGTTTTATTGTAAACAGGAGGTAATGTTTTATAGTAAATAGAGATTTTTTGTGTGTGTGTGTGTATTAAATATAAAAAATAACGGTAAACCCGAAACGGTACACCGGTATTGACCGGTACCCGAAATATATCGTACCGGTAGCCAAACCGGTACAGCCTCCAGTACGGTATTAACTTCCTTGATTGTTAACAATAATATTAATGATTAAAATCTTTAGATAAATAACATTAAATTGGCTACTTTTTAAGGATAGAACTATTTGAGGAATAAAACTTTTGTTCTAATTAAAAAAAAATTGCAAAGTTCTACATCTATATTACAAACCTTTCTTAGGATGCTTGAAATCTTTTTTGACAAACCTGGAAAAAAAAAAATCAAGAAGAAAATTAAACAGAATAAAAAAAAAGTACCATATAGATTGCAAAATTGTATGTAAATTTAATAGTCTATGATTGGAATTTACTACGACAACTTACACATATATTGGACAACAAAATAATTAAATTGGATCAAACCATTAACATATGAATTAGATCAAACATAAGGAAATTACCCCATCAAAAAAAGAAAAACATAAGGAAATTAGCTTAAACAAAAGGTAACAAATACATAAAACGTATTTAATTGATTATAATAAAAAATTAGAATAAAAAAATACATACCTACATGATTGTAGGTAGAAAAATGGAAGCCTAAATAAAAAAACTCTACAATAAGTTGGAGAATGAAAAATTACACCAATTAATGGTGTGTGTGTGTGTGTGTGTGTGTGTGTGTGTGTGTGTGTGTGTGTGTATATATACTCCACCTAGAAAAGGAGTCCAAGTAAAAATTAAATACTCTAAACTCCTAGAAGTACCTAATCAAGGTTCATTACATATTAGTTTTTTAAAAATAAATATTTTATCCTAAAAAAATAGTTAACGTTATTAGCTAGATTGTTATTAGATTTTTTTTAATTTTTTTTACGTTAAAGTTAATACAACAAAATTAAAAAAAAAAAAAAAAAAAAAACCCTTACGGGAAGCATTCCTATATGCTTCGGCTTCACCCTACATGAAATGAAATATCCTCTTTAATAATGTCCTCTTACTTTTGTCACAAAATATGTTCCTTTAAAGATTTTGGGTTAATTAAGAACCTTAAGCTCGGCCAAAAAATATATATATATAAATAAAAAATTATCATTGATATTATATATGTTTATGTTGGGGTATGCAGTATTTTTTTTTTTTTTTAGAAATACATTTACTTTATGATAACAATGAATTAGAGATAAAAATAAATTAGAGTCCTGATTTTTTGAATTTGAGATATGAATGAATTAGAGTCCTAATTAATCTAATATTAATCTGTAGTTTTTTATTGCAAACGTGAAGTAGTTTTTTATTTCTTTATTTTTGTTAAAGAGATAAACTACTTAATAATAAAAATGAATTAGAGTTCTGCTAGTATAATATTCTTTTTTAGTTACATGGAGGCACTAACTTGATTCAAGTTATGGTTCCATGGAGCACTAACTTGATTCAAGCCCTTTAGCGGCAATTAAAATTAAAACTCAATAGATAACATGCACAACCATGTTCGTCAAGAACAAAATAACTAAAATCAAACTCCTTCTCAAAAATAAATAAATAAATAAATAAATTCAATATAAAAAATCACCATACTCGGGTATATATTTTTGGATAATTTATATCATTACATATCATATATATATATATATATAATATATTTTGGTGCCGGTGGTTAAATATTCAGCCAAGTTATATTTAAGATCTTAAGGTAACAATTGAAACAAATAATTATGGGAACAGCTTTTTTTGTCCGCTTTCAGATATGCATCTAGAATTAATCCAAAGCAGCTAAGAACAAAAAATTGAGTAGCAATTAAAAATAAGTATATTAAAAAAACATAAATATAAATATAAGCAATTAAAAAACATTCAACATCTATACCCACAAAACAATTCAACTTAACAATCCATAACAATTCTCTAAATTGGATTAAACTTAAGGAAATCAACCTAAACAAATACACAAAATATATTAATTTGATGGGGAAAAAAAAAGTAGAATAAGCAAATACGTACTTGTAACGTGTAGGTAAAAGAAGAGAATAGCAGAGGTTGTAGGTAGAAGAAAAGAAGAATAGCGTAAAGAAACCGTATGATGGGTATTAATTATGAATTATTTGATATATATATATATATATACACACACACTCCACATTGAAGAATTTTATATGAACAAAAAGTCTAAAGCTAATTAAACTACCACATGATATGCCAATTGGTGGGTCTTTTAATATTTAGCAAATATTTAATTGAAAAACAATGATCCATGCTTGCGACAACTATTCACTCAGAAGGTATGTTGACTATGTTTTCACGTCTTTATTTTATGTAATTCTTAAAAGCATTTTTGTTGGAGTTTAACACAAAGAAAGTGACATGATGCGGACCCAATGGTCACATATCCTAAATTCCACGGTAACATAACGTTAATAATAGCACTATACACCACGTTCGTTACCCAACTACTGCTAGGTCTTTTAGATTAACGTAACCACCAACTTTTTGTTGGCTTTTAATTGTTATGAATTTGAGTCTTGATTTTTTAAATTAGAGATAAGAATGAATTAGAGTCCTGATTAATCTAATATTAATCTGCAGTTTTTTTTAGACATGAATTAGAGTCCTAGTAGTATATTATTCCTTTTTAGTTTTTTTAAAAATCTAAAAATTTAATTAAATTTCTGCAATTTGGTGAAGCCACGTGGCGCAACTACGTCTTTTAAGCCCTACTTTTATTATATATAATATGATATTTTTCAAAAAAAAAAAAAAAGACCCGTAAAAAAGAGAGAGAGAGAGTCCTAATAGGACTCTCACTATTTAGTTTAAAAAATTAAAATTTTTTATAAATTAAAATGATGAGAAAAAAAAAGAGAGACTCCTGTTAGGACTCTCTCACTATTTAGTTTTAAAAATTAAAAAAAAAATTATAAATTAAAATGATGATGTGGAAATTTGTGGGAGCTTTAAATGTTTCAGTTTTATATATATATATATATATATATATATAGATGATAATAATAATAATAATAATAAAAGAAATCACGATATAAATTTCTCCGGTCAAAAAAAAAAACCTACACACTGCAATTGTTAGAAAAATATATCGATTGATTTTTGTTTCCAATAAAAGTAATACATTCGGCTGCGTTCAAGTTGACAAGGACACGGCCCAACCACCAAAATGTCAATGAAAAGCCGAGCATAGAGTCCCAAACCAAGCACTGATGGAATAAGATTCTCTCTATTTGCCGAATCCTGCTCATTCATCGGTCTTATGATGATCCATTAGGAATAGTCGAATACTTTGGGTAATTTCTTACTTTTATTTTCTTTGCGCCATTATGTAGCATCCCTTGTTTAATGGGAAAAGGGTAGCTAAATTATAATCAAATGGAGAGAGAGAGAGAGACACAGCGAGAGAGAGAGAGAGAGGCACAAGCAATCAGCTTCCCTGCTCCTCAGGGTCTAGAAGTCGTACCACGCACAAAAGCTAAAAAGTCAGTTCAATTTTATCACCATATATGGCTTTAAAAGAAACCAATCAAGAAGCCATAATTTACATTGCTAAGGTGGGTAAGTGCCGGATCCAAGAAGATCAAGAGTCTTGGGAATGATCGCAAAGGTTAACTTTATTGCTCAGACACAACGAACCGTGTTTGATTGGAGCTAAATCCAACTTAGAAAGAAAAAGAGAGCACAATCACAAAATGCAAGAACATAAATAACCATCAGATCAAAACTACCATGCAACTGATGCTTCAAAGGCATCAATTTCAGCACTAAATCACATTCCACATCACTCCAAACACCAAACCATATTCTTCTCATCAATAATAAAAAGCACATTCATATCTTTCGGAACAATTCAATCCAGGTGCTTCCATAAACACCTAAGGATCCTCAGTTCATTGAGAAATTCTGCTACAACAACCCACATACCATCTATGTAAGGTCTCGAGATTTAAAGTACAGAGTACATCCTAAGAACTTATCACTGCTGCTGAGGTGGCTGACCCTCGCCTGACTCACGCTTAGATGCTTCTTTGATCTCATCCCCAGCATCATCCTAAATTAACACAACAAAATGCATTAGGCAAGGAACTGGAGGAGAAAAAATCCCAATGATATAACACCAAAGCAACAATCATATGCAGCAGCCACACATGCCTAACCACCTACCCCAAATGGATAAAAATACAACTTGGATCGATGTGATGTGACCTACCAGAATCACCAACCCAACCAGAACAATTTGATAGTGTTGTTTTTTTATGAAGGCTGATCCCAAGAGAGTCTATTGGTTTGTAATATTATTTGGGTTAAACCTCGTAAAGATGCTTTTGAACCCAGTATGATCCAGGTTGAAGTGTCAAATCAACCAATCCCAGACCAGCTTACATTTTATAAATGGCAGATGCAGAACACATAAGGGGAATAAAATAATTTAATGCACAAAAAATAAGCCGGAGGAAATGAAGGATATGTAGGTTTCCTAATATATGTTTAGGATGATGACCTAGCAACATCAAACATTTCAGCCTACACACAGACACATGCAGGGGAGAGAGAGAGAGAGAGACCGTGATGTCAGAAGTCCACAAAGTCAAATTGTCTCGGAGAAGTTGCATGATCAAGGTACTGTCCTTGTATGACTCCTCACCCAATGTATCCAACTCAGATATAGCCTCATCAAAAGCCTGCCAAATGTAAGCAAAGGGGGTAGAGAGTGAGCAAGCAAGAGAGAAAAGAGAGAGAACAATCGCATAGCAACTATCAACCTTGCAACCTTGTAGTCAATTTAATACTTACTTCATGTCAAGATTTTGGCGAGACTTCAGCCGGATAAATCAGAAACTTTATGAATGGAATTCAACTTAAAAAAGAAAAATGCCACAACAGAGACATAAAAAGCTCACAACCTTAATGATAAGCAACAGCCAAAACAGTATCCCTATCATAATGATAAAACACTAAAACTCACATGTTGAAACCATGACACTAAACTCTGCACAAAGTATGTCAGTTGAATATATTATGAAGATCACTCGGAGAGAGTTTTTTTTTTTGGGAGGGCAGGGGGGTTGATGGAGGTGAGGAGAGAGAAAGAGATGATTAACACCCAACCCCATTGGTTAGATCAATTCCTTCATAACAAGTACTCAATGAATGATTCCAAAACCAAATCGAGTTTTGCATATATGGTATTAGATTAATACAAACGCAACAACAAATGGATAAGAAACTCAAAAAACTACTAACAAGCAATATGTATCACATCCATACGCACGGGCGCACACATTAAACTCAAGCAATGGAACCAACAGCTACAGAATTAGTAAGTAATTTGTACCAGTTTGATAATATGTCCACCACAAGGACATAAACATATTATAATTCAAGCGATGAAACCATGACCCCATGTGTCGCGTATTAAATTCACACAGATCACCAATAATGAAGAATAAAAAAGAAAAAAATAAACATCCATAATATGGTCTTCAAATGAATCAAATTACAGCCAACAGCTTTAAGATTCAAATACAAATACAGCACTAAATATAAACCAAGAAGGGTCAAAATAATCATTAGAAAATCATCAGTCACCATGAGATATTAAAAAGAACCTTTTTTTTTTTCTCCCAAAAATCAGCTTGCTACCAACCCCACCCTCCCCACACGAAAAAGGAGGAGGAAAGAAGGTACAAAATATAACTGCTTATCTATGATGAAAAGAATTACTATTAAAATTTCAGGATACTCTGGGGAAATAGTAACCCAAAAGAAACTCAGAAAATAAATTTACCATTAGAACAGTCTAATCTGGTTCCTAGATTGCTATGCATTAGAAGTCAACTTGAACCAAACAGAAACGGTCAGGCTACTTAAAATAATAACAAATCATGCCCATAAATATATAAATAAATAATTGCAACATACTACAGTCACAATGAAACAAGTAAAAGCAGTCAAGTAAAAATACCTGCTTTGCAAGATTGCAAGCACGATCAGGTGAGTTAAGGATTTCATAGTAGAACACAGAGAAGTTAAGAGCAAGACCCAGCCTTATTGGGTGAGTAGGAGGAAGTTCAGCCAAAGCAATATCCTGCTTAAAGAACGCAAAGCAAGCTCAAAAATCACTATCACAGAAAAGTCCCAACTTCAAACCCAGAAAATGAATTACAGAGGAGTATTGAAAATAACAACCTCATACACCATACACCTACCTGTGCAGACTTGTAAGCCAACAAGGTGCTCTCAGCAGCTTCCTTCCTCTCAGCACCAGTCTTAAACTCAGCCAAGTACCTGTGGTAATCACCCTTCATCTTGAGATAAAACACCTTCGACTCAGCAGCTGAGGCTGATGGAATGAGATGCGTCTCAAGAAGGCCTAAAATGCCGTCACAGATCTTGCTCAGCTCATTCTCAATCTTGCCCCTGTACTCCTTGATGATCACAACATGATCCTCATTTCCCCTACTCTCCTCCTTCTGCTCAATGGAAGAGATGATCCTCCATGAAGCCCTCCTGGCCCCAATCACGTTCTTGTAAGCCACAGAGAGAAGGTTCCTTTCCTCCACAGTCAACTCCTCAACATCCACTGTCTTTGCAACTTTCTCCATGAACTCAACCATTTCCTCATAGCGCTCGGCCTGCTCGGCTAACTTGGCCATATAGACATTCTCCTCGCGTGAAGAGTCAGTTGGCGACATCTTTGCTACAACAAAAGAATTTACTGTAAGTCCACAAATCAATTCAATACAAATCTTATTAATCTCTTGACCTATATTATATATCATATCACAAACCCCAAAATCAAACATAAATATCTACTAAACAAACATTGTAAATAACCCACTCCCCAAAAAAAAACCATCTTTGAAATATTAGGAAGCACAAATTGGAATCTGATTATTAAAACTGTTCTGATCTACAGAAAAATTCAACACAACCCTAACTTGCAGACATGAATTAAAAAAAAAAAAAAAACTGAGGATAATTAATTAATTATCTGTTTTCTGAATATCCAAAACTACAAATTCCCAATCACTATTTAATATACATTGATTAACACTAGATATACATATTTCGCATTAGGAACAGTAAAAATAAATCTTTGTTGTTTTCCTACCCCAATGGCTAATATTTTCTCAGCTACTAAACAGATCAAATCACACTCTCGTCACGTTAGGAATTAAGCATCACAGAGCTGTTTTACACTCACTTCAGTAAAGCTGATCACAGTTTTTCAGTCTCACACAACAATAAAACCAAGGTTCAAATACAAAGTCCGATCATTTCCACTTTCCGACACTTTCTCGCAAACCAAACAAATTCATAAATATAAAACAACAAAACAGCATTAAAAAAAAAGCCCAATCTAGCAGATCCAATCAAAAAAAAAAAAAGCAGAAATTTAATCAAACCAAACCGCAGCCCTAGATCTCAAGGATCAAGATCAACACGAACCTAGAAAAACAAAAACAAAAACAAAAAATCGAGTAGATCTAAGAAAGAGCCTCGAAACCCTAACCCTAGATAGTAGAAAAGGAAAGCAATCAGCGAGTGAAGAAAAGAGCGTACCTCTCTAATTGGCGAAGAAACTGAAATTCCTCTCTCTCTCTCTCTGTGTGTGAGTGCGTGTAAGAGAAAGAAATGAAGTGTGAGAACAGAAATGAAAAAGGGTGCTCTTAAAATAAATACCAAAAAAAAAAAAAAAAAAAGCGGAGAGAGAGAAAGAGAGAGTGGGTCCAATGAGAGCGTGACATGTGGTGGGTTGGCGGAGAATCCGTGGGAGAGAGAGTGTCTCTGTGTGTGTGTCACGCTGGCGTTGACGGTCAACGGGATTAATGTGGGTCCTACAATCCGTAACCGGTAACACCTCCACATCATCGTGTTTGTGTAGCGTTTTTTTTTTTTTTCATGGGAAAGAGTGGGCTTGACTCACGGTTTTTACATCTTCTTTTTCCTGTGTAAAACTAAACGGAAATGCTGCCAATATCACACGCCGGCGATGGATCTTTATTGTTGTTGTTGCCGTTTTTTTTTTAGTCCGTTACAACTTATAATATGCTAATTTCACAATTTGATCTATTTCTCCCCTTTAAGTTTAGAATATTTACCATTTAGGAGTGTTCATTGCAAATAAGAGTTTCCATTGGTTGGACAAGCTTGAGTTTTTGCCCTAAATTTTTTTATCACTTAATCGAGTTAACCTAATTGCAGCAATTTGGAGAGGAGGCCAATCGATGCCGATTGACCAACAATGAGTTTCAGTTGCTTGGGCGATCAGTTTTCACGGTTGGATTTTTTGAGTTGTCGATTGGATATCTTAATCACGGAAGGATGAATCAATACGTAGTGAAACGACAAAGATCTGAACTTCAATGGTCAAATCTTGACCTCAACAAGTTGAGAGATGCCAAATCTCAACCTCAACTACAGTAACTCCATGTGGCTATCAAAGATGGAAGGGGGAAAGATCATTCTAGTGATAATAAACTTCGGTTGGTTCGATTTTGATGGATTAAGAATCCAAATGACCTGAGACTTGAACTAAAAACTAGTGTTTTTTTTTTCAAGACCCAATACTGGCTTCTCGACTACCTATGCAATCAAAGCCGACAGCGAGTCACCAAGTCGGTCAGAGTCGATTGGGTTTTGAGGGTCTGTGGATAGCCCTAGTTGCAAATACTTTCGTAGGCTAGGAAGGATATTTACTTAATAATGTTATAAATTAACATCAAATTAAGGTGTTGATTAAAATTGTATAGTTAATAGTGCACATTACAAATTTCCCTATAATTTAGGATAGATGATTATAATTAATCCTTATTTCTATTTGATAGTTTCCTCTAAATTTTTATTTTAATAATCAGAAAAACTAGAGTGTTGATTACAATATTTCTATCTCTATTCGTTAGTTTCCTCCGAACAAAATTGGAAGATACTCTTTTCAATTTATTAATAAAGAGGAGTAAATCCGAATATTATTCACATGAAATTTTTTATTATATGAGCATTTTTTACCTAGAATCATATGAGAATTTAATTAAAAGAGGATGTGTGTTTATAGTATTTGAACTATTTTGGAAGTTAGAATACTCCTTTTAAGGTGAGCTTGAAATTAACATATAAACATCATCAAATCATCTCAATCAATTCACTTACTTAATCAAGAAAACAAGAAAAAAGTTCTAGCCGGTTGGTTGAGTCTTTTACGCTAATATGAGAGTGAGAATACATGCTAAAAAGTGTCTAAATTATCTTGGAGGTTAGAGTACTCCTTTTGATGTGGGCTAAGAATAACAACGATGAGCCTCATACACTCCTTTCCTTCATAGAGATAGTAATCTAAATTACTACCTAATGGTTTAGAGGAAATTTTTCCATTTAGTTGGAAAGAAATTTTTATTTTTATTTTTATTTCTTATTTTGTGTGTTTTTGGTATAAAAAATAAAATCCTCCAGCTTATTGAAACTTAGTCCAATTTCTATTTTAATCATTGAAATTTTAAAAAGCACATTTTTAAATAGGAAATTTAACAAATGTGAAGTTAGTCCTTTTATTTTATTCCCTCTCCATTATAATTTTAGGTGGCTTTGTTCAATTGTTCTTGGACGGCTAGGATGGGCCACACATGGGTGTGTGTTCCCATTGGCTACAAACCAACCCCAAAGTCATGTCACGAATTGCCCAGCTATCTAAGGTCAGAGTCACTTAAGTATGCATTTAGTTAACCACATCAGCAAATATTATTGCTTAAAGGATACAAAATGTCAAAGTTTGGTGTTATATATAATTTGTTCAGTATGGAAAAAAAAATAAACTTTTTAAAATTATATTAATTAAAATAAAACTTAAACCAATGTTTAACTTTGCAAACTACTTTCACTAGTTTACGAATTTGAACTGGGATTTGCTTTTTTGGGGGAGGGAGTAGCTTGCATTGCATGTTTTGATTTCAATTTCAAATACAAATTATAAAAAATAAAAAGGACTGGTTGAATATGATGGCAGAGGTGCGTGTCCATTTGGGTGTCTTGAAGAGCAAAGTTATGACTTGCATTTGGTATGCTTACAGCTTACCCACTCGTGAAATATGGCTCACTTGAAAAGCATTAGAAAAATACATGGATTCTTGACTTTGTTATTAATGTTATTACTTTTTGTGAACTTTATGGTTGATATTGTTACTCTTTACCAAAGAAAAATCAAAATAATAGTTGATATTGTTACCAAATCATAGGTCACGCGTAGACCCGACCCATACAACATGAACATGCATGCATCATATGAAATGCAAATTGAATGAGGTTTGTTCCTAAAAGTGTTGTTCATTCATTAAAAGAAATTCGGATGCCTATTGTCCATTGCAATATTTGACTTATTTATATTATTGCCTCGGTTCCTATGAGTATGAGAGACATGGATACATTTTTGGTATGAATGTGCGGTGTTCACATTGTGGACACGTAGAATTTTTCAATAGTCATTTACATAAATTTATCTAATATATTAAAAGGGCAAAATTTAGGTAGAGTACTTATGTGTTGTTTCTTAGGTTCTCTTTTAAGATTCAATCATGTGACTGTACTAAAATAAAAATACACTTTTATCTCATGAGAAAAAAGCCACATGATTGAATCTTTAAGAATGAAATATAAGAAACGACACTTAAATATTGTATTTAAGTTTTGTCCGTATTAAAAATGCTAAGTGTTGCATGACTAAATATTTTTATTCAATATCAATAGTGACTGGAGTTACATTCGTAACTTAATGTTATATTCATGCGGTGATATTCTATCTTTCTAAGGCAATAGAGACCCCCTATCCACACTTTGAGATAAGGAATTATTTTGTTAGGTCTTTTCGATCCTACGCTGGCCGGTAATAGACCTACTAGCCTTGCTGGTAGATTAATTGCAAAGCTAACCCTTGTTCTATTGGGTTGGTGGTTGCTACCAAGCCAATTTCTTTATGCCCATCAAAGAACCTTGAGATGCTTAATTCATGAAAAAATTGAATGAGGGTGACCCGTGGACAAAAAACAAAAAAAAAAATCTCCTATGTGCTAGTGAGTTAGTTGCTTTTTTTTAATGAAAAAAAAAAATCAAATATTATTTAAATGAAATCACACCAAGACTTATATAATTAGGAGACTAAAATGTCTTTTTCATTTTTTTTTTATAGCAAGGGGAGAGAAAGGTGCACCTTACGGTTGTACAATTCATTATTTCCACACTCAAATTACTATTTTTTTTTAATGGGACTAAAATTACTATTAAATGTAGAGTGATGCAACAAATTTTATTACAAAGAATTCAAAAAATGATGTGTCATCATCAATTATCAATCACAATAATACAAAAAAAAATATTTAAATATTTATTTATTAGATACTTGAAACTTACCAATTACATTTATTGTCATATCAGTTTATAAACTTTATGTGGTAAATTTTATACCAGTAGCTTAACATTTTTTTCCTTAAATATTTCCTTCATTAGCAAATAATAAAACCCACCTCACTTTCACAATAAATTAAGAGGATAATCACGAAAAAACAAAACTTCAAAGTCACGTCATTGCATTAATAATATAATTGTGTTGGAAATTAATGAGTATAATTTAATTTTGTGTCATGTGTCTTATTTAATATAAGTTTTTAAATTTTTGTGCCAAGTGAGTTAATTTAATGTAAAAATTGGATTCCAATTAGAGTTTAATTTTGCGCTACATGTCTTATCTAATCTAAATTTTTAAAATTTTTGTACCAAGCGAGTTATCAGTTTTAAAAATGAGGAGTCCAATATAAATAAATCCAAGTAATATATATATATATATATATAACCAAAGATTATAGAAAATTTGATTATAATCAAAATTAAATTTTGTCTTTGTTAGCTTTTCATTCAAATTAAATTGTTTAGATTTTTTTTTTTGAACTAATGAGTATATTTTTAATATAGTTTCTATTTAGATGTTTTGTTTGTGAAGATCATGAACGTAACAAACTATAATTAAGCTAAATGATTTCATGCACCTATCCCTATTCAATTTAGGAGATACTATTAAACCAATTTATTCTTTTATTTTGTGTTCTATTTAGTAGAATTTCATGAAGAGTTATAGTAAATTGATATTGTATGATGATGCACGACAAAATCAGTAGGCTGGATGCTTCGGATTTTGATGGCGGCGATGATAATCTAACTGAAAACCTGGAGAGACGAACAAAACAAACAATCAGAGGCGACCGGGATGGACCGGCCAGAAACCCTCCGATGGCAAAGTCAGTGTTTTCTCTAAACTTTGGAAATCCCAAATATTTGGAAAAGTATTTCCTACCTCTTTGTTTGTCGATTGTTCTTCTTATATAATGCAGGCTAGGAACGGTTTATAAATGTAGTAACTGCTCCTATATTGGAGGATGTCGGAAGGTTCGGAAATAACCTCCATAACTTAATAGGCCGTGCGTTTCGCAACGCGGTCATAGGAGGTGATTTCGTGGCAATGTCTTTGGTTTTGTATATGTTCCAAGTGTTTAAGCCTCGTCCAGGGACGGTATGTAGTGATGATGTTTGTAGTAGGCCATCCAAGGGTCTTCCTGGACGGACGACCAAGTCCATGGACGAGCTTCCTGGGCCAGGGTGTCTTGCATTCCTTTGGACGACCTCCACGGACGAGCATAGAGTAAATCTCTAGGACACCATCAGTGTATATATAGTATCCAATAGTGATTTTCAAAATTATTTACACAACAGTAGTGTAATAAGAAACTTGGAGTAACCAATATCATTAAAATTGCAAGGAAAAATCATTTCAGTGCCTCTAAATGTCCTAGTCAAACTAATGTCCTATTTATTTAATAACCCAAACTAACATCTGTTGGGGTTTATGTTTTAAAATTCAATTTATTGACATGCCATAAATAATTAATTTGTTTAATTATATAAAACTATTTATAAATGATCTGATGAGACATTATCATAGTCCTTGAGGTGCATTATATGTGATTTAGTCATAGAAGATATAAATCATAAGTTCTTTGTAAACTCAAAACGTAATTCGTAGTCGGTAATAAAATTGAGCATTTCATCTGCAAAGACTATAACACATCAATTAAGATAATTTGTCTTGCTCATGGAAGTGGAGACTTCTAGTTGATGTGTTGATGTGTCCTAAGTGTTAAGACATATTGAACTGGACTACTGTGAGATTAATTATACAATCAACAACTGTCATCTGAATAATTAATTTCACGACTTCTAATTTCATAGATTCTCAATCCTGAGAGGATAGTGAACCCGATCATGAAATGTATGTTATTTTGATATATTAGAAGTGAGATTTAATATTTATGGTCAAAATCTCAGTATGTTAGGTAACCACATGTAGTGTTGAGGGAACACATATTCTCAAGATGGAATCTATAATATCTTTTTATAAAGACACGAAATATCCCCTTGAGATAAGTTTAATGGGAACTGGTTGTTCAGGGCACCCACTTTAGTAAGGAATTTCTAAAGTTTATATTTATTGAAATTGGATTTCAATAAATGTGAATAACTAAAAGATTAAACCGGGTACTCAAGGATAAAATTAGTTGTTTACAAAGTGACAGTTCATTATGACTTTGTTCACTATGGATATTTCATAGAGGGGTCGAATGATATAATTAGAGTATTGTGATATAATTTATTAATAAGGCCTAGAGTGCAATTATATCTATATAGTAATATTAAAATATTAAATATAATTAATGGGAACTTTGGACTTGTCAAGAGTTGACAGATAAGTCTAAGGAGAGAAACATGCAGAATTTTCAAATTATGGAAATGGTGTGTATGTGAGTATAAGCCACTCTCTTCTTCTCTCTTGAACACATACGTGTTAACTGATTGAGAGACCACACATCTTGGGCATCATGTGGAATTCGGATGTTGATTAGAGGTATTCTCAAGTCTTAGTTTTGAATTTCATTGCATCAAGTTATGCTTTCTATTCTTTGTTCTAGAATTCAAGGTACATAATATCTCTCATGAATGAAGTAGATCCATGTTTGTTTTTTTCACTGTGTATTTTGTAAGAGATGTAAAACCAGATTTTCCAATAACATCAATAGCAACACTACAATACATCATTCTCGTGTGTAAATACGAGTTACATACTAGTCTATATATATAATAATAGGTGAAGCAAAGAGAAATTCAAATAGAGTTTCAAATTAGAGTTTCAATTTTGTACCATGTGTCTAAATTTGGATTCTCAATTTTGCGCCATTTGTCTTAACCAAAACTCAAAAAAAAAAAAAAAAAACAAACAAATTAGATTATAAATTAGACTCCAATTTTGTGTCATGTATCTTATCTAAATTTTTTAATTTTTGTGCCCAAATAAATAATGCAATAACATTTAACACGGAAGCCAAGAAAACCGCAATGATAATGCTCATTGGCCTAAGCAAGAACATCTCACCTGTACACTTTTATGTGTGAACATCTCACCTGCCCACTACTAGAACCAAAGAGTCCAACGAGAAAGACTATAAAAGTAAAACATCATCTCCTCCTAATGTCATATCGCCATCCCATGTCTCCTCCTTCTCTCTCAACCTCTACCAACTAGATTCACACACTATCCTCTCCTCCTCCTTTCGAATTTCTAAGAGCAAGGTTGGGTTCAAACACAATGTTCAATCCCACTCACTCTTCCTTATTTCACACTCTCATACATCATCGCTTTATTGACGCCTCCAAGTAGATTCCAAGTTCAATATGAAAACTGAATCTACCAAGATGAACATCTTATCATCACAATTGTTAATATTTTCGTGCGTAAGCACGGACTACATGCTAGTATATATTAATAGCCAAAGCTGAGAGGAAATCAAATTAGATTTCAAATTGGAATTCAATTAGAGTTTAATTTTGCGCCATGTGTCTCATATAATTTAAGCTTTTAAATTTTTGTGCCAAGTAAGTTAATTTAGTGTAAAAATTGGATTTCAATTAGAGTTTAATTTTGCGTCACGTGTCTCATCTATTTTAAATTTTTTTAATTTTTGTGCCAAGTGAGTTAATTCGGTGTAGAAAAAGAGGGGTCCAATATATACAAACCTAGATATTATATATATATATATATATATATATATATATATATAAACAAAGCTTAGAGAAAATTTCATTAGAATCAAAATTATATTTTGCCTTTGTTAGCTTTTCATACAAATTAAATTGTTTAGATTTTTACTGTTATTTTTTTTCCTGAACTAATGAGTATATTTTTCATACTGATTTTATTTAGATATTTTGTATGTAAAGATCTTGAATGTAATAAACTGTAATTGAGTTAAGTGATTCCACACATCTATCCTCATTCAATTTAGGAGATACTATTGAATAAATTTATTCTTTTATTTTGTGTTGTATTTAGTAGAATTTATGCACAGTGATAGTGAATTAATTTTGTATATGTAATGTCTAATAGTGATTTTCAAAATTATATACATAATAGCAATGTAATGAGAAACTTGGCGTAACTAATATTATTTAAATTGCAAGAAAAAATCATTTTAGCACCTCTAAATGTCCTGGTTAAACTAATATCCTGGTCAAACTAATATACTATGTATTTTGTAAGGGTCAAAACTAGTATCAGGCCTAATCCGAACAGAAATGGGCTGACAAGGAAGCCTTGTGCAATTAATTTTTAGAGATGGGTTATCAAGACTAATCCTTTAAACCTTAGTAGCTTTACTTAATGATTGTTAAAGAAAGGAAAAACTTCCCATACAATAGTTTAAGAAGAAAATAATAAAGTGAAGAGGGAAGATTCTGGTTCAAGGTCTTCCTCAGTTTAGCCAAGGAGAGATGATTCTTTGGACTACACGTTTCTTGGCAATATGGTTCTTAGTTTTGTTATTTACTTTCCTAGTTTTTCTCTTGTTTTTCTCCTCCCTTTTCTTGGTGGAGCTTCCTTCCTTTTTATAGTAGCTGGGGTTGCATCCCAGCCCTCTACTTAGACTACTATGGATCCCCACTTGGATACTTGTTCCATCAATGTCTTACTAATGGTGATAGAGTAGGTTGCAAGTTGTAAAGACACTGTTCATGGGTCATTCTACCATTAAATGTGGTAAGCTGAGTTGGTACAGTACATTTAATGTGGAGGTGATAGATGCTTTATCAAGAAACTTCCTCTTTTTACCACTGCGCACCCTTGGTGTGGTGATCACTCCACAAGTATAAGTGTTTCTACAGTGTGGGGGGCAAGGGCTGGGGTTTAAGTCTCCAAAAGGGAGTTTCACACACATATACACTTAAATTAGGTTAGAATAGAATTTCTATCTTGTATATATATATAAAAAAAAAAAAAAAAAAGCTTCCTCCTTCCCTTGCCTGCATATCTCTACTTTCTTCCTCGGCCTCCCATCCTGTTAGTTTTGGGTTGGACCCCAATTCGCTGAGGGAAGCTTTCTCCTTGGACTTCTCAAACTTCGCACTTTTCTCGGGTTTCGGTATTTGGTTGTCTCATCTGGGCTGGACCCGATTTGATGACGAGTGAGGCCCAATTGACTCCTTGGGGTGTACTAATGCCACGTGCCTTTTCTCCTTGGGTTCCTCCCTCCCACATATTTAGTAACTTAAACTAACATCAATAATACCATTATAATTTATCATTTTTATACGTAAGCATGAGTTACGTACTAGTTTGCTTGGGCTAGAGTAGAATTCAACTCTTTCAGGGAAGGTAGGGTTTTTGAAGGAATGTATTATATTCATCCCATTCCATGTCCAAAAAATAATAAAATAATGTAACAATGATTTTTATTACTATTACCATTAGATATGATCGTACAAAATCCTATTGACTCAAAAACAAATAGGATATTTAATTAATTTGTAAAACAATGTTTTTCGGGAGAAGAAGAAAGAAAAGAAAATGCAAGGATGGGCTATTTCCGCCTATAGCTATACATAAGTCTTGCTCAAAAGTCAATTTCGGGTATAGTCAACACATGCTGGCTAGACTAAAGCGTAGGTCTAAAGGTAATACAAATATTTGGAAAAATAAAATGATAAACAAAATACAATAGACCCTTTATGACTTCATATAAAAAATTAAAAAAAAAAACTTGAAAGGGGATTCCATAATAATATATATTATCAAAATTTTAAGACATATAGTTTTTTTTTAAAGATATATATAGTTAAGAAATACAATGAAAGAGAACTATGATAAGGATGTTTTTAGGAAGAAATAAAAGAAGCTAACGTATCCATTGAACCTGTTGGCTTCATATGCGTGTGAAGTAGTGCGGAATTGACAACACCATAAGTCGATGATATCACCTTAATACCTGAAGGTATCTACGTAAGACGACGGGGATTCCCAGGCCGACGAGAAGAGAAAAGCTGACGAGAGTAAAAGAAGCTGACGGGAATAAAGAGCATGACGAGTCCAGCATGGCCTTACTTGACCCCACGAATATCTATACAATGAAATATCTTGCACCCTACGATTGACCCTAATCAAGGGAATCCCTATAAGGAAAGGATCCCGCCAATTACGTGCATTTATGAGGATCTTCGCTACAAGGAAAAACCCTCTCCACCACGAAACAAATGCAAGCTCTACACTATTATAAGATCCCCAAAACCCTTACAAACGAAGGTATGCATAATTTACCCCAGTTTTGGCATTCTAGAGTGGTGAATATTCTCTAACTTAACCTTCAGAGGGTATTTGGCCAGTATCACACCGATACTCTCTGCAATGTCTTCTTTGTTTCTGTTTCGCAAGTTCTATCTAAAGCACATGGGGACCGTGCGGCTCATTAATGATTTTTGGCATCATCAAACTATATGGACTAGGCAAGGTTCATAAAGTTTTAGCGCAAAAAGAAGAAGAAGAAGAAGAAGAGGCAAGGTTCATACTTCATAGAGACAATGAATGAGGTTTACATCAAATCTTACCTACAAACTAACTCTTAAACATTTCATGCGGCTTTTAGTACATATAAGCTTACTAGCAAAAGACATACATATGATATAAGGTTAAATATTTGATTCTTAACGCTTGACCTATGTCTCAAAATCATTCTTAATACTTTAAAATGTTTTTAAATATTTATTTTCACATGATTAATGAAAAATACTAACATAGTAAACAAAATTCACGACATTGATGTCACTTCAATGTTTTCATCCATATAATAATGATAAAAGCCTTTTTAAATCAATTTTAAAAGTGTAACGACTAAAGTGAGACATGCACTTTGTTTGTTTTAAAGTAAAATATTTTCATATTTTAAAGTATTTGTTTGCATGTAAAATGTGGTCAAACTTGTAAAATATTTTCTGTTGACCATAAAATTATTTATAAAAAGTTGTAAAACATTTTACCTTTAAAAATTTGCTAAAACATTTTACAAAAGCACACAGTAACTTATCCTCCCTCCATCTGGTGGCTAGGTTATCTTTTCAATGGGTTGGGCAGTTGGTGTCAGCGATGTAGTGGCCGGATCTCCGCCTGGCGACTAGTGTCGGAGACGTCGTTCCAACAACCAATGTCAGTTGTCCAATGGCTGGAGACACCGCTTCAACGACAATTTGATCACTGAAGCCACAATACTTGTTGTTGATTCCGTTCGATCATCGGACCTCTGACATTAGTAGCTCAGATGGCTAAGCCACTGATCTTGGCGGTTTGCCTTGTTAGGGACATATTTTTATGTAATTGGCATATTCTTTGACAAAATGCACTTTACTTATATTTTGGTAAATCTAAAAAGGTTCAAAATGGTCAATACAAGTGGTTAAATTGTAGACATGAAGATTACTCAAGAATTGCTCAATAAAAGTGCAATCTGCAGGTCTCGATAGCTCCTCGATAGAAGCTCAATCTGTTGAGATTCATTAAAACTTGGCACATATCTCGATCTATCGAGCTTACAGGATTTAGACTATAGCCAGCAACGTTTTTATTTTAAAAGACTATTTGATGTAGGATACAATTTACTATTTAATTATTGTAATTTTTTATTTTTGGTATTTTTATGTAAAAAACGTTATTTTAGGTTTAGGTGATTTATTTCCTTGTTTTTAGGTGCATTTAATGCGTTTTAAGTTAAATTTGATTCCTGATATGGTTAGGTATCAATTAGGAGTTATTTTAGAATATATTTTCTTATTTGTCAAGTTTTATGGAGCCCTTAAATAGGCCCTTAAGTCTGTAAACGTTTTTGATAGATTATTGAATAAAAATCAGAAAAAGGTGAAGTTTTGCTCTTCTCTTTGGTTCTTCAAAAACTGTGAACTTATCAGGGATTTTTTCTTGGTGTTCAAACTTTATACCTTCGGTTCGTGATTCCATTATAATCATTGAGTCAAAGATCTGTTACTAATACTTTTGGTTCACGTTTCTCTTATAAACGTTGGGTCAGGATTCTATCAAAATTTGAATTTTAGCTTTCTTGGGCAAATATTTCAATATTGTTTGTTGGGTCTCAAAGCGTGTCGATTGAGGTTCGCATCATTTGGTATCAGAGCACAGGTTCCAAAATCAGGTTAAAATCGAGCACCAAGCTCAAAAAAAAAAAAAAAGGGAAAAAAAAAAAAACAAAGATGGTAATTATTGAGTGCATTGTGGATGATTCAATTGAGGTCAAATATGAGGATGAGTCCACAACTCACAATCCTCAAGTCTCAGTTGATTTGTTGAAGATGACAATACAATATGTTGATTTTCTTGGAGTAGAAAATTTTAATTTTATTATCAACCCTTTGTTGATTGATGTTGCAAATAAATTGAAAGTAGATGAGAAGAAATTTTATGCTACACTTTATGAAGGATTCAAGTTTCAGAACCGGATCAAGTTATTAAAGCATTCGAAGTATTTGTTTATTTGGAGTGGAAGATTTCAGATTTCAAAGATCAACTTGAGGACGAGTTTGTTTCAAGTGGAGGGGTTTGATGTAGTACACAATTTACTATTTAATTATTATAATTTTTTATTTTTGGTATTTTTATGTAAAAAACATTATTTTAGGTTTAGGTGATTTATTTCCTTGTTTTTAGGTGCATTGAATGCGTTTTAGGTCAAATTTGATTCCTGATATGGTTAGATATCAATTAGGAGTTATTTTAGAATATGTTTTCTTATTTGTCAAGTTTTATGGAGCCCTTAAATAAGCCCCTAAGTCTGTAAACATTTTTGATAGATTATTGAATAAAAATCAGAAAAAGGTGAAGTTTTGCTCTTCTCTTTGGTTCTTCAAGAACTGTGAACTTATCAGGGATTCTTCCTTGTGGCGTTCAAACTTTGTACATTCGGTTCGTGATTCCATTATAATCATTGGGTCAACGGTCTGTTACTAATACTTTTGGTTCGCATTTCTCTTATAAACGTTAGGTCAGGGTTCAAAATCTGAATTTTAGCTTTCTTGGGCAAATATTCCTATATTGTTTGTTGGGTCTCAAAGCGTGCCGATTGAAATTCGCATCACTATTTGTTTATGGGTTTTTATAATCCTTATAGTACTAGGAAAACCCAAGGTTTGTAGGTTTGTATAATTCTTATTGCACTAGGAAAGCCTAAGGTTTGTGTAAACCTATTTGAAATAGGAGAGCTCATTAAGCTCCTATTTAAAGGAGGTGAAAAAAGAAAAACGTCACCTTAGAGAGCTTCATAAGGTTTTCTTTTTGAAACCCTAGCCTCCTCCTACAGAAGAAAGAGTTCTTGCTGCATTTCTTGTACGCCTTTGGGTTCTGTAACCAAGCAAAGTCTCTTGCACCAACATTGAAGATCTTATTGGTGTTTCTATGTGAAGCTGCTGTAAATCAACTACAACAATCAAAGGGTTGCTGTGGAGTTAGTCACGTACTAGGATTCGTGCATCATTGGTTAGTCACGTACTTAGAGCCGTGCATTGAAAGGAGAGATTGTCACTACATTGCAAGTCCAATTGGGTATTGGGGTAAGGGTTCAACTGTAGGTTGATATTAGGTACTGGGATTCGTTTTACTTGTAACCGCTTGTTTTGATAATAGTAGATTCTCAGGAGTGGTTACCTTAAATTCACCCGGTGGAGTTTTGCCTCGGCGGTTTTCCCCATCCGTAAACAAATCACCTGTGTCAAATTTAATTTGCACTGTATTTAGTTATTTGGTAATTTGTTTATGCTACCACGCTCATTGCATGCAATTGAATCTAATTAATTTCACTTGACTAAATTAATTGATTAAGTTACCAATAGGGTCAATACATTCTTGGTCTATCATGCCTGAAAAATTTTACATGTCATATCAAACACCTGAAAATATTTTATATTAAAACAAATGGAGAGTTAAAAGTATTACAACTATTTTCAATTAAAGCTGAAAATTTGAGAACCAGATATGCAATTTTTTTTTTTTTGGTAAAACACATATGCAATTTAACTTATATATAAATATTCCATATTATGTGGATTCCAGTTAGCTTAACTGGTAATGTCTTTTATTATCGAATAAGAGATCTGAGCAATTATTAGAAGCGGACACTATTGATTGAAACTTTCTTTAAAATTAAAAATAAATAAATAAATAAACTTCATACGGCCCTCTTCTTTCCGTCAACTGCCATGGGTTTTGAATTTTGATGGCTACATTTCACTTTTATATATAAAGAAGGGTTTCTATTTTTTATATTTTTATATTTTTAATAAGAAGTTTAGACTTTGGAGTAAGAAAAACAATAATGATATCACAATAAGTGGATTTAACGTACTAGCTTTACCTTCAGTTTGAGATTGAACTTTGAGTTTTAAAAAGTTCCGAAGGTCGGTCAAGACTCAAGATGACTGCATTGGTTAAAATGCCTATACCTTGTAGACTAGTATTTGTTAAGATTTTTAGTGCTGACTAATTACATGACAAGTTTGCAAAAATTGGCCAAGTAAAATTGATGATGGATCGAAAGAAAATGACAAGTTGAACATAAACCACCGATTCGCACGACATTTAGTTGAGTAAATCCTTTAGTGGAAGCACTGAACTAAACTTTAACGGCAGCTTTTGTGGCCAATCATATCTCAAATGATTTGGTAGCAGATTTTAAACATTCTTTGTTTAAAATGATGTAAAAACTATAGTTTAAAAAGTGTTATGAAAACACGTGTTTATAGTTTTATAAAGTAAAAAATGTGTTAGGTACTATGTTTCAAATAATATATTTCAGTTTTTGAAAAATATAATTGTGTGTTTGGTATGTGTATGTTTGATTAAAAAAAAAAGCTGAAAACCAGGTACAAATTTAATATTTACTAGTCGCTAACCCGTGCAATGTATTGGAAAGCTATTAATAACTTCCATAATATGAAAAAAAAAAAAAAATCAATATCATGGTATAAATTATATACCAAACCAGTGAAATCTATCACTTATAAAGTAATAAAATCTATTACTTACAAAGTAATAAAATCTATCACATACAATGAGATATCATGATAACCAAGAGCTTGAGATCATATTTAGAAAATATATAACTGATATAAGTACACTCCAATACAATTAATTACACAAATATAGTTAATTCCATACTCATTCAATCAAGTATCTTTCATAAATTACATTAATCGTTCTTGATGTCCAAGATGTATCTAAATTCTAACATTGCCAGTAAACAAAGATGCTAGACCTCAATGGATTTGAAAAGGCAACATAATGCCAATTTACACAATTTCTGAAATCATTATTTCCACTATTGAGAGAGAGAGAGAGGGGGGTGGCTGTTGTGTCGCATCTCTTAAGAAGAATCTACCCTGTACATTTTTTGATATGTAATCGACAAATAACAAAATAGATGTATCACATTTAGAGTATGCACATTTGGGAGATTAAAAGTAAAGGAAAATGAGAAAATGAACCCACCTAAAGTTTTTTTCTCTCCCTCTTGATGTTACTTTTCCAACATTTTCCAAAATCAAATTTATGTACTCCTTAAAGCCCTGTATGGCATAAAAATTAACATTTGACCAAATTTACATGTATTCACTTAAAATTGTGAAAGATGCTAAAAATTAGGTTGATATCAACCTTCTAACCAAAATTCAACATTTTAATGATTGCGCATCAATCAACAATTTTGCCATTGTTACTTGTAACATATATCTTTTTATTTGTGACAAATATGGTGCAATTTTGGCCATCAAATTTTGCTCAAAAGCCAAGATTAGACAACCTCCATCTAGCATTACTCTAAGAAATCTATAGAATTACCCTAAAATCAAAAAGAACATGCCACAGCCATGGATAGGAGGCAAAAAAAAAAAAAAAAAAAGGTACATGTTCACAAAGATTTCAAAGTAAAAAATATACATTATGTAAACAGAACTTTTTCCACCACTTCTGTACCTTCTAAAACACCAAAATAACCAAACCTCCTAAAATGAAGTCGTTTAATGCAATCTTTTTTAAATTAAGTCATTAAAATAATAGCAAATGACTAACAGCAAGACCCTTTCGAAAACCAATTCTAAATAGTTCAAGGCTTCCAAAATTTGAGACTTTCAAGTTTCTTCTAGATTAGATAACTCTAAGTTGGGCTGATTATGCTCTTTTGGTAGTATTGCCTAGTAGATCTACTGTTCAAACATTACAATGGTTCCAAATCAACCCTTCAATATTCTATTATCAACGTGGAATTCGGCCAGTAGCTTCAAAAAGAATTTGATTTGCAAAGTAGGCCACTTACCATTATTCGGGTCTCTTTCAAAGACGGAAATCGGTCAAGAGCATTTATGAATATAATAAGTCTAGAGGATAACATAGTGATATAAAAATAGGGTAAGTGGCAACATAAATAAAGTCTAAATGCATCTTATAGGGAGTAACAATCAGCATAGCTGCTCCTTTTGGAATTTGGATCAAACATATCTTTGCAGCTCTCCATACCATTTTAAATCACAATCATATCATTGAAAAGATTATTACACTATAAGAATAAACTATACAATTTATAAAAAGAATTGAAATGGAACAGAGCTGATATTGTACAAAATTACAACAGAAATTGCTATGATAAGCCTAAAGACTGAGCTAACCTACATTTTTTTATAAGTAAGTTACACATGCATTGGCTGGATCTTGAACCCAAGACCTCACCATCCACTTTGCTCTTACAAGGATATGATGTGTGATTTGCTAGAGCTCATTGGTGCACTGAGAACTAACATACAAGCAGGTTTAGAACACAAAGAGCCTCCACAAAGCTAATCAAGCTTGCTCTCCAGAAGTCTTCACATGTTTGATATCCAATAAATTAAATCAAAACCAACCAACCAAAATACAGAAAACTAAATCCTATGAAATGCAAAATTAAAAATATTTTTTTTAGCGTTCATATATTTTGATGAAGATTAAGTCTGTCAAACATGGAAGACTCATAGTTTGTCTACAATTATATGGATAACAACAAATGGAACCCAAAATATATTTAAAACCTTATTCAGAAGCTTTGAATTAAAAGAACACAAATTAGTCAACCAAAGTGCTAAACTGGATCCAAAAACCACAATTTCACTCCTACTAACAAATAAATAAAGAGAACAGGTTAGGGAGGAAATCCTAAATTGAATTAAAAACATCACTAACCATTCCTCAAAACGCCAAGAGACAAAGCCTTGGTAGAATTCTATCTTCTATGGTATTTCCCTGGGAAAAACA
This sequence comes from Lithocarpus polystachyus, assembly GCA_033629205.1. Classification (NCBI taxonomy): domain Eukaryota; kingdom Viridiplantae; phylum Streptophyta; class Magnoliopsida; order Fagales; family Fagaceae; genus Lithocarpus; species Lithocarpus polystachyus. The sequence continues at coordinate 57,430,543 of CM066163.1, forward strand.
AAAAAGAGTAGAGAGGAAACATATTAGCAGTTGAAATCTATAATTGCAGCAAACCCTAATTAGGAACCCCAAAATCCCAAAACTAATAAAAACCCCAAATCAATCCTTCAGCTGCAAAGTCATCTTGATTTTGTCCTAATTCAAGAATGTTTAGAAACTATGGAAAAAAAAAAACCACAAATTAATTATAAGCAAATAGATTAGGACAACAGCAACAAAAAAGGAAGAAGATAAGGAAGATTGAGGATTCAAGGTGATCTTACCAAGGAGTTCTTGAGAAATTGAACAGGGAGATTTTGGGGCCTGGGTGTGCAAACTGTAACGGTGAGAGTCGGTGGTGGTCAGTTCTTGAAGAGGTTTAGGGTTTTATTAGGTGTGATTGAAAAACAAATCAGAGGATGCTGAAAGGGTAGAGAAGAGAGATGAGGGAGAGAAATAGAGAACAAAGAGGAATGGCGTTCAGAGTTGGGTTTTGGGGAAGGAGAACAAAAATTTTGGGGATCGGGTTTGATTTTGTCGTGGAAAATAGAAATAGTTTTTTTTAGCTAATTTTTTTTAATAATGCTAATGTTTTAAAAATAATGATGATGTGGACTGGGAAATAAAAATAGTTTTGTTTAGCTGTTTTTTTTTTTAAATGATAACGTGGAAAATTGTGGTAGATTCAGAGACTTTGGTTTTATATATATATATATATATATAGATTATTCGACGAGAGAGAAGAAAAGTGGCCTATTTTACCGTTGCCCTTATTCTTCTCCCACTATTCCTTCTTTTTCCTTTTTCTACCCTGAAGCTTCTCATTCCTTCGTCTCTGTCTAAAGCTAAACCCACGCCTTCGCATTCCTCATCTCCATCGACGCAGACGAAGATCCAAGGTTGGGCTTCATTTTCCTTCAGATCTCATCTCCACTGTCAGCAGCCCAAGACCCAACAACAAAGAGGGATTTGCTTGCCGCCAAAGCCAAGGGAAGAAGGTGCCACTTCAACACTGAAAACCCACAGGCCTACTACAAATCCAGGTTTGAAGAACACTTTGACCTTGGTTGTTAATGGGTTTTTGTCTAAAAATTGTTGTTTTCCTTCTTTATACTTTTAATTGAAAAGCTGCGGCAATTTAGTGAGAGGGGTTTTTTGAGATTGTTTGCACTTCTAATAATTTTTCAGTCTTTTTGTGTTTCCATTTCTGCATCATTTGCACATATGACTTTACTTCACTTGGACTTCATAATTCATAAACACTGGGTTGATTCAAATAAATATCACATACTAATATGTGGACTTAACTGTTTAGTAACCCCTCAAATGTAAGACCTGAAATTTTAAATTTGATACACACAACTCACCTTAGCAAGACCTTTAGGACCAAAAACCAACAAAACCACCACCCCAATGACCAAAGCCTCATGTGCTCCAACCTTAAGCAGAGATGCATAAACCACATTACTCTTACATCTCCCTTTCCTATCTGCACCACCATCATTTCAATTGGGCTTAACCAACAGCAAACAGTGATCATCCTCTGCATCAGAAATGCTCACATATATCTACTTTTGCCTATGAACGATATTGTCTTGACTATAACATCTCTTGAAGCCTATCCTTACCCCATATACAACATGAATCTCTCTAAAAACAGCCAAGTCAATTACACTTTGAAGTATCCATATTTTGTTGTTGACAAGAGTCCAATTTAGCAGACCCAATGCAACAAAGATAATAGCAGTAATTGTAAGTTCGTTTAGACCCCTTAAACCCAACAGATTAACCTAGAGAATTAGCCAAGTGATTAACTTAGGTAATTTAAACAAATCTAGGTTAACACAAATATATCAAAAACAATAAAGCAGCGGAAAATAAAGAACACAAAGATCTGATGACCTAGGAAAACTAAACCGGTAAAAAACCTGGGGAGGATTTAACCTAGCTATCCTCAAGGTAAAACCGAATTCACTATGAAAGAATCGAAGTTTACACAATAAGACTTAGACCACTAACATCCTATTGCTACCTGCCTGTAGGAAACTTACTACCACGACCACGTGACAGCTCCGAGATCCACGGACTCCTTCTTTCTTTGAATTCTTCAGCAATCCACAAGCGCACCTGCTTGTATATCTTGAAGTTCTCTTGATTCTGCAACTGTATGATTTACCAATCTCTTGACATGAATCTTGAGTTTGGAAACCCTAAGTGTATGTGAAGGTAAACACCTCTAGATCTAACAAATAGATTCACAAAACACAGCATTCAGAACTCTAAAAACGTGGCTAAGGTTTTCCCTTATATACTTAGGGCAAAACATAAAACCCTATACATTAAATGGGCTTGGGCTGAGTTGGAAAAATTCTGCAGAAAAACGTTCTGCACGATTTTCGATCGGTCGAGTCTAATTCTCGATCGATCGAGTCAGGCAGAAAGTGAACAGTGAATTTTGCAGTCAACTCGATTCCAACTTTACATAAAAAGCCATACTTTGAGCAAATCTAACACAAGACTTAAAGAATGTTTTGATCATGGTTTGCCAACATTACAAATTGAAGTTCTAATATATTAGTTCCTAATTCTTAGAACCTAACAATAATCATGTTGCACTCTCTTGTCTCATATGAGAGAGGGAGAGGTGAGAGATCATGTGTTAATTCCCGTAGTTTTAATCACCATGGTATGTAGAATGTTGCAAATATATAAACAAGATCATCTCATTAATAACTATGGTATGTAGACCGTTGCAAATATACCGAGTTTAAAGTCTCATCATTATCTTTTACTATCTTTATCCTTCTATATATACAAATATAAGAAAATATTGAACATGGTCCTATAACCTATCACAAATTGTTTGGCGGATAGGTAATATATTAGTGCCTTCTATATGAATGTGAACATAATTGTGTTCATTTTGGCGGGAAAAAAATTTGTAGGCCTGAAACATAGGAGGAAACGATATTGACAGAAGAAATAGATCGTTTGCAGTGGACATGTGTATTACATTTTTGCTTGTTTTGAACAAAAGTCTTTTATATAATACATATTATGTTCATATGAGAAATATAAACTGTTGGCGTGAGCTGTCAATGATTAGAGAAATAATAGGCCAAATTGTTTAGAATCCCTTCTCTTAAGGGTCAACCATTATAGTAGCCGTAATTTGTGTATAGCCTAGTTTAGCTTCTAGATCCTTCTCTTTGTATTGTTATATAACCATACTTGTCTCTATAAAGAAAAGATGAAATATATGAGCAATCTTTTTACATGGTATCAGAGCAAAATCCTAGAACTTGCTCTACAACCAAACCCAAACTTAAACACTCATTTGCAGCCATGGTGAACCTAACTGATGTGGTACAAACTGGCGGCAATTCCACAGACTCTATCCTAGAAGATTTGACGACAAGAATGACTGAAGTCTTGACCAAAAATCAAATCCAAACCCACCTACCGACTTATGATGCTTCCGTTGCACAAATCGACATTAAGTTGGATGGCACCAACTATGCCCTCTAGTCCCAAGTTGTTGAGATGTATATCTCGGGCAAAGAAAAATTGGGATTTATCAATGGTGACTTTCTGCAACCTGAACCTACAGATTCGACTTTCCGACACTGGCGAACTGAGAATGCAATTGTCAAAGGATGGCTGATCAATTCTATGGACCCGTCCTTGATCAGTATTTTCATTCGCTTCCCAACTGCAAAACTGGTATGGGATTCTGTTGCTACTACTTATTTTGATGGAACTGATACTTCGCAAGTATATGATCTAAGAAGACGGGTGACAAAATGAGACAAGCCGGAGGATCCATTGAAAAATATTACAATGATCTTCAAGGCTTGTGGAAAGAAATTGATTTTCGGCGTCCTAACCCAATGAACAGTGCCACTGTTATACAAAAATATAATACAATCCTACAGGAAGACAGAGTCTATATCTTTCTTGATGGATTGGATGATCGGCTGGACAAGATTCGAAGTGATGTGCTACAAATACGTCCTTTCCTTACCGTAGAACAGGCCTATGCTCATGTTCGACGGGAGGAGATCCGACAAGTGGTGATGCTTACGGGTACAGACACGACTGGTGCTGTTGTGCATCAAAAGGAGTCAAGATAGGACAACAACAACCACCCTCTCTTTAGTTATCCAAAAATGGCTCTACGGGTGGTGGAAAACTGAATACCAACACCAGAGCCAAGGTTTAATCGGAAGGAGGAAGCTATACTCATTATGGGAGCATGAAACATACCTGCGAAACTTGTTTCAAGTTACATGGGTACCCAGACTGGTGGAATGAGTACAAGGCCTAGAAAAATCATGATTTTGCCTCTAATGAAGGGCCTGGTCGGGCTGCCCCGATAATTGCAACACCTCAATTAGCTCTTACCTCACAAATAGAGTCTTTGAGTGATGAAACTCATCTCAATGATCAAGGTAATTGTGGTTATGCCCTACTTAGTTCTATCCAGAATGGTGACAATGGCTGGATAATTGACTTCGGCGCCACGGATCATATGACATTCAATTTACATGATTGCATTGAAGTTACCCAACCAAGGTGAATGGATATTGCGAATGCTAATGGGGTTACATATCCAGTTACAGGGGCTGGAATGTTGCCCTATCACCATCTCTTTCTTTATTTAATACTTTATTAGTTCCATCCCTCTCAAATAAATTGATGTCTATAGGACAAGTTACTGAGGAACTAAATTGTGTTGCACTAATGTATCCTACTTTTTGTCTTCTTCAGGATATTCTCACCAAGGAGATCATTGGGCGTGGTACTAAGAAGGGGGGCTTATATTACATGGATGATTTTAGCTCTGGTCAAGCTCATTATATACACCACGTAAGCATTAAGGAGAGACAGATTTGGCTATGGCAGCGACGCTTGGGCCATCCGTCATTTAGCTATATGAAATACTGGTTTCCAGATTTATTTTCCAAATTACCTGACTCTGGCTTTAAATGTGATACTTGCATTCTAGCCAAAAGTCATTGCGTTTCTTATTCCACAAGTTTGAATAAAAGTGATATTACTTTTGCTTTAATTCATTTAGATGTTTGGGGACCCTTTCCAATTACCACTTCTTTTGGCATTCGCTGGTTTGTGACATTTATCTATGATTGTACTCGTATGACTTGGCTATATCTGTTGAAACACAAGGATGATGTGTCTAGTGTGTTTCAATCTTTTCATACAATGATTCAAACTCAATTTTCAGTTAAAATTCAGATTCTTCACTCTGACAATGGTGGTGAATATGTCAATAAGAAATTTCAGGATTACTTTGCAACCCATGGCCTTCTTCACGAAACGTCATGTGCTTAAACCTGTGGTTTCTTTTGCAAATGTTAGAAGCAATGTGTAATGTTATTGACGACGGGCTTAGGTTCCAAAATGCAAACTGTTCATGTGGCTTGAGAGCAAGCGTGAGGATTTTGGATAAGTGAAATGAGAACTGATACAGGCTTTTCCAATGTTGCCCATGGGATCAATGTGGTTTTTTTTTTAATGGTGTATTCCCTTGAAGACACCATTGTCATATGCGGAGGATTTCTAACAACTACAATTATAGGTGTATGTATTGCGAGAGGAATTGAAAGCCGTGATGACAAGGTCCAACCCATTGTTGAGACTAAAAGAATGGCGAAGATTATGTTCATTGGATGGTGCCTGCTATGCATGGCTGTTGCACTACTGCTTACTATGACAACGATGTAAAAGAAAGTGATATGATGGCCACTCTGTTTTTGCTTTCTAAGCATATTTGTCTATTATGTACTACTCGTTATCAAACTGACATGGATATATAGGACCATTTTAATAACGTGGTTGTGTAATATTTTTGGACATCGTAGCCTCTTGTATTTTGCTAGTGCTAGCTATATGTATTTTTTGAAAAGTTGTTTAAGCTAAAATGTTTTACATTTTTGCTGTACACCAAGAAGCCTTTTTGGGTAGAGGATTTCCTGGAAGATGACAATAGAGAGCCAAAGAGTTACTAGAAGGAGAAGAAAAAAAATCCAAACATTTCATTCACTCTAGAGTCTAGACATTTAGTAGTAGTTTCATTTTATATTTGGCACTTCCGTTGCATTATATCAATCATTGATTGTGTAGTTGGTATCATTTGGTTGTTTTTAATAATGTTCTATTTGTTGAAATCTTTGGTCAATTTTTGAACTTTTTAGAATCTATCGATGTGTTTTGTGCTTGGTGTGTTGTTAGTGATGTGTTTTGTTCACAAAATAAAAAGTATTTGAAAGATGGGTAGTTTTTTTTGGAGAGCCTGCAAATATGCTACTCACCAACTTGCAAAATTTGCACTGTCCTCTTCAAAATACTCTTGTTTCAATAATAACAATCTGCCAGTAGTTGTACACATATCTTGTAAGGAAGATTTTGATTTTCTGGAATGACTGACATTGAAGGTTATAAAAAAAAAAAATTTATACAGTACTCGAAAGATGGCATCGAAAGCTTTCTCATAACTAAGTAGCAAGAATAAAAGTACAACAATTTGCAAATTACATGGCCATATTATCCGCAAATACTTCCTCCCAAAAAAATCAACCACGGTTGGCTGTGTAATTTGCCCACATAGCTGCAGTGATCGCATCACGATACTCGATCATGGCTCGTTGTGCTCGAGGATTAAATGCTTCTTCAATCCCCCCCCCCCCCCCACTTTTGACTCCTGCATTTGCTGCTATGATTGCATCGCAGCTTTCCACATTTGATTCTTCCTACGCATGGAACATTTCGTCCGACCAATTATACATGCATATGAAGTTGTGCTATGCATAGCACGTGGTGACAATGAGTCGTTATTTAGACTATGAGAAGGAGTGCATTTCATTTAGAATCGGGGACCTTGCCTTCAACACGCCAAAGCACCATTCAATCACCATTTGCAATAAAGAATGCCTATAATTAAAAAACTCTTGTAGGGTTGTAGCTTGCGTGTTCACACCTCGATATTCCTAGGCATGGTATCATACAAATTTGTGTGGTGTGAGGAATACAGTGCTTATTGCATACCCCGAATCCACAAGATAGTACGATCCTACAATAAATCGATATAACCATTGGCATTTAATGATACAAAGACACGAGTAACAACATTAATAACAATAAAAATTTTCTTACGTGAATTAGTTTAAATTACCTCTAGGCGGCCAAGGGAACTGGAACTTGGCATGTCCAAGTGCCTCTTGCATCACTCTTGAATTGTTCGCACTTCCCTCCTATCTAGAATGCACATACGTAAACTGCATGTCAAAGTTGCATGCACACATCACGTTTTGAAATATCTCACTCCTATCTTTGAAGGCAGTGCTTCTACAGGCCAGCACAAAAGCATTGATATGAGTCTCATCAATGGCCCCATACATCTCTATTAACAAAACAGTAATGTTCATTGTGTATAATTAACAAAAAAATAATTGATAAAATTACAATATACCCCTATAAATTGACTAATTTAAAACAATAATTGAATTAATAACAAGATACCACTATAGTATCATGTCTTAAACCATGGATAATATTTTTTATTTCTGCAAAGATGATGAGGAAGCTCAATTGCATTATCATCAGGTCGAATTATGAAGCATCCCAATGAATGAATAGCCCGTAATGCACAATGGAACCGCCTTTGAATGGTTTCAAGAGAATGTTGAAAGAGGTTTGCAATCAGCCTAAAGTTAGTATTATGTCCAATAACGTATAAGAACGTCCTAATCGACTCCTTCACTGACACAATGCCAGTATCCTCCTCTCTAACAGGTGTAACCTCGTCAACTCATCACACAAATGCTTAAAAATGTGAACATCCATGCGAAATATGTCATAATAGACCTGGAGATTTTCTTCTAGTACTTCATCTACGTTGGACTTACCACTCAAAATACTAGTGCACCTAGGACTTTTGATGTAGTATTTTTGGACATTGTCAATAAACTGCATCAAGTAAGCTATGGCAATCTCGAATTCTACATCACTTTCATCGTGATCTGAATCGGAGTTGGTCATGACTGAATCACACCTATGGGCAACCAATGAGTTCACATAAGCCACTATACTGAGTTTAGTAATATTTTGTTATTAGCCATGATATATATCCAACATAAATAGTATTGGATAAGTGAATATATAATATCTCATCCATAAAAGATGCCATTATGTGTGCTATGCACATAACCAAACAAGCCCTGATTGAAAATTAAATTTGAGTAATATATATATATATGTGTGTGTGTGTGTGTGTGTACCAAGCAGGGAGTAAACATATGTGACAACCAAGATAGCACTAGTGTTAGACATTAAAGAAGACAACACTCAAACATTAGTTTGAAGCATAATAGTATTTTTAAACATGGAAATGGAATAAAGCTAAAGATGATGTTCAACCAAAACTATCATGCCGCGGCTATCAAAACAGACAATATCGTCAACCACACCCCTTCTAAGTTGACTACAGTAAACTTTTTGATAAGTAATCAAAATAATATTATTAATGAAAAAAGAAAAGAGAAAAGAAGAAGGAGTTCATGATGATGAACAACAAGAAGGAAAACAAAGCGGAAAATCAGGAAACTAAGCTAAGGGAAGACATAAACTCAGAGAGAGAAGAACAATTAGTAAAACCCCAACAATGAGACCACTCCAAAAGACTGCGATGACTTAAAACCTTTAACTCATCCAACGTCTTCTCCTTGTCCTCAAAAGAATGACGATTTCGTTCCATCCACACAATCCACATTAAACACCCTGGAACTAAATTCCAAATGTCCGAATTATGCTTCCCAAACCACTGATGCCAACAAGATAACAAACCTGCCACTGAACCTGGCATAACCCAAAGGATACCGAAAGCCTGAAGCATAGAAGACCATAGGGAATGAGTAACGGGGCAATGAAGAAGAAGGTGGTCAACTGACTCCCCATCACGACAACACATACAACACCAATTAGCCAAGGGGCAGCCCTTAATCATTAGATTATCCAAGGTGAGGATTTGATCGTGAGCAACTGTCCACATAAAGACCACCACGCGCTTAGGAATCTTAGGTTTCCAAATCCCCTTCCAAGGAAATAGAGAATTCGCAGCACCCCAAATCGCAAGATAGTAAGACCGGGTGTCAAAATTACCATCACTTTTTAACAGCCAGCAAAAAGTATCCCTCCTCTCACCCCGAGGAATACGAGTTTGGATCAGCTGAAGCAAAGAATAAGATGCAGGCAACTCCCAATCTTCAAAAGCTCTATAAAACCTTATATTCCACACTTTAGCAGTACCCCCTTTTGAAATCCACAAGACCTCAGAGATGTAAGCATCCTTGACCGCTGAACACACATAGAGCTCAGGATAGAGATTTTTTAAAGTATTATCACCAATCCACCTATCAAGCCAAAAACGAATACAAGTGCCTTCGCCCACTACAAAAGACAGATGCTTAGAAAAGCTCTCCCACCTGTCATTAATGCTTCTCCATAAGCCACACACATGGGTCCTCCTATAGACTTTGGTACACCACCCCCCTTGACCTTCGCCATATTTAGCAGAGATAACTCTCCGCCAGAGATGAGAAACTTCATGACCATATCTCCATAGCCATTTCCCTAAAAGAGCTTTATTAAAAGCCACCACACTTCTTAACCCCAATCCACCCATCTTAATGGGTAAACACACATTTTCCCAAGCCACCAAAGGATACTTGAAACTCTCCTCAGAAGACCCCCACAGAAAATTCCTCTGAATACTTTCCAATCTAGCAGCCACGGCTTTAGGAATAGTAAAAAGAGATAATAAATACGTTGGGAGACTAGAGAGGGTACTCTTTATTAGCATGAGCCTACCTCCCTTAAATAAATAGAGACGCTTCCATCTAGAGAGTTTCTTCTCCATTTTCTCCAAGATAGGATTCCAAATCGAAGCTGTCTTAAAAGAAGTTCCCAATGGCATCCCCAAATATTTCATAGGCAACTTGCCCACTCTGCAATGAAGAATATTGGCCAAAACCTCTAGGTTATTCACCTCCCCAACAGGGACAATCTCACTTTTCCCGACATTGACCTTCAAACCCGTAAAAGCCTGAAAACAAGACAACACCAACTTAATAGACAACAGCTGTTCCTTAGAGGCATCACAAAATAAGATAGTGTCATCAGCAAAAAGCAGATGGGAGATATGCACACCAACAGAGTTCACAGCTCCCACATGAAAACCACGAATAAGATTGCACTCCTCAGTCTTCTTCAAGAGTCTACTTAAGACCTCCATAATCAAGAGAAACAAAAGCGGGGATAGAGGATCCCCTTGTCTCAGCCCATGAGAGCTTCCAAAAAAACCTTCAGGGGAGCCATTAACTAGGACTGAAAAACGAACCGACGTAACACAAGCCTTAATCCACCCCCTCCATTTCAGCCCAAACCCCATCCGGCCCAACAAATAAAACAAGGCCTCCCAGTTCACATGGTCGGTCGTAAGTTTTTTCAATATCAAGCTTGCAAACCACGCCCGAACTTCTGCTCTTCAACCTGCTGTCCAGGCATTCATTTGCAATAAGAACTGAATCTAAAATCTGCCTTCCACCAATAAACAGATTTTGGGTCTTAGAGATGAGCTTATCCAAAACCACCCTCAACCTATTAGCCAACACCTTGGACAGTAGCTTGTACACACTTCCCACCAAACTGATGCGGCGGAAGTCCTTAATGTTAATGGCATTACACTTCTTAGGAATTAAAGTGAGAAATGAAGTGTTCAGAGACCGTTCAAACATAGAGTGCCAATGAAAGAATACAAAAAAATCCATGACATCCTTTTCCACCACGCTCCAATATTTGTGAAAGAAAGCCATGGTGAAACCATCAGGACCAGGGGCTTTATCACCCTCCATCTCCATTAACACCTGAAAGACTTCCTCCTTTGTGAACTCCTTCTCTAAAGATAACCGCTCATCCTCTTCAATACAAGCAAAATTCAACCCATCCATGGTAGGACGCCCCACCTCAGTTTCCTTATACAGCCCTTGGTAAAAGAGAATTAATTGAGAGCGTACATCAGACTCATCCTCATAAAGAACACCGTCCACCTCAATTCGATTTATTTGATTAGCGTTTCTATGAGAGTTTGCTAATCTATGAAAGAACTTAGTATTATTGTCGCCTTCCTTCACAAAAAAAGCTCGAGACTTTTGCCTCCAAGAAATCTCCTCAAGAGAAGCCAGTTGTTCTATGTGACCTTTGAGTTGAAGACGATGAAGTTGTTCCTCATTTGAAAGACCCACCAACTCCTCTCTCGCATCTAAACCCATCAGCTCAGATAGCAAGTTCTTCTTTCTAAAAGCCAAATCACCAAACTCCTTCCTGTCCCACTTTTTTAAATCAGCTTTAAAAGCCTTCAACTTTTGAGCCAAAATGAAACTGGGCGAGCCCGCGAAACTATACCCATCCCACCATTGCTTAACTCTATCTACAAACCCCTCAACTTTCAACCACATATTTTCAAATTTGAAGGCACTTCACCCATGACGAATAACACCAACTTCCACCAGAAACAGGCAATGGTCAGAAAGAACTCGGGGAAGCACTTATTGGGCTACATTTTCAAAGTGCTCCTCCCAATCAAGAGAAACCAAAGCCCCGTCAATTCTTGACATAGAGGGAGAACCGAAATCTCTAAACCATGTGAAGGAAGCTCCCTCTAAAGGTAAATCAACTAAGGAATTGTTCTCAATAAAATTCGAGAACGCGAACATTGCAGGGCTAAAAGACTCACAGCCAAGCCTTTCACTTGGGTATCGGATAATATTGAAATCACCTACTAAACACCATGCCATGGGCCACCTGGCACGCACTTGAGATAACTCCTCCCACAAAGAAGACTGCTGACCATTGTCATTAGGGCCATACACCCCTGTACAAGCCCACACAAAGTCATCCACCACACCTCTCAATAAAACACTGATAGAAAACTGTCCAACAATGACATCCAACTTCTCAAAAACCCTCTTATCCCAAATCAGCAAGACCCCTCCTGAAGTCTGCACAGCATCCAAACCAGCCCAATCAATGAACGAACTACCCCATAAACTACGAACAAAAGCAACGTCAATAGAAGATACTTTCGTTTCTTGAAAACAAACAATATCACACTTCCACTCTTTTAGGAGATTCTTACAAACCTCTCTCTTTCGGGGATTGTTAAGCCCCCTTACATTCCAAGATAGAAGTCGTAAAGTCATTTAAAACTACCAACAACCCCCAAAGCAATCGAAGAATCTCTGCTTCTACCCCTAGAAGAGGCACCCTCGTAATTAACATAAGAAATAAGCCCCTTAAGCTCCCTGAGACCTCGTGTCCCTGCGTTTACATTTCGCTTAGACACCCCATCATCGTTCACCTTGAGGCATTCCTGTTCCAGAATGCAAAAAAGAGCCAAACATTGCGCTTCATGTTTCACAATAGGGAAACCCACCATTTTACAGAATTTTTTCATCAACTTAGACACCCAATCAGAGGGTGGGTCAGACTCAGACAACTGTGTTCCCTTTACATAATCCTGAGCCAGCAAGCCCACGTTGATATCATTAGGGACCCACTGAGACAGAGGTTCACATTCTAACACACAATTCTCTGTCTCTCCACTGCCACAACCACTCTCAACCACCCCACTGGACTTCCACGGAAGGATTTGGAACCCAGAATCTGACTGAGAAACCCCACCAGATTCCACCTCTCCTACATGTGCTTCCCCTTCCCCAAACTCAGCTTCCCTCCCATTACCTAAGTCTAAGAGAGGATAGAATCTATTTATCACCACCGGCACACTCCCTGCCATTACTGACTTTACCGCCTTGTCCCTGGTGAACTTAGAAGCCGAAAACCCAAAACCTTAAGGCTCCTCGGCTTCGAGACTTGTGAACCCAGAAGATGCCAAGCCGATATCAAGAATACCTTTATCGGCACTAGAAATAGGCTCTGAATCTTTTTCGGTCACTGGGTCATCACGACCAGTCAACTTCCTCAACTCATCGCCCCTTGAGCTCGCGCCATCTTGACTCTCTAACGGGAGCTGGATCTCCAACGGCTTCAGAAGCTGAGACCCCAGCACGTGGGCTGATTTAAAGCTCTGGCAGTGGGCTGGGTTTAGCATCTTTGGGGTTTGACGTGGCCTCCAAACTAATTTGGGCTTGGCAGAAATAAAAGGGCTGGGAGGAATATCTTTATGACCGGTGGGCTTAAAAAAAATTAAAGGTTTTGGGCCCACTTCATGAACCTCAGACCAAACAATATCCCAATTCCCATCTAACCCACGTTCCAAGCGCATAAAAATATCCAAGGTCAGCTCTAATTCTATCCCATCACTTTCAATTTCCTTTATCGTTGACAAAACCTTCTCCCCGATAATCTCCCTCTGTTCAAGAGTACTGACCTTGCAGGAATCGCGGTAATCACAGTTGGGATCTGACAAAAGCTTCACTCCAACCTGCTCCCTCTGTCCTAGGATACTTTTCTTGCAAGTATTACAGCTGTGATCTGAAAAAATCTTCACCCCAACCAATGCAGATTTCTTCTTTCCTTCAACCCCTCCGCCACTGGTGGTATTCTGTTTCCCTGCCACCATCGACGCATAGGAAGATGAGGCATCTCTATAGGGAAAACTAGTGGCTGGTTTGCCTTTATGTTTTTCACTGCCTTGATTATGAAGTATGTTAACCACCACTGCCGCCTTAGCCTTTGGTGCATTCTGTAATCTTTGAGAAGAGCCCTGACTAAAAAGAGAAGCTGGTTTAACAATTTTCCTCAGGTTTAGGCAAAAGTAGTCCCAGCCACAACCCAACCTGCCCTCAGGTATCACTATGTTACCCTTCCGTCGACCATGAAGAAGTTCAGAAACCATTAAAAACTTGCCATGGGTGTTTGACCCCACTTGAAGGATGAAAACAACGTCACCATCTCTAATCGTTCTTGCATAATGACCAGGTGAATGCTTAGAATTTAATTCCTCCAAGTGGAACAAAAATCGACTGGCAGTCTCCTTCCCCAGAAAAACAGAGCGCATAGAAGAAAGGCCTCTCTCAAAGATCCGTAAAGAGAAATAAGAACCCCCTTCCTTAATGGAAAACTCAAAGGTTTTGGATTCAATAAAGAAAAATGTGGAACCACCCATATTCAAATATGAAATTTCATGAAAAAAAGTGACACACGTGAACCTTGTAATATTAAAAACGAGTATATTACCAACAAAATCCATCCAAGCCTTTCTCCTGTCTGTCATCATGGAAAAGAAAGCGGCTTTAGTTTCAGGATTATAAAGCTCCTTTACAACCATGCAGTAGGTGAAATGATCCACATCTGTGTAAGAGTTGACCACAACAACTGCTTTGTCAATTGAGAACCTATCACCCCCCTCAAAAGACTTTCTTAATTGGGGCATACTGTCAATGGACCTATTAAGCCTTGCCCTTGACACCTCAGTGAAGCCTTTTATAGCCTTAGTCATCTCACTAATGGAGTCTCCTTTCTTCTTTTTTCCACCCAAATGAATCGATTCGGCTGACCACTTTTCAACACGCCTGCTGCTTTGCCCTTCAACCGGTGTGGGCAGCTCCTCTATGTCATCCCCACTATCGGCTTCCATGTTCACATGAACCCCCGTCAATAGGAATGTCGCATCGATCTCTCGCTCTTCGTCACTATTTGGAGCTGGTTGGGTAGGAGAAATTTGTAGGAAGCTCGTGGCAGTGTTGGCATTGAAAAGCTATCCTAACAGCTCGAAGTGTTCAAGCCCCTTTTTTCGGAACTCCTTGAATCTATGGTTGGCCTATTAACAATCGTATATATCGAGTTAAGCACATGCGGTATAGATTTATATAAAAACCACTACGAATGACTTGGTAATTATTATGTACAACCGTAACACTTACTGCAATTTCACGTACCAAACGGGCTCATAGTAACTTCAGTTGAACAAAGAGATATCCATATGTAAAAGAAATTGTATAGTATTTGTTAAGATTTTTAGTGTTGGCTAATTCTATGACTTGAACAATTTTCGATTGTATTCATTTGGTGTACTTGAGGTTGAAGACTGAAGAATCCATGTTCATTGTGCAATTTTGTAGAATTTCGTTGAGCAAAATTAGGAGTGTCAAATGGGTGGGTTTAGGGTGGGCATAATTAGGTAGGGTATATAAAACCTATTTACCCATTTAACAAATTACTTTTAACCTAAACCCAACCCAACCTATTTATTATGGTTAAACCCCAACCCACCCACCCAATTACCCAATAATCAAAATTACCAAAATGCCTCTAAAGCTTAAAAATTACCAAAGTACTCCTAAAGTCCTTTTAAATTGACCAAAATACCGCATAAACCTGAAAAATGATTGAAATACTCCTGAAACTTAAAAAATTACTAAAATATCTCTGAAACTTAAAAATTACCAAAATACCCCTATACCTAAAAATGACCGAAATACCTCCTTAAACCTAAAAATGACCAAAATACTTTGAAACCTAAAAATTGACCAAAATACCCCTAAAACCTAAAATTGATCGAAATACCCCCAAAATCTAAAAAATAACAAAAAAAAAAAATCTAAAAAAAGACTGAAATACCCGAAACCTAAAAAAAAGACTGAAATACCCCTTGAAATCTAAAAAATGACCAAAATAGCCACGAAACTTAAAAATTGACCAAAATACCCCATAAAACTAAAAAATGACTGAAATACTCCCAAAACCTAAAAAATAACCGAAATACCCCTAAAACCTAAAAAATGAAAAGAAAAAAAAAAACTGCTGAAACTTAAAAAATGACCAAAATACTCCTGAAACCTATAAAATGACAAAAATGCCTCTTAAACCTATAAGATGATAAAAATACACCCTATACGTAAAAAAAAAAGACTGAAATACCCCCAAAACTTTAAAAATAACCGAAATACCCTGAAATCTAAAAATTACCAAAATACCCCAAAACTTAAAAAATTATCGAAATACCCCTAAAACCTAAAAAATGACCAAAATATCCCTGAAACCTAAAAAATGACTGAAACACTTTCGAAACCTAGAAAATTACCTAAATAGTCCCAAAATCTAAAGATTAATGAAACTTCCCTAAAACCTAAAAAATTACTGACATTCCCTTGAAACCTACAAAATGACCGAAATACTCTTAGAACCTTTAATTTGACGAAAATACCCTCAAAATATCCAAAATACCCAAACCTATATTTTGGTAATTTTAAAGGCTTCTGGTGTATTTTGTTCATCTTATAGGTTTAGTGATATTTTGGTCATTTTAGATATTTTGAGGGGTATTTTTGTCGTTTTAGAGGTTTAGAGCTATTTTGGTTATTTTAGAGGTTTCAGGGTATTTTTGGTAAATATAGAGGTTTCGGGTTATTTGTGGTCATTTTAGAGGTTTTGGGATGTATTTTGATCATTTTTTTAGGTTTCGGGGGTATTTTGGTCATTTTTGTTTTTGTTTTAGGGGGTATTTTGGCCATTTTTAGGTTTTAGGGGTATTTCAGTCATTTTAATAGGTATCAGGGGTATTTTGGTCATTATAAAGGTTTTGGGGGTATTTCGTTATTTTATAGGTTTAGGGAGTATTTTGGTCATTTTTTAAGTTTTTTGGGTATTTTGGTCATTTTTTAGGTTTCGTGGGTATTTCAATTATTTTTTATGTCTAGGGAGTATTTCGGTTATTTTTAGGTTTCAGGGGGTATTTCGATTATTTTTTAGGTTTAGGGGGAATTTGGTCATTTTTTAGGTTTAGGGGGTATTTCAATCAGTTTTTAGGTTTCGAAGGTATTTCAATCATTTTAAGGTTTTGAGGGTATTTCGATGATTTTTTTAGGTTTTGGGAGTATTTCGGCCATTTTTTATGTTTAAGGGGGTATTTTGGTAATTTTTGAGGTTTCATGAGTATTTTGGTTTTTCTAGTGGTTTTGTGGTATTTTAGAGTTTGGTGATTTATAGAAATGATACTTGACTCATAATTGGGTCTAATTGGGTACAAGTTGGACAAAAAGTTTTGCTAGCCATTCTCACAACATTCAAGCAAAAACTTTCGCTAGTCATTTTCAAGTACGATGTTTATATGCTTGTACGAGAATTCTAGTTAGTATAGGCTATTTCACAACAACCTTCATAGTGGATTTGTTGAGTTAAAGTCTGTCATGGAGTGTTTTTACATTTTCACTCCATCAATAAATCCTTATTTCTATGTGTGAATTGTTATTGTGATGTTTATCTTGTACTTGTTTATTCATGATTATTGTTTTTAGGTTCATATCTTTTAGCGAAGGCAAACTATAACAAATGTGTGAAATTATGAGTTTTTGATGTGTCTTAAAGTGGTAATTGAAGAACCAAAGATTGCTTAAGAACAACTTAAGAAAATGTGAAGTTTCCATTTCCTCGACCCTTTCTTGATTCCTTCTCAATCTATTGAGATTTGAGATGTGGGAATTGACAAAAAAATCAGTAACATGAAGAAGCCTAAAGCTTGTCAGTTTCAAGCCTGATTCGAGATTCATTTGTTGCGTTATTTAAAGGACATTATAAGCCATCGAGAGAGAGAGAGAGAGAGAGAGAGAGAGAGAGAGAGAGAACCCATTTGTGCAACTTAGGTTTGTGTAACCATGTTTCTCTTAGTTTTCACCATGCCAGAGAGTTTCAAGTAGATCTGAAGATTAATGGGTGAAGGAGCTAAAGCCATGGCAATCACCACTGACTTGTTGTTGTGGAAAAAAAAAATTCAAGAGGTTTTGGAGTTAGTTGGAGGTTCTGGTCGTGATCACGGGTGTGTCATCTGTAGAGGCAATTCATATGATTAAAGAGTCCAAAAGTTCCGATTACTTGGATGGTAATAACTTCTCTTATCATAGTGAATTTGCTTTTTGGGAAAGTTCCCCCCTGGGTTTTTTACTTTAGGGCAAATTGTTCCATTAGTTTTCTTTGAGTTATCATATTATGTGGTCTGTATTTTTTACTACATTTATATTTAATTGCACAATATTGATATTGTTTACATAAGGTTGTTCATAACTTGACTAATTAATCATTTGGCCTAATATTAGTTAATTCACACAAGCGGGGTCTAAATAACCCTAACAATTGTTGTGTTTAAAAATTATTATTAAATTTTATTTTATAAAAAAAAATTATTATTAAATAATTACTTAGACTCACAATAGAAACCGGGTGCTTTACGAGGCAAATGGAACCTCGGAAGCTCACATCTGGGGGGCTACAATTAGTATGATTGAAGATTTCAAAGAAGCAAATGGGCTGGAAATTAAACACAAGATGGACAAGAAGGAACACTGGGAACCTCCTCCAGTGGGTTTCTATATCATTAATGTCGATGGTGCTATTCCTTTGGCCAATGGACACTCAGGGATTGGAACTATAGTTCGAGATAGTGAGAGCAGATTTTTAGCAGCCATGTCTATTTCCCTCCAAGGAAGATATTCTGTCGAGGAAACTGAGGCAATCGCAGTGGAGCAGGGATTTGTGTTGGCAAAAAAGCTTGGCCTAGAGAGAGTTATCATAGAGAGCGACTCTCTCCTGACTGTCCAAGCTGTTGAAGCTAATGATGTTAGAGGAGCTGTTGGTCACATTGTGAAGGGCATTGTGCAAAGTTTATGCAGCTTTTAGGAGTCAAATATCAGACACATTAATAGGACTAGCAACAAAATTGCCCATGATCTAGCTCAGCATGATAGAAGAATTAGAGAAACTTTCATTTGGAGAATGGAGATTCTAGACTTTTTGTTTGAGCTAGCTAGATCAGAGGGAGTTAGGCGGAGTAGTGTTTATGGTCTAAGCTGTTACTGGTTCCCCGTTCTTGTGTTTGTTGTTTTTCCAGTGGCCTTTGTATCTGCTTTCATGTTGTTGAATGATATCTCAGTCTCTTCTCAAGAAAATAAAAAGAAGGAATTGAATAGTATTACACGCTAACAGTACAGAAGACAAAGCCTATACCTTATTGTAATTTAATATCACACGCTAACGGAAGAGAAGGCCTAAAAGGAATAGATTCCAAAGACCAAAGTATAAGCTGCGAATAAATATTGAAAGTAAATTGGTTTTAGGCTTTTGATTTCCATGTGGCACCTTGCACCGACTATTTTACTCATCTCATACAAGTATGTCAAGAAGAAGCAGTGGAGGTAGAAGTTGTTAGTAAAAAGAGAACACAGAATAAAAGGCGGGGTATTTTAGAGAGTTTTAACCTATGACGTCTACTCCTGATAATATTCTATTGAGCAAGTTGGAAGGTACTTGGAAGAGTAGGTACATTTGCTTTGAAATGAAAATGGTGTATTTAAGATATATGACAACTTGATTATGATTAAAGAGTCTATACCACACAGGAAAGAGTCAGTATATATAGAAGAATAACAGTTTTGTGTGTGTGGTTTTTTTTTTTAATTAATTAATTAATTTTTATTTTTATCATTAGCTTGAATAGACAAATCCCTCTCTAGTCTCTACCCTTGGGTAACGATGGAAAAATGTCTCTGCCCTGCATCGACCTGGCAAGTCCCGCCCTATCTTGCAATTTTTTTTTTTTTTTTGGTCCCAACAAGTAGACGGGTTGGGGCAAAAATTTTGCCTACCCGCCCCATCTTGTCATGATTCATGAGTACTGTGTAATTGTTATTTCTGTTCTCACATTCACAGTGCAGTCCAATAATTAAATTTATGGTAGGTTTATTGAGAATATGGAACCGCTATTTCACTGTACTCCAAAAGTATTTAAGATTTTTCTTATACATATGATAAAATTGGGTGATAGAATTGATAGAAAAAATATTCATGGAACGTGAAGCCACAGATGTCTTTCACATAATCACATGACAAGCTGATAAGGAATGGCCATTCATTTAGAAGATTTAAGCAATGCCTATCATATGCTTTAAAAGATATTGGGTTTATCTCTATATATTTAGAGCATTCAAACTTTTTTTTCCAAAAAAAAAAAAAAAAATCAAACAGTCAGTTATGATTTCAAAAAATGTCAAAAATACCCTAAATCAAATTAGATAATGTTTATTCTAAAAAAATAAAAAATGGGGCTATAATTTTAAATCAATAAAATTCAAAAAAAAAAAAAAAACTACTAGAGAAATATTTAAATATATCTCACACACGTTTGATACATTTTTTCTTAAAAACTAACACATACTTAACCCAACTGTTAATTTCAAATCCTAAATTTTAGTTTCTTAAAAATTCCTTTATGTGTAACTTCACTAACAATAGATAAATTCAAATTGAAAAATTACATTAAATTCAAAATAAAAAAAGAATCTCACATGTCCGAAGTGCGTATGACGAGACTAATATATATTAATTATGCAATGGCCCAAATATCATACAATCTGGCCCAATATGGCAGCCCAACAAAAAGTGATTCACTCACTTACATGTGTAACTTCACTAACAATAGATAAATTCAAATTGAAAAATTACATTAAATTAAAAAAAAAAAAAAAAAGAAAAAAAAAAAAGAGGCTCATGAGGAACGCATACGATCTGGCCCAAAAAGAGGCTAATATATAGTAATTATGCAATGGCCCAAAAATCATACAATCTGGCCCAATATGGCAGCCCAATAAAAAGTGATACACTCACCTACCTATTTAATAGATAAATTCAAATTGAAAAATCATATTAAATAAAAAAAAAAAAAAAAAAAAAAGGCTCGTGAGGAAACGCATACTGTGAGGCTAATGTATATTAATTATTCAATGGCCCAAATATCATACAATCTGGCCCAAAATGGCAGCCCAACAAAAAGTGATACACTCACCAGCCTGTGATCAAAATGTAAAAAAAAAAACAGGCATCAGGCTCACAGAGTCACCTAGCCACCCCGAGTCTTTGACACAGTGAGCTCAAAACCAATAGGGTTCTCTTCTCTGAGCTAAGGGACTCTGTGAGAGAGAGAGAGAGAGAGAGAGAGAGTTTGAACTTTGTAGTGGTATTCTTCGATGGGGTACGTACAGGAAGCACGTGAGAATCACGTGAAGAAGAAAGTAGAAGAAGGTAACCAACCATTTTCTCGTTGCATTACTTAAAACCCTAAACCCCTTGTTTGGATCCTGAGAAAAAAGAAAAAAAAATTCATGTGTTTAGAATTTTCTGCATTTTTATACTTCTCTCTGCATTCCTCAGCAACCAAACAATCATAGAGTTTCATTTTCTAATTTTCGTGAATATTCACTAAAATTTACTTTCATTTATTTATTTTAAATATTAACTCTTCCAAGAAAGAATTAAATCAGTTGATGTTAAATTTGAGTGTGTAATTTTCTGTTCTCTAAAAGAAAATTTTAATTTTTGCTTGTAAATTTTGTTTTATTTGATACTGTTACTATATACTGTATTTTTGTCTTTCTTCTTTTTATATATGTTTAAATTTTGATTTTGGAATCTGTAAATATGTGAGGTATGCCTAAATGAGCTAATGTGTGTTATACAAATGTAGCTTTAAGAAGCAAAATGAAGCAGAAGGCACTTAAGGAGTGTGATCAATACACTTCAAAGTATGCTCAATGTGCGTTGGGAAGAACGTTATCGGTTGTTTGGGCGTGTCGGCAACTTGCTAAAGAGTTGAATGGTTGCCTCCATCAATAGTAAGTGTGATTTTTTTCTTTTGTATTGATATTTCGTTTCATTGTTTCTGCATTTTTTGTATGCTAGCGATATTGGAGAGTGTGTGTATGTGTGTGTGTGTGTTTGTGGTATGCATATAGTCCAATTCTTTTGATACTGCATATAATCCAATTTAATTTCTGTTGTGCTGTTCTGAGAGTTGTTGGCTATGGAATGATGCATATTCTTTGGTAAAATGAAAATGAAAACCAACAATTGAAAAATATTTATGTGTACAGAGTACATAAATGCCTTTCCACCTTAATTCACTTTATAAGGAAAGAATGACTCGGATTTTGATGGGTTCACAAGTAGCATAACTTTCATCTGATAGTCTTTGGAGATTGTGTTATAGAACATAGCACAACTAATAAAGTTGTTAATAAAGTTGTTATTTCCATCTTCCATAAGTGGATCCAGCTGATCCTCTGAGTATATATTGACCAAGTCATTAAGGTTTTTGATGAATGATGCGGGAGACGCAAGAAGATTATTTTTTAGTATTATTTATGTTTGCAAGCCAATTGTATTTTTATGTTTTAGGTCTTATTAGTTTATTAGGCTATTAGTATTTTAATTTAGAAGTAAGGGTATTTTTGTAATAAGGCAATTAGGGTTTCCTAGCCAATTAGGATTAGGGTTTAGCAATCCTTTATAAGCAACCCTTTATAAGCAACCTATTGTACTCCTTGAGGAGATAGTTGATATTTTGATGAATGAAAACAATGGCCGTTTGGTCTTTCTTTGGTCTAGTGCTGACTCCAGGTCTACCCTAGGTGCTGACTCCTAGTGGTTTCCCCGCTTAGTGCTGACTCCAAGCAAGGCCTAGGTGCTGACTCCTAAGTCATATCCATTTATTTTTCGGTTGTTTCAATTTTGTTCTGGTTGTCCTGCCTCAATTTTGGCATCGATTTTGAAGGTGGTGTGGTGGCTGGATTTCTGGTGGTGGAAAATATACGGTGAAAGCTTTTTTTTTTGGTTCTGGATTGACTGCGATGATGCATCAAACAGATCGGAGTTTGCTCTGATACCAAAATTGACGCAGGACAACCAAAACAAAACTGAAGCAACGGAAAATAAAGGGATATGACCTAAGAGTCAGCACCTAGGCCTTGCTTGGAGTCAGCACCAAGCGAGGAAACCACTAGGAGTCAGCACCTAGGGTAGACCTGGAGTCAGCACCAGATCAAAGAAAGACCAAACGGCCATTTTTTTCATTCATCAAAATATCAACTATCTCCTCAAGGAGTACAATAGGTTGCTTATAAAGGATTGCTAAACCCTAATCCTAATTGGCTAGGAAACCCTAATTGCCTTATTACAAAAATACCCTTACTTCTAAATTAAAATACTAATAGCTTAATAAACTAATAAGACCTAAAATATAAAAATACAATTGGCTTGCAAACATAAATAATACTAAAAAATAATCTTCTTTAGCTTTTGAAATATTATGTTGAGAATAGGTTTATTCTAAACTGTAAATTCACCTTCTTTTGGAGAAGCATCTATAAGCAATTAATATGGAAATACCAAAAATAAATTTAAACCACTGAAATTATATTCGCTTCATATCTATTAATCTCTTTCTAGCTTACTGCCACTGTTCACTACTCATTGTACTGCATGGTCTAGAGCATGGGAGCTCTTCAAAAGTTTAACCACTTCACCAAGATTTGAGGTGTTATTCTTTCTACTTGGACATAGTGCTGTAAACTGTAAAGCCTTATCTCATGTATGCCATTTTTATTTTTTAAGTAAAAAGTTTTATTAGATGAATAGATGCACCAAGTACACAGGGTGTATACTAGGTGTACAACTCCCCTTAAGATCCAAGGTTACAAAGATCAATAAAATGTAATAAGTTTGAGAAAGAAAAACTTACTGATGCAGTCATCCGTTCAAATAGGGATCTAAGAACCTGCAATTTCAGGTCTTAAGCTGTCCTTTCACACCCCTTGAAGTTCCTAGCATTTCCTTCCTGCCAAAGGCACCACACCAAGCAATGAGGGATGGCCTTCCAGATATAATGTCGCCTAAAAAGGGCCTCCTAGGCATGAGGATAAACTCCTTAGCCCATCAGGGGTGAAAAGCTCTTGGATTACCTGGTAATTGGTTCTAGCAGGTGGGGTTAGTTACCTGTAGGAGTTTGATTAACAGTGAGGATTGTTGTTCAGTTTGCTCTGCGATGTGCAACTAATCTGAGTGACGTTCTCCTATGTCATCAAAAAAAAAAAAAAAAATGTGCCTAAAAAGGCCTTGTCAACAAGCTAGTAAGTCTATAACCCCTCGAGGCAGTGAGCTCCAAAAAGGGCGAACACCATATCCCACTACTTTCAGGCCAAATGACAATGTATAAGCAAATGATCAACTATCTCCCCATCCCTCTTGCGCATACAACACCAACTCACCAAAACAATGCTTCTCTTCCTCAGTTATCCTCAGATAATTCCTCATGTGTGTCATCTGGTAGCTGTTGAGCTTGGTTAAAATACTTGGAAATCATAAGAAGAAGTAGAAAGTGACAGTTGTTTGGCATTGTGCCAATACTATTAGTGAGTATTTCTTAACATAATAGTCATCTCCAGTGAGTCCTTGTAGCCATGCATGGCACCACCTAAGGAAGGTTCTATCAATTTATTGGAGCACCAAATCTGTGTCACTGTGACATCCATGGTTGGGTTTCCTGAGCAGTGGGTGGTATGAAATGTTTGATGCTTCACTTTCACCTCTTAAGGCAACTGGCCTAAGATAATTTTCTTTGGTTGGTTGGTCAGCTAACTATTGTTGCAAACTTGTAGAGGAACCAATCACAGAGGGTTGTGGTTCTTACACATTTGCTAAAAAAATTCCTGAAGTGACCGTGGATAATGGCATTTCTGGTTGACTTTCTTAAACTCACTGAAGTGCCTTTGATCCTGTTGTGTGTTCAACCTGCATTATGTATCTTTCGGGTGTGACATAGAACACCATGTTGCAATTACTAATTTTTACCCTGTGATAACATTTAGCTTTGGTGGTTTCTCATATTAAATTTTCAGTGTTTCTAGATATCAAGATTACATAATGGCTTTGTTATTCTTATCATTATAGAATTGGTCCATTGGTGTGACCCACAGTTGTCATCTGATGTGTGCGAATGCAGGGATGGTGTCTTTCTTAATTAGTCTTTAAAATTCAGTTTTCCTCATTTGTTGAAATGATGATTAATATGATGTGTGTCCCCCAGAACACACATCTTTCCTATTACTTCAAACTTGCTACTGGCTGCCATATGCATTTATATAGACAACTTGGAAACCTAATTTACAACTTCAGAACCTGATGTCTTTTATTGTAAATTAACTAGAGCTCTTACTTCTTGTTTTTTTTTTTTTTTTTTTTTTTTGGGTGGGTTGGTGGGTGGGTGGGGTATGATCAGCAAAAGGGTAAATAAACATAATTGTTAGGATTATTTAATTTCCCTATAATATATTTCTATGAATATTCAAATACCTTACAATTTCTTTTGGCTTTTGCAGCACCAATGATACTGTTTTGGAAGAAATGAAGAGAGAATACATGCTTCAACAAGACGGAAAGCACCTGCAGGAGTATAGTCTTATACTTTTCTGTAAAAGCCCATTTATGGTGTAGCATTCACGTTCAATTTGTTATTTAATGCATGGGGGGTAAGAGTTCTAATCCATCAGCGTGATGCATATTGTTCAGTCACAGTTTTCCTATTGGGTGATGCATATTATGCTGCAACTTGATTTTGTCTTCACATGTTTACAATTTTCTTCTGAACTCTGTTGTTGGGCAGGAAAAATAATAAATTCTGGTGGAATTAGTATGAATTTTTACCCCTTTTTTTTTTGTTACAGTAAGATTTTAAGGTGACTAGCCCCCACGATCAAACCTCATGGAATACTATCGAATTAGAATGACTTGTTAAAGAGAAAAACTGTGTCAATTTGGAGCTTTCCCTTCACTGGAGATAATCCTTGTCCCCTTTCATTGAGATCCTTTATTTCCTCCAATTTTATTCACATCTAGTTAAAATTGGAGGGAATTGATGTAAACCACACAAAATCAAATAATACCACAGCACACCCATGGTGTAATGGTTAATTCACAAGTATAGTTCTTGTGGGGTAGGAGGGTAAGGCTGGGGTTTAAGTCTCCTGAAGGATGCTTCACATATATATACACTTAGATTAAACTAGACCATGATTTCTATCTCATATAAACTTTTTTTTTAAATGTGAAGGGATCTTATTCAAAAAAATTATTGCTGAAGATTTTTGAGCGATTGGAAAAACTTAGTCAGTACCTTAGCCTTCTGCCATTCAATGCCCAGGGTACCACATATGAAAGCTGCTCTCACACACACCAACCCCCCCCCCCCCCCCCCCCCCCCCCCCCTCTTTTCCATGACTCTGCCAACTAAAGTTCCATTAAATAGAAAAACTTGCTTATAAAAGAAAAACCACAGATCCATCATGACAGAAAATGTAGAACCACGTTTGTTTGTGTAAACTAATCAAATGATTGCATTTTTTTTCTTCTTCAATCACTAACCCAAAATGCTGTAGACACAAATTATTGCCAGGGTGGTGGTGTTAACATGACTGATTATTTAGTTTGCATGTATTAGGACAAGGTAGATAATGGCAATACCTGTTTACGTTTACATCTTAATGGAATAGCATGCCTAGTGGCGGTGGTTTAGGCTTTAAACTTGAATATATAATTGCTAAGAACCAAGTAGTAAAATATCGTGGTTGCATGGGTTTCAGTTAGTTCAATTGATAAAATCTCTTGATGTTGAATAAGAGATATAAGTTCAAATTTCGCTTATGTCAAAAACCAGTTAGTGTGTTGGTAAGAACAATCATCCCAAAGTAGATGCTATGAAGTGGATAAGGGAACCTAATGTATAACATCCTTGTCCGATAATTTCTAGGAACAGAAATGAACATTAGGAATTTTTCTGTCTTTAAATACATACTTAAAAGCTCTTTGAAAGATGTCTACCATTCCAAATATGAGAGGCTCAAGGGATCTTGCTTTTTCATCATTACCACACAAAATTCCATGAGAAAAAACCCACTATTACCCAAACACTATTGGCTCCTTGTCGTCCCTTTTATCTAGTCGTAAATATTGTTAAGGTCAATTTTGATGCGGCATGCTAAATGGGACTTTGGACCTATCAAATTGAGTTTGAATTAAGAGGCTAGTGGTGCATTGTGAAGAATCTTCTAATGATACTCACAGAAGAAAAAAATATAGCCTTAATACACAATGTTATAAAGTAAAGGAGATGGTAAAGGAGAGAGACAGAGTGAACTATTTGTGCTACCACACACGCGAGCACCTGTGAAGTGTAATTGCCCTCTTTTATTAGAGGTTTAGACTTAAGTGAATAGCTTTGAGACAAGGTTTTATAATAAATCAAGAGAATTAATTCCATCTTTGCATATGAAAACAAAGCTTTTGGTTGCTTCATTCTTAGAAGAATGGCAACTTGAGCTTTATTCACATTTGATTTTAGAACCATTTAGTTTTGTACAACTTTGGATAATCTGTTTGACTAAACCAACTTTGTTGTGCCCTTCTAAGGAATATAACTCTACAGAACCTGCTAAATTTGAGGGATCTCAATCTCGTCTTTGCATTTTAATTGAGGTATCCCCTACTCCCCAAGCACTTATGGTTAGGGAGGTACCAACTCGCCTAATTGGGCAGTGCTAATTAGTTTAAGATTTGAAACTATCTAGCACAAATACATGGATTTAAAAAGTTTTAAAACAGAACATTGTGCTAGATTTTTTTACAAAAAAGGGCAAAAGCCCAATATTCTCGATAGTTATTAGACAAAAATAAAAGTTAGCTGAAATAAATATAACAAACTCATAAATAATACTAAAAAGTGCGAGTGGAACCTATGAATAATAACAAAAATAAATTAAATAGTAAAATAAGTTGACAAAAATAATTCATACCAAACGCACACTAAATATACTAAACTCACAAGTGTGAAGTTGTAAAAAATGTTGTTTTGCATTACTAAAAAGATATCTCTTCTTGCCCTCCATGCCGCACTCTTCCAATTTCCCTATTAAAGTAACACAGAATTGGGCCGTGTAAAAAATAATTGGGCATCAACAATTATTAAATCTTTGTTGTTTTTTAGGTAAATGAGGTTAGTCTATTCAAAGAGGCAAAAAAAAAAAAAAAAAAAAAAAAAACTATAAGAACCTTTTAACCTGTTACGCCCACTTCTAATAATAATTTTTTATCATCAGATTACTAGATAGAGATTAAACTCAATCTCTTATTCAACTAAAAAAAAACTTTACAAATTTAATTAACTGGAACTCACTGCTTCATGTGAATCAAATTGGTATAATCCAAGTAGTTTTATAATAATCTCACCCCCTTTTTGACATAGGTTACGAAAATAAATAATTGAGACAATTTTAATGGGTTCAACTGAATTCATAACACGAACAACGTTCTCTATTAGTGTAAAATGATTTACAAAAAATATTTCCAGCATTTTTCCATGTTTGTTTATTGTTTTATTGTAAAATTTGGCCAAACTAGAAATAAAATTTTGGTCAAATCTGAAAATATTTTTTTGCTGACAGTAAATATGCTTTGTAAAATTTTTACCTTTAAAAACCGAGTAAAACATTTTACAAAAGCACACAATGATTTCCCATCGGACGGTTGGGCTGGTGGCTAAGCCATCAATATTGGTAGCTTGTGCTTGAAAAATTTTATATATCACACCACACAGCTGAAAATATTTACCGCAATGTGATACGGAGCTTAATTTGGTTCTTAAGATGGAAATGCCCACAAGACATACCTCGTGACAGGCCCACAATTAACAACTGTGAAACTAGATTAATTAAAGATTTATAACGCACTACACACTGAACAAAATTCAATATTAGGTGCAAATGAAGATTCCCTTGATAATGATCCTCAAAACACGAGCCCTTCTACATCAGGTTAGTTCAAAATTTCTCACTCATTGAAGAAAACCTCACATGACAAAAACAAGCGTCCTCAAGCATAGCTAATTTGGTTTCCGCATATTTCGCCCAGCACGAATTACTTCATCCACCAATAGCAACTGGGATGCAATTACAGGCCTGCAAGAGTAGCGCATCACATTTGCTCATTTATTTAAAACCAGAAAATATAAAAGCAAACTTAAAAATTGACACTGTAATTTAAAGAAATCTTGGGAAACATGTGCTGTTACGATGGTACTGGAGAATGCCACCATTCACTGGGTAATAGGGCACATTTGTCTTCTTAAAGAGAGAGAGAGAGAGAGAGAGAGAGAGAGAGAGAGAGAGAGAGAAAGGGGGGGGGGGGGGGGGATGTGGAGAAACCAGTAGAGAGTGAGATTCAAATTGATCCAACCAACTGAAGGATTTTTAGATCATTCCCTTGATCAAATTTGGGAAGTGACGAAAACTGATCATTCCCTTGATCAAATTTGGGAAGTGACGAAAACTTTCAGCTTATTTGATTTTGTAGCTTCTTTCTGGTAAAATTCAAAGGTCCCATTGTACTATTCAACTAGCTTTTAACTCATTTCAACAAAAAGTTTTTGTTTTAACTAAATAAGCTGTTTCCAAAAGGACCCTTAGTACCAAAAGCAGACTAAATAATATAAACAAAAAAGATGAAGAAAAAAGTACAAAATTCAAATACTAAGTTCCCACTTACCCCGAGTTATGATCTGACGCTTCACAGAGTAGTTATCAAAAATTCCCTCCATTTGGGGGTCAATAGGCTCTCCTGTGTGCTGGTTTAATCCCACGATATTCCCTCGATCGTGCTCTCCCTGAACATCCAGTTAGCATGACAAAGCTCAAACATGTTTATTCTTCTCATTTTGCCCCCCTTTTTAGTAAAGGGAAGAATAGAAAAAAAAATAAATGGTTATAAGTTTTAAAGAAAGTATACCGTAAGAGCAATGATCACATCTTGAGTGTCCAGCCCAGAGTTTTCAGCAAGTGTTTTGGGCACCACAAGAAGAGCATTGGCAAAAGCTTCAACACCAAGTTGAGCACGCTGATCCAAGTTTGTAAACACCAGAAATGATTAGAGAGAGAACTAATGCTTAAAAAAAATTATGTGCAGCAATAATTTGGGAGACATTTTTTACCCCTTGAACAGTCTTCTTTACATCGTTAATTAGATGTTGTCTGGCAGCAACTTCAAAAGCTCCAGCACCCTGAACAAAAGACAAAAACATACTTCATCATCTAACATATATACCAGTAAAGCAAGCCATTATTCTACTAGCACTGATGTGAGTGTGGTCTAAAGCTGAGTCTTGATAAGCCAACCATATACAAAATTCAAAACAATAATTTATGTTAAAGAGTACATACAAGAGCTAAATGGGCAACTAATTCAGCCTTTGTATTACTCAGCAAATAAAAATAAAAATATTCAGCCATTGTATTAGTTTCTAACACGTCCTGTTTCTTTTTCCTGATATCTCTATTTCTTTATTCCTATCTCTAGGATGGGAATATGAAACAACAAACAGTATCCAAAAAATAACCAGCAAGTATCCAGTGCAGGGTGGCAGAACACAAAGGAACAGTCTCCTACTAAGCATGTCTAACCAAGAAAGACTCAATCTTGTTGTAACCTGACCTACTCATATTCCTAGCAAAAAATTGTAGTACAAATTCAAATGGCAGATAAATGCCTCTGAACAACTAAAAAAATTCCTTCCATCAGGTGTTTAATCAAATCTTAGGCACGTAAAAAAAAAAAAAGAAAGAATCCTATAATCCCATTGTATGTTTCCCCATCTAAACAAGACAAATCAGTCCCCTTGTTGCAATCATTCTAATAAAACTCACGGTAGAAGCTTAGTAGAAAATGCTATTCTAAACAACTTCAGGTTTGATTATGTTAAGACAGGAAGTGGAATTAGCTCAGACTAATCTAGCATCAATCATACCAATGGGGTCCATATGATGGAAGGCTAATCTGTCAGTTTTCAAACTTTTCTCACCTATCACATTTATTTTTTTAAAAATTCGCAAACAATACCAGCATGCATATTTTTAACCATGTAACATTTACTTCAAGAGGGATCAAACCATTGCAGACTGTATCAAGAAGGATGCTACCATTTTGTTTTTGGTTAATTCACATGCAAGAGTTACTTGTATCAAGGATATTAAGATAAACATTACCAAGGAAATTAACATAGCAATTATTTATTCAATTGGTATGACAGAGTTCAAAATCTTCATGCAACTTCCAAGAAACTTCTATAGAGGAAACTCACCAAGACAACAGATTCATCTTCAATAGTATTTTTGACTGCCCTCAAACCATCACGAACAGCATCTTTTATCTGGGCGATAGTATGGTCGTTAGGCCCTACAACATCATTGATAGCAATAAGGATTCAATCACAGCTGAATTTACCCTTGGTAATACTATAACACATACCATAAAGCATTGCCAAAAAATGTTTTTGCAATAGCCTCCTGGTCAAGTGGTTGCATAATGAAAATAATGTCTACTTTTTACCAGTAACATGAAGCTGAAAAAATGGTTCAAGCACCTTTGATTAAGATTGTACAAGAATAAGGGTTCTTCACATTTTCAATGAAGGTATACTTCTCTTCCCCAAGGATTTGCTCATAGACTAATCCAGCCCAACCAAGGGAATCAGGGGTTAAATCATCTACAGAGTTCACAGCCTCTCCTCCACAGGCTAAAACCAGTCGTTCCATATTTCTCCTCTTTGCTCTCCGAAGGGCAATTATCTAGAAAAGCAGTGAATTAGATAACTAATAAGCTTACAAGAAATTTACGAGGCAAAACAGCCGCTCTTATAATCCTCATACTAATAAACAATTATTGTACCAGGCATGTAGAACAGAAGTTTACAGCATGATTATATACTGAACAGGAATCATCAAAAAAGCGACCAGAATGACTTAATAACAACAATTTGCAACATGTAAATTTAGCAACTTAAAGGAAGTAGTATGGTGTCAAGTATTAGTTCTGCCCCATGTTTTGTTCACTGATTGATTGAGAATTAAATTTGACAATAAAGTGATCAAAGTTACTGCTAGAATGGGATCCATTTAAACACAAATAGAGAGCATTCAGAACACACCAAAAATATAAAACAAACACAATGTTTATAAATCAATGTGAGAAACAAGACAACAATGGTGCACAGCTTACCCCTGCCCTCGCAAGAAGGTCCAGTGATGGGGGATCAATTCCCTTTTGATTAATGACAACAAAGTTATTGTCATTACCAGAACAAACCTGCATGCAACCATAACAATTAGCAATATATCATAAGCCACAAATTCTGCATGTCTACACTAATGTGCTTCCATTGTAAACAAGGACACAACTTGAAGTGGCTACCTTATTTTTCAGTTCAACAATTTTATTAACTCTTTCGTCCACCTGACGCCTTTCAGCTGCAACCATTGCTTCTCTCTGCTCTGCATTTGAGTAGAAAAAGCCTGCATTTACTTCACTGAGAGGAAAAGTATTAATTAAACTATGTAATATAGATGTGATGTGTGTGTGTGTGTGTGTGTGTGTGTGGGGCTATACATTTGTATTCATTTTAGTTCTTTAAGATTAAAGTTGGTCATTTTAGTCTGGTGACTTTACCCAAAAATCATTTTAGTCCTTTATGGACAAAAGGACTAGAATGATTTAAACTTGGACTAAAATGGTTTTCGGGCAAAGGTAACAAGTGCAAATTGCATTTTTGCCTATTATTGTAAAGGAAAAAAGATAATAAACAAGACACCTCTTTCTAATCATAATGAAATTGTCTTAAACTATATGCTGAAATCTCAATTTAAAAAAAAAATTATCAAAACTGGTTTTTATCTTCGGGATAAATGGTGGTTTTAATGCACTAAATAACAGAGGTACGGTAAAAAAGTACAGTAACAAAAGAAAAAACTCAATTGACAAGGTGAGACAACATCACAAACAACATATACAGCAAATTTGGTAATCATAAGACAAATGGCACTGCTCATTACTTTACACCCAGTGCTCGTAGCTCAGAAAATGGTAGATGAAGTCAAGACTTCATATATTAACTCCCATACTATCAACCATAATGCAACTCATGTTTGCTCATAACCAATATATATATATATATATATATATATATAAAGGGTAACTAAGTATTATGCGCGCACACACACACACACATAATAAACAAAATGCATGCATACTTTATATAGTCCCTTTCGTCCCATATTGCTGGTCCTATTTAGAAAATCCAACTTTTTAAGGGGAACATAATTTATTGAACTGTCTTTAAAATAAACTGGTACAAGTTCCAAGAGCTACCCTCCTTAGTTTAAACTATAGTGAAAGAGGGCTATTGGCTTCTTAAATAAATGGTAAGTAGGAAATTTATTTGTTGAAAAATAAAAACAAAGGGCAACTAAGTATTACACACACACACACACAGTACAAAATGCATGCATACCTTTATCTAGTCCCTTCCGTCCCATATTGCTGGTCCTACTTAGAAAATCCAGCTTTTTAAAAGAACATCATTTATTAAACTGTCTTTTCATTAAACTGGTACTAGTTCTAAGAACTACCCTTCTTAATTTAAACTCTAGTGAAAGAGGGCTATTGACTTCTTAAATAAATGGTAAGTTAGGAAATTTATTTATTGACATTTCCCCCAATGGAATAGATGACTAATAAATTGAGACAGAGGTAGTACATAAAGTCAAAACAAACATTTTTACATACATATGATGTATATAAATCATTAAAACAAATCAACTAAACAAATAAAAATTTTGAAATAATAAAAATAGAATCCTTCAAAACCTCAACATATGTTATCTGCTTTTCCTTTCTTTGTTATCTATACTTCTCAATATTTACCTTTTCTCATACTCCAAAGAGACATTGCATGTCAAGATGTAACAATTCTCAGCCCGTCGCTTCATATCAGGATGCCTAGAGCCATGATCAAGGACAAGGCCCTCAACCTAGAAATAAACATATGTTAAATAAGAAATTGTGGGACAATTAAAGTTAACTCATATATAAGTCAGTCTATCGTTAAGCTTACACCGTTCAAAGAAACCATTCAGAACTTAATGGTAGAAGTGAAATGGAAACATTATCATATCTACAGAGTTTCTTCCTAGCAACTGAACCGTAAAAGGATAGAATATGAACCATTTCGGGGATATTTGGTATATGTGTTTAAACACATGTTTTCAGTTTTTAAACAACATTATACGTATTTCCACACTTTATCAGTTTTCACCCACACGTATTTCCAAAAAAACTGAAAATTGTTGTTTAAACACACGTACCAAACAGACCCTTAATCACTAGCAATGAGTTCAACCACCAAAATACATATATACGAATAAAATACTTTCTTGAGCTTTTATCTATATTAATAAAATTTCATACATTCTTGCCCATCAAAAATAAACAATTCTATGGCAAAAAGCCTTGTTTCCATTAAACCATTAATGTCATTACACAGGAGGCACCTAATATACAAATGCATTATGCACAAAATAAAAAGTAAATGACAGGAAAGCTACACAACCCCCCCCCCCCCCCCCCCCCCAAAAAAAAAAAAAAAAAAAAACCAAAAAAGTTTGTAAAGCCACAGGTTATCTCCAATTGATGCTGAAAACAAGTGCACAAGGAGGCTACCAAGCAATAAATCTTGCAAATGTATTAGAGTTGATAAAATACAAAAATTCAGAACTTGAGAACCCAGTTTTTCCCATAGAACTAATTTATATTATATTCATGAAAAAGAAAGGTCCCAAACCAACATTATAAAAGATAGAACATACCAAGCGTGTGTCTACATCAAATTTATGCCGCATGTGCATTATCTCCACCATAAACAAATCAATGCCTTCCTCAGGCTTGCGAATGCATAACACCTTTCATACAGAAACCACAGTTTACTAACACCAATATGAAAAGGTCTACCACAAACAGTTAACTGCATAAGCCACTTAACTAAATTAAAAAGAGGAGCTTGAATAGCTTTATGAAAACACATGTATTCATAAATAAATTTCACAGCACAAAACGCACCGCATTAACAACCATGTCTGTCAATTGATCTGCAAGTGCTTCATACAACTGCAAACAGAACAAAATGTCAGAGTCAAATCATAGGATTTTTTGGGGATAGGTTAATACAACTCATTAACCCATTAAGTAATTTACCAAAAACAGAACCCATATGATCCAAAAACCATGACCTTATCCTCCAACTAAATTATATGGGCAGGAGGTGCCATTTGATCTAAAGATCATTGGTAAATTATTCCAGCTCATGCTTCTAATTAAAAATTTAAAAGAGAGATTACAGGTTACTTTTGTTCTCAGTGTTGTCCTTGCTACCATTTTCAGAATCTCTTTGTCAGGCTCATTACCCATAACAACAGGGGTTTTAAACTTTTCAAGAAATTGGAGAGTTGATCTTTTTGCAATCTCAAAACCATCAACCAAGACACGGGGATGCATTCCTGGAACAAGCATAAGTCTCATGAGTATAAATATAATTTTTTTGATAAGCAATAATAAGTAATAAATTTTATAGAACTAAAAGGACTGCACCAAGTACATAGAGAATATGCTTGACGAACAACATGGCTAAGTTCTAAGATTACAATGATCCATAAGTCTCAACCACCAAACACGTTTCTCCTTTCGAAAAACTAACTCCTCTCTTTAAGAAAATAAAAGGCCTTGTGTTGGGGGGGGGGGGGGGGGGGGGGATTGAAGTGAAGCGCACATTTAAAATAATAATTTAATAAATTTAAAAATAATTATTAATGAGAAATGCAACAATCAAATGATCAAATTATCTTAGAAATTGAAATAAAAATTTTTATATAATTCATATAACATTTAGATAAGCCCTACTTTTGCAATTTTAACACAAAAATTGCAAATCAAGTCATTTTATTTTTTGGATAAACTAGATATGGGTACTTCCATGTAATATCCTTTCTTAAATCTCCAATATCCATAATGCCCTATGACTAATTAGTAATATTAGTTAATAATTTAATCACTTGTAACTCTATAGGAATTAGTTTGCTATGTTCAACATCAACCACTAAAGTAACTAAACAATTACCACAAATATGTTATATTGGACTGTCTTTTTTTCCATGAATGAGAATATGAGGACATAGCAACATGGTGATTGGTACCAAGCAAATATCCAAAAGGGAAAAAATAGAATAAGAAGAAGAAGCTGGGTGGGTTACTGTTTCAAGGAGAAAAATCAAGAAAAAATAAAAATAAAAATAGGGAAGAACTGGGAGGTTGTGGGTTGGGTTTAGCCTTTTAGGACAAGTGACACTCAAAATATCTTTTTTTGATAAGTAAGTTACACTAAAAACATGTCAAATCAATGGCTTATATCAATAATGTCAAGATCCTAAAGTTTTATTTCAATTTTGATTTTTTTTTTTTGAAAAATATAAAAAAGCGCCAAAAAGCGCGCTTTGAGCTTTTTGAAAGAGCGCAAAAAAGCAGGCTTCTTTGAATGAGCCTAGCTTTTGAGGCAAAAAGTGTTGGAGCCTTGGGGCTTCAAGCTTTGAGCTTAAGCACGCTTAAAGCGCGCTTTTAACAACACTGCCGCAATGTAGACATAAAGAGACAATTGAGCTAGTAAAATCCCGATTACATTTACTGAATGTAATTAAAGATGATTTTAGCACAAGTTCAAGCGTTAAAAGGTCCAGCAGAATCCCACATTTTAACACAGTCAGTATCAATTCATTCACCACTGACCTTCATCAATGCATCGTGCTGATTGTTTCATAAGCTCACCAATAAAGATCACAGTGGAAGTCGTGCCATCACCACTGATGTCATCTTGGGCAACCGCTGTCCTTGCAATCATGATTGCAGTAGGGTTTTGTATTTGCTGCAACCATTAATGAAATATCAAGCAATCAAACACTATTTAGAAAGATACACCCACATCTGAATGCTCATGAGGAAGTAACAAATTATAATCACTCAAAAGTCATTAAGATATTTATTTGTCTACAATAGTTTATTCACTTTATTGTCCTCGACTTGACCCAAATCAACTCAACTAAGTCAAATTGGGGTGTACTCTATGGATCTTCATCAATCAATCTAAGTCGGCCACGTATATTGTTTTCTGCCATTCTATTTGATCTAACATCATTCTCTCTATCATATCCCCTTTTTTTTTTTTTTATCAGTAAGTTACATGTACCCAATTCACCCTCCATCCCACCATCATGGGAGAAGGAACACACAGAAATATATATACACCCGCTGAAAGCCAACACTGGCAACACACACGCGTGCACTTGAAAACTAAAGCTGCTATAGTAAATAAAAATAACCACAAACAAATCGGTGCATTTCCTTGGATGACACAACAAACCTCATTGTGACAATAATAGAGATCCAATGTTCAAAAAATACATTAGAAAAAAAAACATGGCATAGTAAAAACACTACTAAGAACAATCAAGCCGAGCCTATATTTTGATAATAAAATAAAATATAAACTTTTTAAAACCATCAAACAAAGCCTTACTCACTGACTTATTCCATAATTTTCCATCCAATGAAGTAGTTGTTAACACTTAACACTAAATACAATTTTCATTTTCTTTTTTTTAGAAACCCTAAACAGTTCAATTTCATAGACCTTAATTAATACTAAAATATTAAAAGAAAAAGAAAAAGAAAATGCTGCATTGCAATGTGAGTAACACAGGCTGTGCGTATTGTACAAAAAAACTTTTAAAGATCCAGGGTTTACGAGAGAGAGAGAGAGAGAGAGAGAGAGAGAGAGAGAGAGAGAAATCACCATTTCTTTCAAAAGAGTGTTGCCATCTTTAGTAAGCTTGATATCACCGGCTCCTCCAACAAGCCTGCAACAAAATCAGAGAGAATCAGAGAGAGAGAGAGAGAGAGAGAGAGATGTGTATATATACATTTTGATGGTGCCTTTGGGGCCGAGGTTAGACTTGAGGACATCCTGCAAGCCCTTGGCGGCGTTGGTGTTCATGTGAAGTGCTGCCGATTTGGTCAACACCTCCGCGTTTGGATTCAGCTCTGTTGGCGACATTTTATTTATTTATGCTACCCTCCTCTCTCTCTCTCTCTCTCTGTATTTAGGTTTTTCTATCTCTAGGAGACAGTTTCAGAAACGAAGAAGATGAAAGAGAGAGAGGGAGAACTTCTTTGATTTGTATTCTAAATTACTTCTCAAAGAGTGAGAGATCCCTCCAGAACTACACACGATCAATCTTTTTGGGTCGGGTACATTATTTGCAAGACTACAAAACTAACGGGCTTATACCTCAGGACAAGGACTCTGGAGCCAACATGAAAGCCCAACTAATAATAATGGGTGTATAATATAATTGGAGACTGTTAGAATTATTTGCCCTCAAAAACAATACTATATATTTTTATTTGATAATAAAAATTTTACTTTCACATTCATAATTTTTATAGGTATTTTTATTGTTTAAATGTGGCATGTGATGTCACCTCTGCAGAAAAATCATGTTAATGGTTAAGGAACCAAAGATAAGGAGTAATGATTTTTCATAGATTATTAAATTGTTTTAGACTATGGATATTAATTGAATATTACCATTGAAGCCTACACTTGCTGTGCTGCTATATGATAGGATGATTTACTCCATCATTGAGGTAGTAACTTTAAGCAGATAAGTGGGTGTAACGTAACAAGTATATACACTGAATTGAATCCGATCAAGAACACTTTATGGAGTGATCACTATTAATTAAAAGGTTGTTCTATCATAATTTTTTCTATTATTCTCAAACATGAGAGGTTTGTGTTTATTTATTTATTATACACATAACTTTGACAGTGTCAACTGGTGATGCTAATTTTAAAAGCTATATATAGACACGTTGGGTTATGTGTGTAATGAGTAAAATATATAAATGCCATCATTAAGGTAGTGACTTTAAGCAGACAAGTGGGTGTAATGTAACAAGTATATACACTGAATTGAATCCGATCAAGAACACCTTATGGAGTGATCACTGTTAATTAAAAGGTTGTTCTATCACAGTTTTTCCTATTGTTCTCAAACATGAGACGTTTGTGTATATTTATTTATTATACACATAACTTTGACAATGTCAACTGGTGATGCTAATTTTAAAGGCTATATACAGACACGTTGGGTTATGTGTGTAATGAGTAAAATATATAAATGCTCAACAATGAATCTACTAGTCTCTAAAGAAGATAATATATTCAGTTGATTTTCATATTGAAGTTGGACTAAAAACAAAACCGGCCGATGACATTTTTCAAAAAATGTTTTTCATATATATAATATTGTGTGTGTGTGTGTGTGTGTGTGTGTGTATAAAGAGTTTTTAAAGATATTTTGGAGTCCAATAGAAATTATGAAATCAAGAAATTAATGGTCACATAAGCTAGGGACATGATAGTGATATTAAT
This sequence comes from Lithocarpus polystachyus, assembly GCA_033629205.1. Classification (NCBI taxonomy): domain Eukaryota; kingdom Viridiplantae; phylum Streptophyta; class Magnoliopsida; order Fagales; family Fagaceae; genus Lithocarpus; species Lithocarpus polystachyus. Next base: position 57,469,793 of record CM066163.1, read on the forward strand.
CCAATCCTAGTGGCTTGTGGGAATATAGTATGGTGGAAGGACATAGATATAAAATTATAAGTAATGGGACCTCGTTTGTAATTCTCTAAACTTCAGGGGTCAATTGCAATGTGTTGATGGACATTATTGCAATCTGTAGAAATTCAAATATTTTCTTGATATGGTTGAGAAAATTAAGGAATAATTTTGAAAGAGTTTCAAGATAAGTCAATAACTTTCAAAAAGTTATTGATAAATCCTACAGCTGAAGATTAGGATCCCTAAGGATCCCACGTCCAATCTCTCTCTTGGGTTTTAGAAGTCTTAAATAAAAATAAAATTTTAATATATCATATTAGTTGTTGGCCATCAGAACTACTATGTGATACTGCAGTCTTCTAAAAACTCAAAAAAAAAAAAAAAAAAAAAAACAGAGAGAGAGAGACGTGAATACCTTAGGAGGCAACACACTTGGGTTGCTAAGAGAGGTACGCAATTTTGTTCTATTTAGAATCTATGGTTGTGTGGTACAACGATTTTTAAATGAAAATATCAATTTTGTTTTATATTGTTTCGGCAAATACTATCAAAGACCATAAATCTCCAAGGCCCACTTCACTTATAACTAAGTCAGGGTCAGGGTCAGGGTTAGGGTCATGGACACAAAAAGATGCAGCCAATACAAGAACATCAATTTCAAGACACCCATGCTAAACCGTGACTTCAAGTCACAATTTTAGTTCAACAATTCTTTGGTGGTCTATGAAAGTATAATATGTGTAATGTGTGGGGAGGCAGAGTTTGAATCACGATTCACGAACTTGGAGCACCACATAGATGATAGAACTTCAAAGCCTCATTATGGAGATTTTTATAATTCACCAACTAACCTTGGAAAAAGTGGATCTCTCTTGTTCAAATCCACATTTAATTCCCTCCTTGAAATTTCATGCACCTTTTGGAATCGTTAGTTTTGGTCACACGTGTATGATTTGCTATATTAGACAAATAATGTACTCCTTCCATCCCAAATTGTTTGACTTGTATTCTATTTTGGGATATCTCAAAATTATGTCTTGTTTGAAAAGTCAAATGCCATTAATTTATTAACATTCCCTTTATGCCATTAATTTATTTGTGTGAGCATTTATTTAATTTAAAAGAAATTAAAAACCTAAAATTTTGAAATCCACTACACATGTCATCTTTATTCAAATTATATAAAAAAAATGTTTTAAAATAATTTTTTGATAAATTTTTTTTAGGGCAATTTAGAAAATTTTTAACTTTTTTTTAAAGAGATAAGACTGTTAATGATGTTTCCCTAAATAATGGGGTTTTTCTAACTTGGCCAAACAATTTGGGACGGAGGAAGTAATTTTTTTATGCTATATCTATATTTAATATTAGAACCTAAATACAAAACAAATATTATAATTAATATATGCTTTAAAAAAATATAGATAATATAAAACAAATATTTAAGTTCTTCCCTATATGAAAAGTACTAAGTAGAATATGATAATGTTGGATCATAATACATTGCATGAAAATCACAAACTTCTAAAGTTGAGCGGATATGGTGTACAAAAAGACACTTCAAAAAAGAGTTTATCAAAATTTAGACATATTGGATTTACAAAAGACAAGATGACAAATTGATGCATAATTTAGTAATATTATATGTATATGTTTGTCTTCGATCCATGATTTTCCAAATTTCGATTTTTTTGATATCTAGGAAAGTTTCCAAAAAGATACACCTATTCATCTACTCATCATAAAAGCTAGTATTTATTGATCATTTTCATTTGGTGAATCATGGACGTAAACAATACTCAATCTATTTTGTGCTTTTTGATCACGAACTTCATAGCCTGAAACTTTAAGCTAATAATGAACTTTTGGTCGGAAGGAAGCTTCACGATTTTCTCTAAATTTTGTATTTCATCCTACCATCATTAGAGCAGGAATGTGAAATTTTTATATATTATAAAACACAATTCAAACAAGAGCTTTAAAAATTGTTTAATTGTGTCTTTAAAAATTTAGCAAGCAAATAAAATGAAGATTATAAAGTGTCTTTGTAGATTTTGATTCGTCTTTGTATTATACCTCAGTGGTTTCTAGCATCAATGTTTTTGTTGTGCAATGTAATAAATTTTCTACATTGTTTCCAGATAAGGTGGCTACCAATGATCCAATACTATCACATAAGTCAACTTTAACTCCACGAGTAATTCTATTGTACTCCCCCCCCCAACCCCCCCAAAAAGGGGGAGTACGGTACCCACTAGTAGGTAACTTACTATAACAGGTTACTTTTTTTCTCACATTTGACGGTTCCATACTCACATTGTGCAGTTCCAACATCACATGTGACAGTTTTTTTCTCACATTTGGTGGTTCCCTTACTTTTTTCTCACATTTGACGGTTCCATCCTCACATTGTGCAGTTCTAACATCACATGTGACAGTTTTTTTCTCACATTTGGTGGTTCCCTTACTTTTTTCTCACATTTGACGGTTCTATTCTCACATTGTGCAGTTCCAACATCACATGTGACAGTTCTTTTCTCACATTTGGTGGTTTCCTTACTTTTTTTTCTCACATTTGACGGTTTCATCCTCACATTGTGCGGTTCTAACATCACATATGACAGGTTTTTTGTCACATTGGGTGGTTCCCTTACTTTTTTCTCACATTCGACAGTTTCATCCTCACATTGTGCAGTTCTAACATCACATGTGACAGTTTTTTTCTTACATTTGGTAGTTCCCTTACTTTTTTCTCACATTTGACGGTTCCATCCTCACATTGTGCAGTTCCAACATCACATGTGACAGTTCTTTTCTTATATTTGGTGGTTTCCTTACTTTTTTTTCTCACATTTGGCGGTTCTATTCTCACATTGTGCGGTTTTAACATTACATATGACAGTTCTTTTGTCACATTGGGTAGTTCCCTTACTTTTTTCTCACATTCAACGGTTCCATCCTTACATTGTGCAGTTCCAACATCACATGTGACAGTTCTTTTCTCACATTTGGCGATTCCCTTACTTTTTTCTCACATTGACGGTTTCATCCTCACATTGTGCGGTTCTAACATCACATATGACAGTTCTTTTGTTACATTAGGTGGTTTCCTTACTTTTTTCTCACATTTGGCGGTTCCATCCTCACATTGTGCGGTTCTAACATCACATATGACAGTTCTTTTGTCACATTGGGTGGTTTTCTTACTTTTTTCTCACATTTTGCGGTTCCATCCTCACATTGTGCGGTTCTAACATCACATATGACAGTTCTTTTGTCACATTGGGTGGTTCCCTTACTTTTTTCTCATATTTGACTGTTCCATCCTCACATTGTGCAGTTCTAACATCATATCTGACAATTCTTTTGTCACATTGGGTGGTTCCCTTACTTTTTTTCTCATATTTGACAGTTCCATCCTCACATTGTGCAGTTCCAACATCACATGTGACACTTTTTTTCTCACACTTGGTGGTTCTCTTACTTTTTTATCACATTTGATGGTTTCATCCTCACATTGTGCAGTTCCAACATCACACGTGACAGTTCTTTTCTCACATTTGGTGGTTCCCTTATTTTTTTTTCTCACATTTGGCGATTTCATCCTTACATTGTACGGTTCTAACATCACATGTGATAGTTCTTTTGTCACATTGAGTGGTTCCCTTACTTTTTTCTCACATTTGATAGTTTCATCCTTACATTGTGCAGTTCCAACATCACATGTGACAGTTTTTTTCTCACATTTGGTGGTTCCCTTACGTTTTTCGGTTCCCTTACTTTTTTTTCTTACATTTGACGGTTCCATCCTCACATTGAGCGGTTCTAACATCACATATGACAGTTCTTTTGTCACATTGAGTGGTTCCCCTACTTTTTTTTTTTTCACACTTGACGGTTCCATCCTCACATTGTGCAGTTCCAACATTACATGTGACAGTTCTTTTCTCACATTTGGCGGTTCCCTTACTTTTTTCTCACATTTGATAGTTCCACCCTCACATTGTGCAATTCCAACATCATATATAATAGTTCTTTTCTCACATTTGACGGTTTCATCCTCACATTGTGCAGTTCTAATATCACATTTGATAATTCTTTTGTCACATATAGTGGTTCCTTTATTTTTTTTTTCTCAAATTTAATGATTCCATTGTTATACTAAGCAGTATCAACATCGCATCTGTTCTATTTTTGTTACATGTGACAGTTCTTTTCTCACATTTGGTGGTTCTTTTATTTTTTTCTCACATTTGATGGTTCTATTGTCACATTAAGTAGTACCAACATCGCATCTGACTCTATTTTTGTCACATTCAGTGGTACTCTATTTTTTTATTCTCAAATTTGATCATTCCATTATTACATTGGGCAGTACCCACATTACTTCTGACCATACTTTTGTCACATTCGGTAGTACCATATTTTTTTTCCTTACAATTGACAGTTCAATCGTCATAGTAAGCACTGCCAATATCACATTTGACCATAATTTTACATTTAGGCTTCTCACTGAGGTCACTTTTTTACTTACTAATAACCGCTCATCACAAGAGTAATTTTTTTAAGTTATTAAAAAATTTAGATCTAAAATTGAAAACCAAAAAAAAAAAAAAAAAAAGCACATGTATCACCATACCTACTATAGATTATCTAGTTCAGTTTGTCATTGCAGAATGTTTCAATATAAAACTATGATCTATGAATGACATGGTTAGACATATCTGATCTAACTTATATATGACAATATACGCAATAAGTGACGTTCATAACATGATGCTTGACCAAATTTTAGAAAAATTTCTATCCCAAATCCAAACTTATCCAAATCTGCCCATTTATGTTGTTATCATGAGAGAATTAGGAGCCTTTAGTTTAACTAGTTTTTTTTTTTTTTTTTTTAATAGTATTTTCAACAGTAACGTCTAGGATTTAAATTCTCCCTACCTAAGTATTGAATGAAAAAAAAAAAAAAAAAAACTTATCATGAGTGCAGTTGAACAAGTTAGACTAGATCAGATTAACCTAAATTAAATATCTAAAATAATCTTTAGCTTGGATTTAAAATAAATAAATTAAAAAAAAACTTTAGTAAAAAAAATTTAAGAATTATAGTTTTAAAATTGTTGCAAACCCACTGTTTGACCTTGGCATCAATTTCATCTTATAGTTTTAAGATTGTGCAATCTAGATTCTCGGTGAAGTAATGCTACAAACATAATATTTGTAAAAATAAATTTTAGAAATATTAAGTTGTCAAGTTGTTAGTGATTTTCATTTGGGCTCATCACTACCACCATTTTATTGTTTACCATTTATAATTTATCACCTTGATGGTTGTGAAAATTTTTGTGAAAAAAACTGGTGACTTTGGACTTGTTGTTTTTAGGTGCCTATTAACTAACAGGGTTTTAAATTGAATTTTTTTAAAGTAATTTTTTGTATATAAATTTTACTTTTTTTTTTCTAGATTTTTTTTTTAATTTACCTGATCTTCAAAAGGCTGACATATTAATTTTACCAAGTGGGTACTAATAATCAATTAAAACTTAAAACCAATCGAAGATCACCTGAGTTACTCTTAAGATCCTTTTTCCCCCTTCATGTGGATCCTAGTTATTTTAAGGCAATTTTGGTACCAAAATACCACTTGCCATTCATAAAGAATTATTTTAAAGTCTAGGTAGGTCTTAAGTACAACAAATATAAAATTTTATTAATTTTATTGAATATAGAGCCATGAAAGATTTAACTTGTACCAAGTAGAAACTAAAAGTTGGATATCTATATAATTGAAATTTTACAGTTAGATTTAAAACTAAAATTAAATATATGATCTCTATTTTATAATTCTTTCTTTAAAAAAAAAAACTGTATAATGACTTATTAAATTTATATATTCAACATGCTTGCAAGTCATACATGAATATTTATGTGAACTCATGTGGGTCTTCATGAATTAGGATAACAATTAATCCTCCGGATTTGTAAGTGCATATATAATATGTACCTTTAGTTTATGGTCATGTCCTAGAGGATGTATATACTTCTCTCTGCCGAACTTAATGTCTTTCTTCCATGTTAAAAGATAAGGTAATTTAGTTGCCCCATTATTTAAATGAAAAGATTACAATTACAATGATACACGATCACTTCTAAAGGCTACTTTTGAAAAATGAGAATGTAACAAAGATAACTAGCAAATGAGAAGATATCACATCTAATTCAATAGGTAATATCCTAGTTGAAAATGCATTTCAGCCTTCCCCCATGTGGATAGAAAAGGTAAAACCTAATTTGTTTAGTTCTTTGCATATGTGATCAACATTGGATTCTGTTGGGTTATCTTGAAACCTTGGAGTGCCTGCATCACAGCTGTTGATTGCATCTCATCTGTATACTCCACAAAGGCAATTCCTGGCTTTGTTTCCACCATTCTAACTTCCTTAAAACCATGATATTGATGGAAGAGCATTTGTAGCATCATAGGAGTTGTCTCATGGGGAAGATTCTGCACGAACAGTATGTTGTTTGGTGGAGCAGGTGCCTCCGGTACCAAAGACTTTACACCACCCGGATAGGGTATTTGAGATAGCTGCACCATTTTGGAGAGAGAGTGAGAGAGAGCAACATGATAAGGATTGAATTACAAAATATAAAGTATTGACACAGGCAGATCAAAGCATATAGAGCACAAGGGATTAAGAAAAATGACTAAAACATGAAACCACATTTCAAATGAACTCAGAAGTGGTCCTAAAAAAGAAAGCATGCTTACTGGAGGCGCAGCTCCATAAGCTCCAACATAAGCAGGATTCAGACCCAATCCAGCTTGAGCATCATGTTGTTCTTTTTTGTTCTTTCCCACAACAATAAGGAAACATGTAAATCTCAGTAAAACAAAAACAAGTTACAAGAAAACCAGGTGTAGGCCATACATTTGCCACTCTAGCAAAAAGAAACAAACAAGGGAGTGTCTAGTACTTCTTATATACTCCAAGATAAGCATCCAATACTTAAAATTTTATTTTAAAAATAAAAATTTTAATGTTCTGAACATGTGGAATAACTTCTTGCATCGTCCTGAACATGTAACATTAGGACATGACCTTCAGTTTAAAGGAACATAATTACAAGTTAAAGCATGGGAAAGGTTTAAAACATATGTTCTGACCAATGTACAAAGAAGGGATGCTTGTCTGATTAATATAAAACAATAAGTTATTATGTTATGCATTATATCAATGTCCTAGTTCATCCTACTTATGGAATTTTCACATCAAAATATCTATATCATACTGAATCCAAATCCTGAATCCACATTAATGCTTCATAGTCAACACTTGATTTACCCTTAGAACCATGACAAAAATTTCAAAAAACTGCCAAATAATATGTAGTGAAAAACTACATACAACAACAATAACAACAAAAAAGCATAGTCCTAAAAATCAGAGAGAGACAATAACAAAATTTTCTAATTGGTATTACCAGTGACAACCCTTATTTCAACAATAACAACATTTGTTATTTTCTAATTGGTATTACCAGTGACATCAACTACAGACTAAATTCTTCATTTTTTTTCCCTCCTAACCCACACCATCAAATAGAAAAACCAACAAATGAAACTTAAATAAAAATAGATAAATAATCCAACCCATAATATCGAGCAAAAAAATATACCCATCAACAATTTCTTGGGTCTTGGTACAAATCACCACCATGGGATTGAAATTTACAAAAAAAAAAAAAAAAAATCACAACTTTACAAAAAAGAAAAGAAAAAAGAAAAGACCCAGATTAAAATAACCCATAAATCCCACAGCCAAAAAAACCCACCATCTAATTTCAATCCTTAATCTTAAAACTAAATAAAAAAAAAATTCAAAAAAATTCCAATGTCTATTTATTTTCTTTCGTGTTCCCAATGAAAAGTCAGAGAGAGAACTTACTGGGAAGTGATTGGGCCGGCGGTGCAATTTGGAGATGCTAAGTAGTGGAGCTGGCAAAGGCGTAGCAGGGGTTGATAGATCATTGAAGGAGAGAAACGTCTGGCTCTGAGGGTTTTGTGGGTGCGCCGCAGGTTGGATGAGAAGAAGAGCCTCCGGTTTTGTGGGTGCGTCTGGCTCTGAGGGTTTTGTTTAGAGAGGAAAACAGAGTAAACGAAGTGGAGAGGTAGAGAAGCAAACGTGAGACAGGAGAAAAGGCTGAAAAGTGTGATGTGTGTTTTAATTTTTTTTTTGTTTATATATAGAACATGTTTAACCGGTAACCAAAAACCTTTAAAATTACATCAAATGGACGAGATCAAAACCTTGGTATATTAACGGCTCAGATATAGGTGGGTACCGTACTCCCTTTTTTTGAGGGGGGTATGGTAGAATGACCCTAACTCCACACCTAAAATGAATAATGTAATAAATGAACAATTCAATAGAAGGAGTTCTTTATGGAATTAATCACTAAATGAGAATTTACATATTTGATAGTGTACATGCCAAGGTTTAGCCACAACCTCTTCTTTGCAAAATATACATCTAAATGTTTCATTGTACTAAACACTAGTACTTTTGTTACACTTGTTGTATGCTATGTAGTAGAATTTCTGGTCCAACTTGCTAATAAAGATTGACGCCTTGACCCAAATATTCACTTGCTGCGTTAATTGATTGCCATATTTATCTTTCTAACTCATTGGTATTTTATTCAATCAAAATTTATATAAGAGAGAAAAATTATCTTACCATTTTAAGCAAACTTGGTATAGTAGAAATTTTTGTAAAATTTTTCAATGGTGGCATTATATAGAGTTATTGGATGAAGATGAGAGAGAGAGTTTTTTGCTAATGATATCTTCCAATAAATTTTCATTCTCAGTAGCCTTATACGAAAGAAAAAATAATAGAGGTTTATAAATATGCACATAAAAATGACTAAGAATCTCAGTGGAAGCTTATAAATATGCACAAAAATGTTTGTGATTATCAGTAGCACTATGTGCAGCAAGCTAATATTGTCTCATTCCATTGTATGAAAACCACTTATGTAACAAAAAATTACATACAACAAGCAAAGGTTGTCTCATTCCATTCTATTCAAGCCACTTACTTAACTAAAGTTATAAAAATATTCATAAACATTAATCATGAAAAAGAGCATTTGAATCAATCATTCATAGAATTTTATTACTATCCAAGTAAAAAGATGAAATAATCTACAAAAATTTAAAGAATTTATAATATTAGGGAAAAAGACCAAAAGATACTTAATGATGGGACCGATGAACCCTTTTGCTCAGACGATCTAATCGAACATCTCTGTCCACATCTCCACGTCACTGACGAATGGAGGAAAGCCATTCAATGCAGTAAATAATACCTCAGACGATTACAAGACCAGCTGTATAGACCGTTGGAGGCCCATCAAAGACTACATTATTAAGCATGGAAGCATTACCAAGAGAGGCATTAAAGCCACAATAAAAGCCACAACAACTAGGTGTTGTGGAACCATATATAAATACTCCATCGAACCAATACAAGGTACAGACAATCAAGAAAATACGCCATAACTCTAATCTCTAATATTCTCTTGAAACTTCCATACGCTGACTTTACCATCGGATATTCTTTGGCAGGCATCGCACCAGTGACCACCTTAGATGGTCTTTGTGCAGCATTTTCAAGTACAGGGGTGAGGTTGCCGGCTCATCCGGACAAGTTCACTTGACTGAAGATTTCTGCTTCATCAATGTGCTGCTGTCTGTGGGGACGATATTTTCGTGCTTAGGTTCGAGAACATAGTTCCATTCAACTCACAAGTCTAGATGGAGCCCAACACTCTCCAGGATTCTGCATCATTAGCTCTGCAAATCTAAACACCTACAGCCAACGTGGAAGAGCTTACCCGACAGAATCAAGAGATGAGATTACGGCTGCAACAAGAGGAGAACTCGTCCAGGACCAACTGGAATGATGATGGGGGTAGCTAAAGAAGGGATGAACATCGACGACTCGATACTCCACAAGAACCAAGCTCAGACCTTCTTAGGGAAATAAGAAAGGAGATGGATGAGTTGAGGAATGCAATGATAGGCTAAACACGTATTGACCCCTTGTGATGAATTAACCAATTAATTAGCCAAGTGAATTAATTAGGTTCAGTTAGATGCAATGACCGTTGTAGCATAAACAAATCACCAATTAACTAGAGTATGCAGCGGAAAATAAATTGACACAGTAATTTGTTTACGAATGGGGAAAACCTACACGGCAAAAACCCCATCGGGTAATTTTAAGGGCACTACTCCCGAAATTCCACTATTATCACAACAAACGGTTACAAGTAAAGGAATCCTAGTACATTATACCAACCTACAGTTGAACCTTTACCCCAATGCTCAATTGGACTTGTTTGTAGTGACAATTTCTCCTTTTGATGCACAGCTCCCAAGTACGTGGCTAACTAATTGCGCGGATCCCAATACGCAACTTCAATCACCAACTAGAAAAGTTTGTTAGCTGCAAAGTTCTTCAATTTATCACACGATGAAAATTCAGAAGATGCTTGGTCATAAAACCCTATGGTGCATATACACAGCAACTTCTTCACAAGAGATGAACTAGGGAAAAACTTTGTCTCTGGTCACAATTTGCTTGAACAGACTTTGCTCAATGCTTGTGCAACTTATGAACTCTTTAACGACCCCTAAAATAATCCTTTTATATGTCTAAGGTTAGGAGAAAAGAAAGCCCAAAGACACATTCATGGATCCCAAGAAAATCAAATCAGAATTTTGAAATTCTTAAACCTCTACAGATAGCATCTGTCGAGAAGCTGTTGAGCAGCTGTCGAGCCATGGGGCTGGAACAGCTTCTTGAGCTCGATAGATGCTAGCTGTCGAGATAGCTGTCGAGCTTTAATGACAGACACTTTCTTGACTTGAATTTTGGACAAACTTGCATGGTTTTAACACTTGATCTTGAAACAAGGTTTCTTGAAGTATCAAACACATCCTAAATCTACCCAATTACAAGTAAAGTGCGTTTTGTCAAAGGATTAGCCAATTACATAAAGTAGTGACATATGTTCCTAACAAGTGAAACACATATGTCCTAAAAATCTCTCCCTTTGGCAATCTGTGACAAAACCATAACAAACAAATGAACATATGAGAGAAGTCGTAAATCACTCAACTCATACTCACTTGTTGAATACAATAAAATCTATCCTAACACAAACTCTTGAAAAACTTTGCAAGAAGAGAGTTTATGGCAAGTAGACTTTGACAACATGTATTTTTGAAACACTTAAACAAAACTCATCAAAGTATCTTAGTGTGAAACAGAAATAATAGATTGCATACAAGTAATAAGAAGTATGTGCATAAAGAGAGAAAAGAAACAACACATGTAAGGATAGGTGAATAAAACATACATCAACATATAAAGAAAGTAAGTACAATGTATGTCAATAAAAGTCATAAGACCTAAGGTACATGAGCAATGTATCTCTAAAAGAAAGAAAAGAAAAAGATACAAGTAATCCTCGCTACATCCCTCAAGAAATCAACACTTCCCCTAACAAAATGTCCTATACTAACTCTCCCCTAATTATGACTACTCTTATAACAAAACTACTTCTCCTTTTTGTCACGAGTGACAAAGGGTAAGAGTGTCAAGTAGACATCTCATCGGTAGAGCTAGCATCTCCATCATCATCATCAGAAGCATCATCATCATCACCATCATCATCATCATTCTCAGCCTTAGACTCAGAAGCCACTAGAGGAGGTGGAGGAGAAGCCTCAGAAGAGAAGCTACCCATGACTGCTTGCCGCCGTGCAATACGGCCGACACGAACATTCACCTAATACAACTCCGTAGAGAGTGTATCTAGGCGAGCATTCATGCGCTGAAGCTGCGCCATGATGTCTCCGAGAGTCATATCGCCCATAAAGGAGGAGGGAGCAAATGTGGATAGAGCAGATCGAGATGGAGCCGAACGAGAGGGAGGAGCTGCTGAGCCAGTCTGTCGCAATTGAAACTGCGCCTCGCTACGTTTAACGGTTGCGGCATTTATGGCACACATGATGGAGAAATGGTCAGAATAGGGAAAAGGAATGAAAAAATGGCTCAAAATCCGCGTGATAACTGAAGGGAAAATAAGCTTATCACAGGTAGTCGTATCTTTATAGATATCTAAAATGGAAAGAATAAAATGTGAGGGAAAATCTATAGTGAGGTGCTCTAAAAGTGACAACAAAAATCGAGCACGAGGCTTTGTGATAGAGTTGTAGTGAGAAAGTGGATGCAAAACAAAGGTCATCACCATGTTCAAGAATCTAGGACCTTTAGCAAAAGGCCTACATGATGTGAACTGACGCTCACCCCAATCAGAAGGGCGCTCACAGAAAGCAGAGATCATCTCGTCTTTGGACATAATCCTCAGACACTCACAACCGGGGTAGTCAGGATGCTCTACCCTCGGGACATGGAGCATATTGGATACCAACTCCGATGTGACCACTATACGCGTACCTCAAACGCGAGTATGAAAGAGAGGTACTGAAAAATCAAATCCATGCATATTGGAGTAAAATTATTGAATAAGCACGGATGGACATGTGATTGGGATGTCACACAGTGACTCCTAACCCCGACTGTGAATGACAGTGAGTAGGTTAGTGTCGGAGAAGTCCGACAAAATAACTTGGTGTTCCGAATGAACACCTCGTTTAGAGAAGTTCTTCGAGAAGTCCTTTCGAGCATCCTCATCACGGAACCAAATAGAGGAAGGGGTAGGATCAGTAGAAGTGGATGCCCCAGAATGAAGAGGGTTCCGGGACGGAATGGACTTACGTTTAGGTGCCATAGACACGACTAACGTAAATGAAAAGAGAGGGAGAAGAGGAGACAATCAGAAAAGCTCCAACACAGTTTAACAATATAACAAGTAGTGAAAATAGAGTACGTATGCATGGCAAATGCATGAACATGTGACATGTAAGAGAAATTGCATCATGGGCTCAGCCCAATCCAATCCTACCAGCACACAAACTGTTCAACATGTATAACACACAACTAAATGCATGAACATACAGTTATAATGCACATGAAATGTAATGCATGAAGTTTTTAAAATCAAATCTTCAAAACACATCCTAAAAATTTCACAAAAACCTCAACAGTTTTGAAAAACCCCAAAACTTTCAAAAACCCCAAATCCTAGGTTTCAAAAGCATGAAATGCATGAATATGAGATATTAGAAGCTTACCAAGTGAAGAAAAAACCTGAAAAAGCTTGAAGAAACCTTAAGTAGGAAGATTTGAGTGAGTGAGAGAGGTTTGGGAGGTGAAAGGACACGGACAGATCGAGAGAGATCGAGTGAAATGAGGTCCGAGTCGCGCTGAACCTTTATATAGAAGGTTAGTAAATCTCGACAGATAGAGGTGTTGAGAGGTGTCGAGACATGTGTCGAGGAAGGTATCGAGATTTTGGCCGTCGACAGAAGAAGGTGTCGAGGGACAAGACAAGAATGGTTAATAGAATCTCGATCGATCCACCAGCTGTCGAGAAGCTATCGAGAAGTCAGAAACTTTCTCGATCGATCCACCAGGTGTCGAAACAGGTGTCGAGATTGTGATAAGAAACAGTTTAAGAGCTCGACAAATATCCAGGTGTCGAGGATCTATCGAGGAGCTGTCGAGATTGCTTAAAAACAGTTTTTCGAGAAGAGAAAAACACAGACATAAATGCAATCAAGTATGCAACTCAATCAAGAATCCAATCAACATATTAAGTTCTCAAAATCATCTCTCAACAATAATTTTAAGCACATGGATCTCAAAAAGACACACACACACACACACACACACACACACACTAAACATGTCTAACCAATTTTATATTTCAAAAATAAGTCAAGAAAATTTAGCAAGCATATATTAGCACATGTAAAACTTTGCGATGGCCAAATCACATTGTACCTGTACATGTATCAAGAGTAGTAAAGAATATTGCATGTTGTGTGTGAAAAGCATCGCAAGATTGCAAATGTGTATGCATGTTATGACGATTTGAGATATGAGAAAATCACTTTAACTCACACACAATCATAACTGTTTGATGAGGACTATCACCTTTAAGGTACATCTTATAACTCTCACATCTCATAGAAAACACACTTGCAATCATATTTAAAAGCATTTTTGATCTTTTTGCTTTTTAATATTCTTTGCATGTTTTTCTTTTAAGCAAACCATGCATGGGCATATATAAGAGAGAAAGGAAATGCCCAATGATGTTAAGCTTTTGACATTGCACTTTTTACTATGCCGAAGCATAAAGATGTCATTGACATTGCACTTTTACTATGCTGTAGCATATAGATGTCATTTTATGATTGGTGGGCAATAATGGTAAGATGGTTATTTATGCTTTTCTCTTAGGATTTTCTATTCCTATCCGTCAAAAAAAGTGATATGAGTGTTAAGTACAAGAAATCACTTAACCTTACTTATCACAAACATGAGCCACAAAGCTCACTTGCTTAGTTATGCATAGAGATGCTCATCTAAGCTATAAAAGATATAAAGTTTAGAAAACTTTGTTTCAATGGCCATCCAAAGTACACAAGTACCAATGTACACAAAACACACACTGTTTTTGTATTTTTCTAATTTTTTATTTTTTTATTTTATTTTGAAAAACAAAATAAACAAAACTGAAAAATAAACAAACAAAAACATGTTAAACAAAACAATGCAATAAAACTAGACTGACTCAAAATAAAACAAAACACACAAGTTATGCAAAAACAAAAATACGAAGAGAGAGAAGAAGGCGATAGAATCACTTGAAACCCTTTTCCTTCCATACCTTGGAAGAACTTTTCCTTTGATTAAATCCTTGAACAGGCGGTGAGGGGGAATAATTAAAACCGTTCAAGTTAAAAAGAAACATAAGGGCTTTGAGAAGATCTCCAAAAGGAGCAAGAGAGGATTGAAGCTGATTTTGGCTTCCAGATGCTATCATGCCATTGCTTTATTAAGTGGCTAACCACTTATAGCAATTTGGTCGAGTGTGACTGGCAACACCACAATGAGGACAAAGATGCTGCTTCTTTTGTTTAGACTTTTGAGAGTTAGCCTTCTTAGCCCTAGGGTTTTTAACATCTTTCTTATCATGTTTAGGGGGTGCTCCTAAGATAGATTTACCCTTGTCTAAGTTCTCACTAGCTAATTCATCTTTAACAATATTGTTCTCAATTTCAATATTATTAGTAAGAGGAACAAAAACAGTAGTACTAGTAGAAGCAATATTAGATAAAGAGGGACCATACCCCAAACCTATTCGATCTGAAGCAGATTTCTGAATGTTGAGCATGTTGTCAAGCTTCACACTTGAAGTCTTCACAAATTGAGCTCTAACTTGAAACAGCTCTGCTTCAAGCTTCTTGGTCTTCTCAGCCAAAAAATTGCTCAAACCTTGGTGCTCCAATAGTCTGATTTGCTTCATCAAAACTTTGTGGAAAGCTCTTCACAATCAAGTTCCACATCACTGAGCTTCTTGGTGGCCAGCCTATAGAGTTTCTCGTGTTTCTCAGAAATCTTGTATAGTTTCTCATAAGCTGTATGGATGTCATCTTGGATCATCCATTTTCTCAAACTCAGACTCCACCAATTCTTCTTCTTCATCCACATCTTCAACAATCCCCTCAGTAGGATTTACAGTGGCAGTGAGGGCATTCAAGATTTCGTCGTCCTCATTGTCGGAATCATCCTCAGGCTCAGTATCACTCAAAGTAGCAGCAAGTGCCTTGCTCTTTCCAATGCTCTTGAGATATGTGGGACACTCTTGCTTCATGTAACCGAAGCCTTGGCATCCAAAGCACTTAGGGCTTGCGGGAACAGTGTATTAACTGTCATCCTTAGCATCCTTCTTCCCTTTATCTTGGCTCTTGAACTGAGAAGAACTAGATTGCCTACGGTCCTTGTCAAAGCCCTTCCCATTTACGTTCTTCATGAACTTCTTGAATTGCCTTGTAATGTAGGACTTCATCTTAGAATCCTCATCATCTGAAGACTCATCAGTGTCACTACTCTTGGCCTTCAATGCCATGCTCTTTCCCTTATCCAACTTGCCAATTCTTGTTAACCCTAGCTCGTAGGTCTATAGATTTCCAACTAGCTTTGTCAGAGGAATCTTATCAATATCCTTTGATTCCTCTATCGCCGTGATCTTGGCATGAAATCTCTCAGGTAGAGATTTGAGTACCTTTCTCATAATCTTGGGTTTAGGAATGGTTTCCTCAAGATTGAAGGCTGAGTTCACTATGTCCTTAAGCTTGGCATAGAACTCATCAAACGAGTCATCCTCCTCCATCTTTATTTCTTCAAAGCTTGTAGTGAGCCTCTGAAGTATTGAATCCTTGACAGCCTTTGTTCCCTCATAGGTTGTCTGGAGGATGGTCCATGCTTCCTTAGCAGTTTCAGTGGAGGATATCTTCTTGAACTCCTCATTTGTGACAATACTGAATAAAGCATTCAATGCTCTGCTGTTGAAGTTTGCCGCCTTGATCTTTGCAGCATCCCAATCAGCCGGTGCTTCCTTCAGCTCGGTCCAGCTAATCTCTACAGCTTACCACACCTTCTCATCTAGAGATTGCAAGAAAGCTCTTATGCGTACTTTCCAGTATGCATAGTTAATGACATCAAATAAAAGAGGTATAATTAATGACTATCCTCTATCCATGAAAAACAGGGGTCAATGGATTAACACAACAAGGATTAATCTAATCAGAGTGTGCCTGCTCTGATACCACTTGATAGGCCAAACACGCATTGACCCCTTGTGATGAATTAACCAATTAATTAGCCAAGTGAATTAATTAGGTTCAATTAGATGCAATAAGCATTGTAGCACAAACAAATCACCAATTAACTAGAGTATGTAGCGAAAAATAAATTGACACGGTGATTTGTTTACGAATGGGAAAAACCTACACGGCAAAAACCCCACCAGGTGATTTTAAGGTCACTACTCCCAAAATTCTACTATTATCACAACAAGCGGTTCCAAGTAAAGGAATCCGAGTACCTTATACCAACCTACAGTTAAACCCTTACTCCAATACTAAATTGGACTTGTTCTGTAGTAACAATTTCTCCTTTTGATGCCATCTTGGTAATGACAGACTAACCCATTAAGAAGTTCATGAATAAGCCCGAGGTGGCAGAAGAATAGTCCTGTGGGCAATCGAGCTTAGCCAGTTCAACATTGAGTACCACCCCAGGATAGCTATTAAAGCGCAGGCATTAGCAGACTTCATTGCTGAGTTCACCATCCCAGTCGAGGACAATGCGCCCAACGAAGCAGAAAGATGGACGGTTCAAATTGATGTTTCGTCAGCCCGTAAAAGGGGGGGGGGGGAGTAGAGGTCATCATCATCACCCTAAAAGGAGAGACGTTTAAATACGGGGTTTAGCTAAAGTTCCCGGCCACCAATAATGAAGCTAGGTACGAAGGAATACTAATGGGGTGAGGGTCGAGAAAGCATTAGGAGCTAAAAACTTGCTCTTCCAGAGTGATTCTAAGCTGGTAGTGGGGCAGATAAAAGAGGAATATGAAGCAAAGGAGGAGAGAATGCAAAAATACCTCAAGCTGACGAAGCACTTAACATAGGAATTTGATAGGGTGGAATTCGTGCAGATCCCCAGAAGCCAGAACATGATGGCAGACGAGATCGCGAAGCAGGCATCGTCAGAAGAGGGACCGACAAGTATGGGCTTGGAGATGGAAGTCCAGAAACATCCCAGCATTGAATAAGTCTCTACCTTCGTAATCTAGAGCACAAGCAATTGGATGACCCCAATCCTATCCTTCCTCCAGGACGAACACCTTCCCCAGGACATTGAGGAGGCCAGAAAAGTCCGTAAGAGCGTAGCCAGGTTCACGATCTTGAACGACACCCTATATAAGAAAGGTTTCTCCATGCCCCACTTGAAGTGCATTGACGAAGAGGAAGCCAAATATATTCTAGAAGAGATCCATGAAGGGGTTTGCGGAAACCATGCAGGCCCTAGATCCTTCGTAAGCAAAGTTATCAGAACAAGTTACTTCTGGCCTACTTTGCAAGTGGATGTAAGGAAGCTCGTCAAGAAATGCAATAAATGCCAGAGGTTTGGGAATGTCCAGTACCTCTTAACAGAGAGACTGACGCCAATAGCCTCCCCATGGCCATTTGCACAATGGGGAATTGACATCGTCAGCCCATTATCCCGAGGTAAGAGACAGGTAAAATTTCTACTAGTCGCTATTGACTATTTCATAAAATGGGTTGAAGTAGAGGCATTATCAACCATCATCAAAGCAAAAATCTAGAGCTTGTATGGAAGAACATAATTTGCAGATTCGGGATTCCACGGACGATCGTATCAGACAACGGGCGGCAGTTCGACAGTCAAGGTTTTCAGGGATTTTTGTTCAAGTCTAGGGATCAAGAACCAATTCTCATCCCCAGGACACCCACAAGCGAACGGACAGATGGAGGTGGCGAACCGAACACTACTCAAGATCATCAAAGCCAAGTTGGACGAAGCTAAGGGAGTATAGCCGGAGGAATTGCCCAATGTCTTGTGGGCATACAGGAGTATAGCGAGAACCTCGACAAGAGAAACCTCGTTCAGACTCACTTATGGAACCGAGGTGGGAATCACCAGTATCAGACGAGAGGCGTTCCACGAAGAAAGCAACGACGATCAACTAAAGGTCAACTTGGATTGCTTGGATGAGGTCAGAGACGGAGCTTCTCACAGAATGACAAAGTATCAGCAAAAGATGGTCAAGTACTACAACAAGAGAGTGAAACTCAAACGACTTGACATAAGGGATCTTGTCCTACGAAAAGTCACCCGGGCAACCAAAGATCTGGCCTAAGGGAAACTCGGCCCAACCTGCGAAGGACCCTACCGGGTTACCCATTACTCTAGACAAGGTAGTTATCACCTGGAGACCTTAGACAGGAAGATGCTACCACGACCATGGAACATTGAGCATTTGAAGAAGTACCACCAATAGATGTAACAGACAACTGTATTCATTTTTGAAAGCAATAAAAGAACTATTTAGCCAATGGCCAAATATAATGCAAACAAACCTAGCAGCTTAAAAAAAAAAAAGGTCAAGTAACAAAATTCTGCTTAGACGGATGTAAGTTTCTGACGATGCCAAAATGACAAGATCCTTTAAATGGGTGTAACTTAGCCAAAAATTGGCTAAGTGACAAGGTTCCGCTTAGATGGATGTAAGTTACTGACGATGCCAAAATGGCAAGATCCCTTAAATAGGTATAAGTTAGCCAAAAATTGGCCAAGTAATAAGATTCCGCTTATGACGGATGTAAGTTACTAACAATGCCAAATTGGCAAGATCCCTTAAATAGGTAAAAATTAGCCAAAAATTGGCTAAGTAACAAGATTCCGCCTAGACGGATGTAAGTTACTGACGAGATCTCTTAAATGGGCATAAATTAGCCAAAAATTGACCAGTATGAGTTCACCTGGATGGGTATAAGTTACTGACAAGAAATATAGACTACTGACAAATGCAAGTCATTCTAGACTTCAAGCTAAGGATAAACGAGTAACAAAGCAAGCAAAAATCAGACGCGGATAAAAGTACATCAGGCACAATAAAACAGGTAAAGTATAAAGTAATCAATATAATTAAATGCCCAAAAATACCGAGCAACCAACATTGTTCTAGCATTAGAAAGTAAAGACCTAGGAACACTGGCAAAATATATTGTTCTAACCTTAAAGAAAACAGCTTAAAACATACTGGGCACTTAAAAATAATAATAATAATATGTGCAGGTCTAGACAGTAGCTTCTCGTCCGTCAGCATCACCAGGTTTTGGAGTATCTCCTTTGGGAGCAACGATTGGGTCTTAGGCAGCCTCGTCTACAGCCATTTCTTTGTCCACAGCTTTGAGGTCCAACTCCTCTAGGTCTATGCCGGCAGGATGCTTGACGAAGAAGCGCCACAAGAGCTCAAAGCCTTTGTAATACCAACTGAAGAGCACGGTGTTGTACTTTTCAATCTATTGGAAGGCCTCGACGGATTTGGCAGTGACCGTCTTCACCCTTTCCTTCTCAGCCTGGAGTTGCTTGTCATTCTTGAGGGTTAGTTGCCTCTCTGGTCTCAGGTCGTCAGATAAAACCTTGGCCTTTTCTTTTGCAGTGTTGGCCTCGTCCATGGCAACAATAAGGTCCTTCCTCAGTTTCGAAAGCTCCACTTCCAGACCCTTGGCCTTGTCCTCTACAGACGAAACCTTAGCCTCTTGGCTCAGATACTCTGAAGTTATGTGAATAGTTTCCCCTAAAACTTGAAAGAGAAATTCAACCGTCAAAAAATAAATAAATAAAATAAATAAAATTAAAATAAAAAACCCTAAGGAGAGAATTGAAGAACACATTACCTGAATGAGCTTGTGGATGTGATGACCAACCATCTAGTTGGGCAGCACCCTAGAAAAAGGCCTTAAGCTCGTCATTGGAGAATACTGTGCCCTCGTCTGTGCGAGATCGGCGTCATCCCAAATACTGGACGATCGCGAGGAGGCCTTCTCCTTTCTTTTGTCTACCTAAGCCTTCTTCGTGAGCGGCGTTATTTCTTCCACTGAAGTAGCTAGGGAAGCTGCCCTCATCAGTACAGTAACGTTGGCCACAAGGACAACAGGATGCCCTTGATCTACTACGCGAACCCCCTCTTCCCAAGGGCAGAGAGAGGCTCGTTCTTCTTTGACCTCATCTTCGCGTACATATATTGATTGAATTTTGTCGTCATCTCTACAAAAGAAAAGAAGGAAAACACTATTAAAAAAAAAAAAGAGAGAAAGAGAAGATGGTGAGACATGATAATACTTACTCTTCTCTTTAATAGCTATGGCTTGAAGAACAAAAGCAAAAGGCTTTGGACTGAGACAGTGAGAAGCAAGAGTCCGCAGGTCCACGAGGTTGTTAAAATTGTCTGTAGTCTTCGCGTGCTTCACGGCAGCCTCCACGTGATCCTTGTATCTGCTTTTAAGCCTTGGGCACTTTGTAACTGCATACAACAGACAGATAAGTTAGTGACAATAAAAAAAAAAAGGAATGACGAACGCATAAGTACAAAGGGACTTGCAAAGAAATGATGCACTTAGACTCGGGGCTCTCCACCGATGGAGTAACCTAGGGACGACACCCCAAACTGCGTCAGGTAGGATCTCTCAATCATCCTCGGATACAAAGAAAAATCGGGACTTCCAGTATCTAAAGGACGAGGGCAGGTCAGTGACGATCCTAGCCTTCTTGTCCCAGGGCACAAACTCGTAGTACCCGTATTCTTTGGATTCCTTCAGACGGTATAAATAGGCAAATTCGTCCACCCTAATCATATCTCCCTCTATGGACTCCGACCAAATTTCCATACAGCTACCTACTATCCTCCACGAAGCAATATTGAAGTAGTTTAGGAGCTCCATTATACAAGGGTGGACGGGAAACCTAAGCCCACTCTGAAAGGTGGCCTCATAAAAACACACCTCTCCTAGTGAGAAGTGGCAAGCTCGTTCCTCCTTACGAGGTAGATGGATTCGAACCCTTTCGAGAAACTAAAATCGATCCCTAAAGCGAGAAAGGGTCTCAACATCCAGACCACACTCCTTATCTAAAGCGAAAAAAGCCCTAACTACCCTTGGGGTAGAAACGGTGGTATCCTCCTTCACAGGGTCTTCACTAGATGACAACCCCGTCTCCAACTCACTGGACCTAACCTCCGACATAGCTCTTCGGTCACTCACTAGATCCTCAAACCAATCAGTAGATTGACACAGCAAAGGGAATAAATCAGCTAGCACTAAGTTCAAGCTATTTCCCCCACCTACAAAGTCCTCAACTAAAGGGCAGAAATCACGAGAAATTCCTAAAGAGGCCCCTAAACGCACAAAAAGGAAAGAAACAGAGGAACAAAGCACCCTAACCTCAGAACTACTAATCATGGAACTCAAAGAGCAACAGAAGATGGGTAAGATCCTAAAGAAACCAAAAGCATAGAAAAGGAAAAGAAAAAGGGAAGATTCAGATTCCTCTACAAGTTATCTACTTTATGAAAAACAAATCAAGGGAGGAAGAGGCCGTACCTCAAAAACGCAACCCCAAAGAGAGCAGAACACAGAGAGCAAAACGCAGGACCTCGCAATGAGAATAGTGGCTCAGAAGCGCATAACAGCAATAGTAGCAAAAGGAGGTGAAAAGTAAAGAAGAAAGAGGAGAAAGGGAGTTTAAAAAAATAGGCACAGAAAACTGGAAAAAGAAAATAGCAGGAAAACCGAGAGTCACATGGAATGGAGCATTGAATCCACCCCTTAGGACACACCATATGGCCATGACATGCCTGGTGCTGCCATTACGCATTGAATGCGGAGAGAAACCCCAAACGACACGTTTGAAAAAAAAAAAAAAAAACCTTTCGCCTCTTGGTGATCGTCACTACACGCAGCAACGACCACAGAGCTTGGGGGGCAACTGATGGGACCGACGAACCCTTTTGCTCAAACAATCTAATCGAACATCTCCGTCCATATCTCCACGTCATTGACGAATGGAGGAAAGCCATTCAATGCAGTAAATAATACTTCGGACGGTTACAAGACCAGTTGTATAGACCATTGGAGGCCCATCAAAGCCTACATTACTGAGCATAGAAGCGTTACCAAGAGAGGCATTAAAGCCACAATAAAAGCCACAGCGGCTTGGTGTTGTGGAACCATATATAAATACTCCACAGAACCAATACAAGGTACAGACAATCAAGAAAATACGCCATAACTCTAATATCTGATATTCTCTTGAAACTTCCAAACGCTGACTTTATCATCAGAGATTCTTTGGCAGGCACCACATCGATGACCACCTTAGGAGGTCTTTGTGTAGTATTTTCAGGTACAGGGACGAGGTTGCTGGCTCATCCACTCGAGTTCACTTGACTGAAGATCTCTGCTTCATCACTTATAATTTACAAAAATTTGGATTTATAATAAAAGAGCAAGATGTCTTGGTGGAGAGAGATACCTATAATGAATATAAATGTCTCAGTAAACAGGTTCTTTTAGTTTATAAATAAATACTTTTTGGAAAGATTTTACCATTATGTGAAACCACTTTTAATCTCGCTTCTATAATAACAAGTTTGTTATTGATATGCTTTGAAATAATAGCTGATTCATTGGTGATAATTTGATCCCACATAGTTAAACTAATCGACTTAAGGTTAAGACATATAAAACCAGTTATAGTAATCAGTATTTATATATAAAACTTATATTCTTTTCCATTATAGTGAACACATGTTTACAATTATTCTTTAAAAATATTTGTTTAGAAAGATTTTACCATTATTTGAAACTACTTTCAATCTCATTTCTATAATCACAGGTTTGCTATTGATAAGCTCTGAAATAATAGCTGATTCATTGGTGATAATTTGATCCTACGTAGTTAAACCAATCGACTTAAGGTTGAGACATGTAAAACCAGTTATAGTAATCAGTATTATATAATACTTCTATTCTTTTCCATTATAGTGAACTCATGTTTACAATTATCATTTAAAAATATTTGTTTGGTTGTTCTTTATTTTGGTAGTTTATTTAAACTAATTAGACTGTAGCAAATCAAATTTAAAATGAAATTAATTGTATGAAAAGGCATGAAGATATTAATTGTTAGATCATACAAGTGATTAATGAGAGTGAACTCCTGAATCGTTATAGGCCATCATTGCCTGGAAGTTGTTGAGCCGTTGGACATCTATGGTGAGAGCAATGACATCTAGCACATTAAATGTAATATTTTTGTCAATAAAGATTACATTAAAGGGAGGTCTTGAATTTAAAATTTACAACTCTTACCAACTTGGGCCTAAAAATCCATATATTTATGGAATTGGTTGCAAGGAACAAATCTATAATTCATCTCAAAAAAAGAAGAAGGAATAAACCTATACTTTGGTGTCTTAAATGGTATTTCATCCTCTAATGCATCTTCAATGGCGGTTCTTGCATTAGTTGATTGTCCACTGATATTCATTGTTAATTATCTAATATTGTTACCACCGCACACCCTTGATGCAGTGGTCACTCCATAAGTATAAATGCTTGTGAGGTGTGGGGGGCAAGGAGCCGGGGTTCAAGTCTCTAGAAGGGAGCTTCACACATATATACACTTAGATTAGGCTGCACACTTTTGGTGCGATGGTCACTCCACAAATACTTATACTTGTGGGGTGTGGGGGGTAAGGGCCAGGGTTCAAATCTTCAAGAGGGAGCTTCACACACATATATACTTAAATTAGGCTAGAGTAGAAATTCTATCTTGTATAAAAAAAGAAATCCAATATTTATCTACCATAAAAAAAAATTCCAATATTTATCTACCACTGCATGCCCTTAGTGCGATGGTCACTCCACAAGTATAAGTACTTGTGGGGTGTGGAGGGGGCAAGGGCTAAGGTTCAAGTCTCCAAGAGGAAGTTTCACACACATATACACTTATATTAGGCTAGAGCAATATATGTGAGTTATAGAGTTTCCCTCTTGGTGAATATGAGAAAATCTAACACTATGGAAAGACTCTATAAACAATTTTGCATCTTGTAACAAAAGACCAAAGGAGGCCATTAACAAAGATTCTCCAAATCACTTTCAAGGATGGCTGAAACTATACCCAATTCCAGAGCAAATTCTAATGCTCTCACTGCTGCCATAATTTCAACTTCAATAGCTGAGTGTGGAAAGCTATATTTTGGGACATTGAGGCAATAATCATTCCTGATCATCTCTAATAACCACACCGATACCTGCCATGTCTACATTCTTAAATACAACTCCATCAAAATTAATTTTGAGACTGTTAGTAGGATTTTTGTTTTTGTTTTTGTTTTTTGAGAATCATTAGTAGGAATTTTAAATGAATGATTTAGTCGAATTTTATAATCTCTTAGAGTCCTTGACATGAAGATATAGCTAATTTAGTCACTCAAAAGAATCTATAAAAGAAGTTGACTTTAGACTCTAGTAAATGTTAAAAGCTATTTTCATTTGAAGTTGTACCAAAATTTGGCCTAAGAAGAAAGCTGCAGTTTTGCTCTAGATAACGCTACATAAAGTTGTCTATGACTTTCCTCAAAAAAAAGAAAAAAAAAAAGATGTCTATGACAAAATATTTGTCGGTAGATATATTCTACCATAATCTAAAGTTTGTCCCTGAGCTTTATTTATTGTCATAGTAAAATTTAATTGAATAGGAAATTGTGTCATTTGAAAAAGAAAAAAAAAGGATAATTTTCATTTTTGGTAGATAAAAATGGAATTCTCGATATAAATACTCTTTTACCACTATAACGACCAGCCATAATTTATGCATCAATCACATTTGGCTTACATTCACGATAAATTAATTTTGTTCCATTGAACAATCCTTTTGAATGATCAATGTTTCGAAGTAACATGATAGGACACTTTTTTTTTTTTTTTTTTTTGAGAAACACACACACACACATATATATAAGGAAAGAGGGATGAGATAAGGGAATACACATGATAGGACACTTTGGTTCAAGCAATAGTTCACAAAGGGGAAGTCCATTTGGTGTTAAACTGTTTAAGAAATCTTTTTGAAGACCTTGTTCATTTTTTTTTTTAATATAGTTTCATTAAAGCTACGACATCGAGTAACTTCACTTGGAAATCGATTTATAAGCAAGTTATTTATCTCATTAACACAATCATTTTTAGTTAATATAGCCCATTTATCATAAGGTTTAAATTTTTTAGATAATCATTAATATTTAGAAATACTGCATCTATCAAAGCAGGTTACACTAGTAACACCATCCACGTATGGAACAATTATCCTGATTGGAAGTTTTACTCTATCATCAATAGTTATGGGTTCTGTTCCATTTTCCACTTGTAATAAGTATTCGTAAAACATTGGATCCAATTTTGCTCGCATATTTTTAGGTCAATTCTATGTTTTTTGTAATATAGGCGACAAATATGATTTGACCAAGCTAGCATCAATTTTTTCTTGTTCTGTGGCTTTAGGAACAACATGTAAGACTTGACAGAATCACCACCAAATACAACTACTTTACCACCAAATGGCAACTCAAAATTCATTGACATCTTGCAACACTTTATCTAAAGCTTGTATTGTTTGTCTTCTTGACATGGGTGCTACATCCCATATAATCAATTTTACCTACCAACTATATGAATAATTGATTATTACAAAATCTATTTTTTATTGGTTTAATTTCATTTTAATTGTGGTTTATTTTGTTGGGTTTTGGATTCTTAAAGAGTTTGTTTCATTTTCTTCTCTTTTCTTCAATTTATAATTTTTTTAGATACACTTTATGTTTTTTGGATATAGAGAGAGAGAAGTCTGAATTTTAAGAAATTTTGTTTTGGGGAATAATTGCTAATATATGGTGTACTTTGATGATGCACAAGATTTTGTGAGTAAATGTATTTTAGGAAAGAATATTTTTCTTACCTTACCTTTGAATTTTTGAGAATAACAAAAATTGTTTTATTGATTATACATGTATCACTTTTATGTAAAAAAAAAATTGCACATTGTGTGAGTTAGCAACTCGATCAAGTAAAAGTTGATACAGCCAAAAATTGAATTTAAGGGCTTGAGATAAGCATTAAGATAAGCTTTGGAGTTTAGGGTAGAATACATACATATGTGCCCAATATTGTATTCTTTCACCTTTTGCATAGGGAAAGAATCGGTTTAATTATTTGACAAAGTTTGATTACCAATTTGATTGCAGTCATTGATTACAACTTCTACTAAAAAAATTAACATGATTATATATTTTGAAAATCTAACTGTTGGATTGTATGTTTTTCTATGTTCCTAACATGCATGTCAAATTTTGTGTTAATCGGATATTAGTTACAATTTGATCCATAAACTTATTTTTTATACATAACTTTAAACTACAAAAACTTGAAATTTAAAAACATAACTATTAATCTTTAATCTTTTGAAAATTTTGCAAACATAGAGAATATAAAAAGAAAATATTATTCAATGGTGAAATTTTTAAAATTCACATTTAATAAGATATTGAGTGAAGTTGTAGCCATTGGCCAAAATTTATGCTTCCAGCTTCTTCAAGTGATATTGTAGGCACTGCATGCTATAGCACATGGTATAATTAACATGAACAAGTATAAGAAATTATATAAGTCTCCAGGAAAAAATAATAAATTATAAGATTCATAATACTATCGTATGTATCACCCATTGTTACAGAAGTATTCGCACAAAATAACGATTAAACTATAGATGGTTGGGGTCCAGACTCCAGAACAAAAGGCAAGCAAATTGCTAATTATGTATACCTCTCCCCTACTTTCTGAAGATCTAGAAGCAAACCTTGACCTTCAATTAACAAACTTTATCTGCCTTTTAATTATGTTTCTTTATTCTTATATAGCGGCAGCCAAGAACTGTGTAATTTAATTGGCACTTTATAGTGTTAAAACTAATAAAAAAAATGTTCTTTTTTTATAAAAAAATTCTTATGACAAGCGGTGCTTGAAGATTTGAACCCAAATTCTATTTCAAAAAAGAACAGAACAATATCAAGTAATTCTTAGACTCTTGACACCCTTTGACAATGCTTATCACACTTTAACAATGCTTATCACATGAACCTATGGTGTCATCAGGTGACAAACTTGGTAAATGGTTACAGAATTGATGAGAAAATTTTTCTATTTGGTCAAATTGAGAGCTCACTGTCAAGAATTTCATTGTCCAGTGCTTCCTCTCTCTTTTCCTTGGGTTAGTCTCCCTCTATCTCAATGTATAATAGATGTGGTCAAAAAAGGAGAAGAAGAAAGATAGGAATATTTTAAAGAATAAAAGATTGGAACCACATGGTACGAGAGACTGATTTCTAGTGGGACTTTGCGGATAAAAAGAATATAAACTTTCACCGTCGGAAGAGTTAATGTCTGTCGAATATGTCTCAGCCAAAAAAATAAAATAAAATAAATAATGTATGTCGAATATGACCCACCATGGAAAAATCTCTAGGACTCGGGAATTGTTTGAGGTATTTTTGATGAATGGAGAGACCTTGGAGTTTTAGTTATCCTACGATATCAGATCCTTGGTATAAAATCTTCTACATGGGACCTAGGGAATCGCTATCTTTTAAGATCAGGGTCTATCTTAGTCTATTTGTTAGTGTCATTGTATAGGTGTTTGTTTGTTTTTTTCTTTCCTTTTATTTTTTAAATAATAATTATTATTTTTTAATTAATTTTTTTCCCTTCTTACGATTAAGTGTGGAAAGTGGATTTGGATTTAATTTCTTCTTCTTTAAAATTAAGCAATATTACTAAATTACAAAACTCTTAATAAGTGTATAAAAGACAATTTTATTATTTTGAAGGAACATTAACCAGGATTAATATACTCCATCTTCTTTCTTTTTACTTATATATTTTTAAACAATACAAAGACCCTCAACAATTTATCTAGGCTGTAGACTGTAGCTAAGCTCATGAACTATTGAGGGAAATCATTATTTTTTCTTCTTCTAATTTTTCTTTTATTTAAGTTCCATTTATACACTAGAAAAATTTCACTCCAATTTAGTTAGTTAGGAGAAAAACTTTTCAAACTCCCTTTAAAAAATTAACACATGCCAATATATTTTGAAAATTTAATAATTGAATTGTATGTTCTTAACGTGTATGTCAAATTTTATTTAAATATAATTTTAATTACGAACTAAGGTAATACAAGTGTTGAGTGCTGGCAGCTCAAGAGTAGGGGACCAATCCGAGTCCAGAGAATGTTTTTTTTAATCTCTTCCTTTTGTGGGATGCGATGAAAATGGCAATCCCTGTCTACATGAAAGGACACTTTTTTTTTTTTTTGCCAATGACACTTTTACTTACTATGTAATTAATGAATATAAACTCTAGATAGTAATTTGCATAGTTTATGTATTCTCATATGAACTCTAGATCACTAATTAGAGAATGACATCTTGTCAAAAATAACAAAACAAAGTTGAACCCGCACATACCTGCAATATGTCCAGCAGACAGTAGGTCGGCAAATCTAGACATCAGTAATAAGGTGTTGGGGCTTTTTTACGTGTCAATTTTTGAAGGGTTGGCCTTGTTAGAACAAGACTAATAGTTACCCGTGCACCTTTTATTTTTTTTTTTAGGTTTTTATTTTTATTTTAAATGTCACGTGTCAATTATTTAAGATATTTTTGAATGCAATACTATTCCGGAGAATTGGGGTGCTACTAATCTTGTCTTTATCCCGAAAGTGGGACATTCAGAAAGGATAACTCAGTTTAGTCCCATAAGCCTATACAACACTCTTTATAAAGTAATCTCTAAAATTATCCTTAATAGGTTAAAACCGTATATTGCTGAGATTATTAATCCTTGTCAGACAGGGTTTGTTATGGGTTGCAAGACGAGTGATAACATTATCCTTGTCTAGGAAACTATAAGAACTATGGTAAGGAAGAAGGGGCCTAAGGGATATTTAGCCTTCAAATTGGATCTCGATAAAGCTTATGACCACCTAGAATGGTTGTTCATTCAGGACACACTAGAGTTCTTCCAAATTCCACCAAATTTAATTCAGTTGATTATGAATATGATCTCATCAACACGATTCCACATTACGTGGAATGGATCTTCTATATCGGATATTGTCCCAAATAGGGGGGGTGAGTCAAGGGGATCCTTTATCTCCTTATTTGTTTATTCTGTGTTTGGAGCGATTATCCATTCTTTTGGAAGAGGCGATTCGGGATAAAAAACTTCAATCGTTGACATTTAAAGGGCAAATTAAAATTTCTCATTTATTTTTTGCTGATGACATTTTTCTCTTTTCAAAAGCCAAGATCAAAGATTGTCAGACTCTCAATTCTATTTTACAAAAATTTTGTGCATACTTAGGTCAAATAATAAGTGCTCAAAAATCCCGCAGCTAGTTCTCACCGAACACTTCTAGACGTACTAAAGAGTTGATAGCTGGTACCTTTGATATCCCTACCATGACCCATCTAGGCTCTAATTTAGGCACTCCCATTTTTACTACCCATCGTACGGCTAATGCCTATCAATACATGGTTGATAAAATTCAAAAGAAAATTGAGGGTTGGCAAATTAAATATCTTTCAGTTGTTGGGCGTGCCACATTAATCAAATCCACCTCGGCTCTATTCCAATATATGCCATGCAAACGACCCTTCTCCCTCAAAAAATTAATCGGCATTTGGATAGAATGAATTGTTGGTTCTTATGGGGTGACACCAATCATCATCGTCATTGTCACACGATTAGTTAGGAGACCATAACTACTCCGAAAGATGCTGGGGGCTTGGGCATTAAAGCTTCCCGACATATGAATCTGGCTATCCTTTTGAATCAAACTTGGAGACTTCATACTCATCCATCAATGCTATGGGCATAAGTCCTAAAAAGTAAATACTTTCCCCATACCAACCTTTTTGGTAATGCATTTAACCCTAGAGCCTCTCATATTTGGAAAGCTTTACACTTAGGAATGCAATTGCTTAGAAATGGGATGAAATGGATAATTGGAGATGGTTAATTTATCAACCTATGGGAAGATAATTGGCGCTCGGGTGATCCGCTTAGAAGTCGTATAGAAGGGCCTCTTCTGCCAAATGAGGAGCAACAACGTGTTAGTTCTCTCCGTGAAAATCATCTTTGGAAATTTGAGGATTTGCATTTTCCCCTTCCCATGCACCTTGAACAACTTATTAACGGTCTTCCTATCGCCCAGCTAATAGTTATGTTAGATACTTATGTTTGGACCCATAATAAAAGAATATGTTTGGCCAAGTCCGCATCCAAGTTCCTGCTCCTTCAAGCTTGCATTCCTTTCAATAAAAATCAGTGGAATTGGATTTGGACACTTCATTCCCCAAAGAAAATCCAATTTTTTATTTGGAAGTCCTTGTATGAGCGACTAAACGTCAATTTTTAGCTTTCTCTTGCCCTAACATCAATGACCGATGCCCTAGATGTAATAGCATTGAAACCACAAGCCATATTTTATGAGATTGCCCATGGGCTAAGGTAATTGGGCTGCAATCCTTGGGTATCTTGTCTCTTTCGTTTTTTCAACTTCCCCTCCAAATTTGGCTTAAAACAAACTCTAAATTGGAAAAAAAATCTCCCAGGTCTTAAGCTTCAATGGATTATTTTCTTTTTGTTTCTTCTTTGGAAAATTTGGTTACTGATGAATGATTATATTTTTAATAATCAATCTATCTCTTAAACCCATCTGGTCCACGAAACAGTTTAGTTAGCTACTGAATTTTATTATCTTGCCTATCCTGCTAAATATATTACCATAGAGATTCTGAGGATTATTAAATGGATTGTTCCATTTGAACCTTTTATATAATTAAACACTGATGGTAGCTCTTTAGGTAATCCTGGGTTAGTTGGTGCTAGCAGTATTTTGCGTGATTTCTCCTGTAATTATGTTTTTGGTTTTTCTTTACGCCTAGGCTTAGCTTCTAATAATATAGCGGAACTATGGGCTGTTTGTCAGGGTCTTATGTTTGCATGGGATTTGGGCTTTAAATTCATTCAACTAGAGACTGATTCTACTACGGTTATTTCTTGGTTAACTACTAATGGTAATCTATCTTCGGATATTGTTCCATTAATCTCTAATTGCAGGATCCTTATGAAGTGACAGTGGACCATTCAGGTGCTTCACATATACTGTGAGGCCAATGGCTGTGCAAATGTTCTAACAAAAAGGGGATGTCATCAACAACGCATTTTGGAAATTTATGACACTTGCCCATCTTTTGTTTATAGCTTTTGCTTGGGATATGTAGAACCTCAGGACTAGTAGACTGTGTCCCTTAGAGGTCATTGAGCCATTGTTGTATAAACTCTTTATATATTAAATAATACCCCCTTTTTATCCAAAAAAAAAAACTTTATATCCAATGATTAAGTAAAGAGCAAAATACCTAAGGCTTCGTTTGGTTAGAAAAGTGGAAAAGTGAGGATAAAAATTGGGGAATGGATAGAAAAGTGGGAAGATAAAAGAGATTTAGTTTTCTTTCATGTGTGCTTAGTTGGGAGGATGGAAAAGTGAAGAGATAAAAAAATTCATTTGTTTGGTTAAAAAAAAAATAAGATGATTGAAAATATTGTTTATATAAATTTATTGTAATATCAATATTAAATATAAAAAAAGCAACAAATTAGCATAAAAAAAGAATAAAAAAGCCAAAACAATTGAAAAAAAAAAAAAAAAAACGAAACACCAATTATATGGGCATTTTGGTCTTTCACAAGCACGAAACAACAATTCCTTGTTTTCTCCTCAATTTTCCCCATAATTTGGGGAGAAAATATTTTGGTGGGCCTAAGGAGAAAATACTCAGGTTTCACCAGTTTTCCTTCCAATAATCCACCCAACCAAACACCCAAAAATATCACTTTCTCTACTCTAAAATCTACCAAACCAAACAGACCATAATCTTTAGTAGTAAGATGAAAACAAAACCAGCAGTAAGTGAGAATAGCATATGTCTAGTGACATAATAACAATAACAGACCATA
Organism: Lithocarpus polystachyus; assembly: GCA_033629205.1. Taxonomy (NCBI): domain Eukaryota; kingdom Viridiplantae; phylum Streptophyta; class Magnoliopsida; order Fagales; family Fagaceae; genus Lithocarpus; species Lithocarpus polystachyus. The sequence continues at coordinate 57,502,542 of CM066163.1, forward strand.
ATCTTTAGTAGTAAGATGAAAACAAAACCAGCAGTAAGTGAGAATAGCATATGTCTAGTGACATAATAACAATAATAATAATAATAATAATAATAATATATATATATATATAGTAGTAGTAGTAAAAGATCAATAAAGTAGTATATATTCAATAATGAATTTCCAATGAAGTAATACGTCCAACAATAAAGTTCTTGTTGGAAAACATGGTTTTGTATCTCATACAAAACAAGCAATGGAAAATTTATTGATCTACTATATTCACATTGACAACACGGAACTTTGAATTTTAGAAAATTAGAATAGAGAAGTATACCTTGATGTAGTGAAATTAAAAAAGAAGAAGAAGATTGATTTTGGAAATACATTCAATTTTCACCTCAATTCCACTTTATGCTTAAGATACGTGGTCTCTCAACCAGTCTTACATGTATACTCTTTCTTTCTCAATGAAAAGATGTAATCTAGAAAAATTGTTTTTCTTTTGTTTTAATCGTACGAATAACTGCCAACTGATTATCTAATTGGGTTGGCCTTTTGAGCAGCCTAATTGAGCTTTAGTGTGTGGCTTGAGATGGGACCAAATGGACGAATAAAGTTCTAATTCTAATGGCCTTTGGGCTTATCCGTCAACTATTGACAATCCTATTGTTACCATTGATTATATTTAATGCACCTATGTAAATATAAACTATAGACTTTATTAATAAAATTATATCCCAATTTATTATTTAATCAATTAACCCGTCTACTAAGACACCAATTAGTTCTATCTCAAAAAAAAAAAAAAAAAAAAAAAAAAACCTATCCAAGAAAACATTCATAGTAACAAAAAGGCATAATGTATAGCTATCACTTTGTAAATGATTCTCTCTGTCCTTGAATTCCTGTTTAATCCTTCAAGTTATTCATACAATTTTGAAATCTCATTTTATAAAATATAATCTTTAGTAGCTCTTTACTATAGTGGTTAGGCCTAACATTCTGAATAACTAATCACATTAAACATATCTTAAGGGAATATGTTATATCTCTTGAAAGATACTATGGATTCCATTTTAAGAATATGTACTCCCTCATCACCACAAGTGATTCTCAACGTACTGAGATTTTTTATTGTAATTAAGATCTCAGTTTTAATACATCAATGAAAACAACGGTTTGATTCATGTTAAAAATTTCTCATGATTGAGAGATTATGTAAATGAAAATTATGAAATTTATTATTTAGTTGACAATTGTTAATAGAATAATCAATCTCATAGTAATCATATTCAATGTGTCTTACACACTTAAGACATATCAACATATAAGTTAGAAGTCTTCACTTTCATGATCAAGACAAACTATCTTAGTTGACATATTATAATTTTCGCAAATAAAACGCTCAATTTTATCACCAACTACGAATATAAAATTTTGAGTTTATAAGGAACTAGTGATTTATATTTTCTGTAACTAAATCACATATAATGCATCTTAAGAGCATTCGCAGTAAAACATCTAAAAAATTTAGCTTTTAATAACTCAAAACACTAATTTATCTATTTTAACAACTCACTTTATAATACACCCTACAACAAAGGTTTTATATTAGCATTCAACACATTAAAATAATATAAACAATACAATAAAATAATATATCTAACACAATAAATAACAACCACAACACTGCCGCCACTGCCACCACCACCACCGTGGCAGCCACAACCCATTACAGAACAAAAAACTCAAAACAAAACCACTGCCACAGCCACAACCACAACGACAACTATCATCATCAACAACCCACCACAAAACCCATTAAAAACAGTGCAACACAGCCAAGAAATCCAAACAAAGAAAACCTAGCAACTCCACCAAGAAATCCATCATTACAATCACTACCGTCAAGAAAAACCTAGCACTAGATCGAGAAACCCACTAGCACCAAACCTAGAAAAACACACTTAACCAAACTCAAAAAACACAGCAACCTAAACCCATAAAACACAACCAAAACCCACTAGCATCGGCAACCCAAACCCACAAATCCACTAGCACCGCCATCCAAAACCCACTAGCACCGGCAACCCATGAATCCGATCTCACCTCAATGCTAATGCCCACGAATCTAATCTCATCTCAACGCCGATGTCCACAATTCGATTTCACATGGGGCTGAAGCCAGAGCCAAGAGGAGAGAGTAGAGAGTAGTGGAGAAGTGAGAGAGCAAAGAGAAAGAAAAGAAAGAAAACAAACCTTTTATGCATGCGAAGTGATTTGTTGGCGTTGGGGAATAAAACATGGTTTTTGGGGTATACCTTCTAGCTATAGTGGGTTGCTAGAGATAGCAGCCCACTATAGCAATTAGATAAAAATTTTTAGGTTTACCTCTTTTGCTATGGTGTGTATTTTTGGTGTTTTGGTTGCTAAAATGACTTTGTAAGTGTTCTAAGGACTATATAATAATTTCCAAATATTTATGTTACCATTATTTTAGATAATAAAACAACTTTTATTATTTTACTACATAATGTTGTATATAACATAATACAATAAGATTTTAAGGCACTAATCCTAACAATTACACCAAAATAGCTTGCAATTAGTGGTAAAGTAATAATAAATTGACTACAAGTACGGAGGTAGGCGAACAGTGAATCCAACAATAAGAACTGTTTATGAACTGGAGGTAAGATATCTGAAAAATAATACTAAGTCCATTGGTAAAAATAATTGTAAACCACTATAAGGTCAAGCATGATATTCTTGGATCAAAGCAGAAAACTTGATTGTGATTAGAAGGAGAGAAACTGTGCATGAATATGAGTTAACCAAGTCCCCTCATTAATCACCAGTTTAAAGCCTTAAAAGGAGGAAGATCTCTTTAGTAGGAGTTTTTTGCCTTACTTAAAGAGAGCTTTTCGGTGAAATGAAGTGAGGATTTAGGTGGGAAACTATAACAATGATTTTTTGTTATATATTTAAGCCAGGAGCAATAAGATGGAATGAGTTTTCTTGTTAGGGATGATTGTGATCATGGTAAGGATGGTGTTTTCTAGTCGATTCTTAGTTGGTGTAGTGTTTCTCTTGGTCTTGCTTATATTAATGCAATCAAACACAATATTGCCCAAGTAAACAACAGAGGAAATAAAATATCATGCAATATGGTGACATGGAGAAAATCAATGGAACAACTATTTTGAAATTAAAAAAAAAATAGTAAGTTTTTAACTACCAATCCCAAGGAACATAGATCCACTATATAGAAATTAAGTTTATAAATAGGATAACCTTACTTTAATTTACTACCTCATGTAAAACTTACTGATATTACCCAATGCAGCTTCGAATTCACAAACTCTTCTATAAGTGAACTCTGTTGAACTTGAACACCAGCTCACGACTTCAAGTACCCACTTGAAGATTTAGTTCAACAACTTGTATAATAGGAGCAGCATAAAGCTCCATCAAACCCTACATTAAATAAGGTTGTAAAGGCAAGAACCCAAAAGGATTCAAAGAAAAAACCCTAGCTTCCACTTGCTGAATCTGTGAGTTCAAAAGGGAAAAAGGAGATATTGTTGTCACTTTTGAGCACCAAGTGTTTTGTACCGAGCATTGTCTTCGACACCGTATTGATGGTCATTGAGGTGTTCCAAGTGAAGCTATTGCAAAGTTAACCTATTGCAATCTGTGAAGTTAGTCACAGATTGGAGATCCATGCACAAAGAAGAAGTTTACTAAGCAAAGTAGTCCAGTTGAGTTGAAACTGCACTTAGATAGCTCAATAGGTTTTACTATAAGTAGGTACTTATGGATCAAGTATTTTCCTAGTACTTTTAATCTTGATATTTGTTAGTGGATTTTTCAAGGTGTGGTGACCTTTAAACCACCCATTGGGGTTATTTCTATTTAAGTTTTCCCCATTGTAACCATATTACTGTGTCTTGAAATTTACTTTTCCGTTGCATGGAATTTAGTTTTGGCACTATGATTGTACCCATTACATGCTAAATTGGATCTTTACATAATTTGATAATTTAATTGACTTGGATAATTGATTTATTTAATTAGGGTCAAAATAAACCCAAAATTGATCGATCAAGCTTGGTGTTGAGCGAGTATCGAGATTCTAAAAACTCTAATTCTTCTTGAGCTTGAACCTTGATTTTGTCTTGAACTAAAAATACACTCCAAATACACTTAACACTCACCAAATGCTTAAAATATATGGATACATTTGACTGCAGTTTCCCAACCTAGCCCTAAGTTGGTTATGAATAATTCAATCAATCTTGTCATTATAATTTGTGTTGCTCGATCATCTAATTGTCAACACCATTTGAGTATCTATTCAGCAAAGAAACTTCATTTGAGTATCTTTTCTACCAAAGAATGATTCCTAATTGACTTTCATATTAAGTTCTGGAATTATAAATTTCAAGTAGAGTATTATATTAACTTCATTTGAATAGGCTCGTGTTTGTTTATGAGCTATTTGATTTTTTTTTCTCATATATATTAAACACTATTTTTTTACTCATTTACTATATTAATAATTAATAACTATATTATAGTTGGAATTATATTATTTGAGATAATTATTTATAATTATTTTTTTTCTTTATGAGCTTATTAAAATTAGATTTACCAGTTTAATATTTTTGAAAATTATATAAATTTTTTCTACATTATTGACCATTTATTTATCAATAGATTACAAATAATAATTTTATATATTATGAACTTAAGGACAAACTTGCATATTCTAATCTCATATCCATATAAATATATTTTTATACATATTGTTGGAGTTGTCTTATATTTGTTTTTGTGCCAATTGGCTCAAGGGACTAAATAGAGTTATGCTATATACAAATATTATTCTAACCCTAAATTCTAATATAGTGGATTAATAGTTGCTTGTCCCTGTGGACATAAGTACATTGAACCACGTAAAATCTCTATGTTGATTTTTTCTCTTATTTGATCTTGCTTAAAGATTAAAGAAGATAAACAAACTTTTTTCTAAATTGAACTCAAATTATTTATAAACCATTTGATTTATTCACCATCTTTGTCATACTAGGTAAAGAGGACTCAATCATGTTTTATTAAGATTTGATTTTAGATCACTAAGGGGGCATTTGGTTCGCTGTAATGTTGACACATTTCAGTCAAATTACCAGTGTAAATATTATGGTGTTTGGTTTATTTGTTTTTTTATGCATAAGATTACTATAATCTAAGATTACAAAATATTTTATATTACCCTAACTTATTGTAATCTCATTACCTTATTAAATGGGAGATATCTTACCTGACCTATTTGTGGGAAATGTAATAATTTATTAATGGACTTAATTGTTTGTGATTGAGCGTGTGAGATATATATATATATATATATATATTGTAGAGTTTCGAGCTCAATGTGATTCTTCTATGGAGGCAATGTACAATGACGAAGGTTTGCATAGGGTTTTGTTCACGAGCCGCAGCAGTGGATATCGTGTTCGAGGCAAAATTGTCGCGGATATCACATTCAAGGCGAAATCATCGAAATTGTTTTGGATTGAAGCCTAGAGAGATTTGTACAAACCTCATAGAGACAATTTTTTTCAGTGGATCTATTTAGTTGGGGAGAAAGTGTGGGAAAGTGAAAAGTTTTGTTTAATTGCTTTATGATTTTATGTTTGTAAATATGGTGGATTGTAGTTGTTTGGTGCATGAGAAATTGTTGAAAGAAAATTGTTTTATTGTTTTGTGGATATGAGTTGTTTGGTTGGTGAGAAAGTAGAGGAAAATGAAAAAAAGTTTTGTTTGGTTAGTGAGAAAGTAGAGGAAAATGAAATAAAGTTTTGCTTAGTTTGTGAGAAAGTAGTGGAAAATGAAATAAAGTTTTGTGTAGGTATTTTGTAGTTTTTATTATTATTAAAAAATACAAATTTGTTAGGAATGTTTTTAGAAATTCATTATTAAAATTATAATGATGGTTAGGAATGTTACCAACCAAATAAACAAAGCAATGTTTTTTCGATAAGCATAAACAAAGCAATGTTACATACTAGAGATGTGATGAGAATGTAACTAATTAACAAACCAAACATTGGAATGCTATATTCCTATAATTAGATTGCACGAATGCTAAGATTACAAGAATCCAACATCTATAAATATATATATATATATATATATATATATATATATAGACACACATATATTAATAGCCAAGTTCAGAGAAAGTTCAATTAGAATTTGAAATTAGAATCCAATTTTGTGTCATGTGTCTAAATTTATGTGGAGACCACACCATATTTATCCACTTAAGTTTGTGCCACGTATCCACTTAAGTTTTTTAATCTCTGTGCCAAGCAAGTTAATGAGTGCAAAATACTAAGAATTTAATATTAATGAACTATAAATTAAAAAAAAAAAAAACCAATCACATATACTCAATGAAAATCACCACACAACAAAGATCACCACATGTTCTATCCCATTAATTTGACTAATGATTTATATTATTATTATAAAAATTGTGTTTAATTTTAAATGCATCCATGTGTTTGCATGGGTTACATGCTAGTGTGTGTGTGTGTGTGTATATATATATATACACACACACATATTAATAGGCAATACTTAGAAAAAAATTCAATTAGATTCTACAATTGAATCCAATTTTCGCCATGTGTCCTAAATTATTAATTTTTAGAAAGAGTTTTATTTCTTAATTTTTGAGTTAAATGTGAGACCATATCATAAATATACATCCAAGTGAGTTATTGCATACAAAACCAAAGAGTCTAGAATTAATGTACATAAAAAAATTTTAAAAATGGACTGTGGGGGATTTTTCCTGGCCACACTAGTAGTTTTTGTCCGCTTTGGGGAGCCAGGCCCTCACGGTTTTTTGCTGAAGGGGTGGGAGTTACCCCAACTAATGGTACACTCATGGCAGCCCTAGAGGCATATAAACCATGAGTGGGGGTGTGCTTTAGGCGATGTGAGATTGTTGGAGCAAGTCCAAAAAACTGCTAACATCTTCCACCCCCCACCCCTTCAGCAAAAAACCGTGAGGGCCTGGCTCCCCAAAGTGGACAAAAACTGCTAGTGTGGCCAGGAAAAATACTCCACATGGACAATTTACATTTTCTACCTAATAATATTCTTTCAAAACTTTTTAAAGAGTTAAAAAAATATATAAGAATGACTATCAATAATATTTAAATTATATATTTAAGAATTATACTATGCATCTTAATGTATATTTTTTAAATTTATCCATGCATATGCATGGAGGTGCAAGCTAGTGTGTGTGTATAGGTAAAGCTGAGAGAAAATCCAATTAGATTTTAAATTAGAATTCGATTAGAGTCTAATTTTGCGTCATGTGTCTCATCTAATCTAAAATTTTAAAATTTTGTGCCAAGTGAGTTAATTTAATGTAAAAATTAGATTTCAATTAGAGTTTAATTTTGCGTCACGTGTCTCATCTAATTTATGTTTTTAAATTTTTGTGCGAAATGAGTTTATTTAGTGTAAAAAACGAAGATTTTAATATAAATAAACCATAAAAAACCTAATCATATATCTAACTCTATATATAAAACTAGCTTCTAACTCTATGCATAAGGATGTATATACTTAAAAGATATACATTAAAATGCATAGTATAATCCTTATAAATACAATTTAAATATTATTGATAGTCATTCTTATTTTTTCTTAACTCTTTAAAAAATCTTGTAAGAATGTTATTAGGTAAAAAATGTAAATTGTCATTTTAAAAAAAAATTTATGTTCATTAATTCTAGACTCTTTGGTTTTTGTACGCAATAACTCACTTGAATGAATATTTCTGATGTGGTTCCACATTTTATTCCAAAATTAAGAAATAAAACTCTATCTAAAAATAAATAATTTAGGATATATAGCGCAAAATTGAACTTCAATGGTAGAATCTAATTAGATTTTCTCTAAACTTTAACTATTAATATTATATATATATATATATATATATATATATATAGACACACACATATATATACATATATTGCTTTTTTATATCGAAGTTTAAAGAAAATTCAATTAAGATCAAAATTGCATTTTGCTTTTATTAACTTTCCATTCAAATTAAATTGTTTAGATTTTAGTTGTTATTTTTTTTTTCTAAGCTAATGAGTATATTTTTTATACTGTTTCTATTCAGATATTTTGTATGCGAAGATATTGAACATAACAAACTGTAATTGAGCTGAACGATCTTATGCACTTATCCTCATCAATTTAGAAGATACTATTTGATCAATTTATTATTTTATTTTGTGTTGTATTTAATAGAATTTCACAGACAATAATTATAAATTGATATTGTATATGTAGTATCCAATAGTAATTTTCAAAATTATATACGTAATAGTAATGTAATGAGAAACTTGACGTAACTAATATCATGAAAATTGTAAAGAAAAACTATTTTAGTACCTCCATATGTCCTAGTCGAACTATGTCCTATATTAGGGGTGGCAATTCGTGTTCGCGTGTCGGATTCGTGTCGTGTCAACTTATACGTATCCGACTATATGATTCAACACTAACCCGACCTGTTTATTAAACGGGTCAAGATTCCTCAACCCTAACACGACCCATTTATTAAACGGGTCAGTCGTGTCGACCTGTTTATCTAATTTTATCAAAATAAAGAAAAACATTTATGAAAAAACAAACAAATAAATATTTTAAATATAAAATTCAAAATTAATGAGTAACTGCATCACAAATAATCATTCAAAACTAAAACATATCTCAATATCATAAATAATCAATCACAATATGTTAAAGAAAATAAACTACAACAACTAATAAGTTTATATACCTAGGGTTTGAATGGTATATTGGTAAAATTTTATTTAATTAAACGGGTCAGACGGGTTAAACGGGTTCCATAGGTTGAACCCTAACCCAACCCGTTTATCAAATGGGTCCGTCGTGTCAACCCGAATATGACACGAACCCATTAAGCCTCAACCCATAACCTGCTAATTTCGTGTCGTGTCATGTCGGGTTGGCGGGTCGTGTCCAATTTTGCCACCCCTATCCTATATGTTTAATAACTCAAATTAACATCAATAGCACCATTACAATTCATCATTTCTGTGCATAAGCACAGGTTACATACTAGTATATATAAATAGCAAAAACTTAGAAAAAATCCAATTAGATTTTAATTGGATTATCAATTTTGTGTAACGTGTCCCATTTAATTTTTAATTTTGTGCCAAGTGAATTATTGAGTCTAAAAATTGAAGAGTCTAAATTCAATTAGATTCTAAATTGGAGTTAAATTTTCCGCTACGTGTCCATCTAAGTTTTTAATTTTTGTAGCAAGTGAATTATTAGTTGCAAAAACTGAAAAGTCTAAAACCAATTAAATTCTAAATTATATTATATATATAATAATGAGAAATTATTACATATTTTAAAAATAAATGGTTTAAAAAAAGTATAAGCCAATACCATATATAATTTCAACATTTTTTCAAAAAAACTTATAATTTGAACGCTATAATTGTGATTGTTTTTAATTAATTGTACCGTGCATATACACGATGTTACGCACTAGTTACAATATAACGTAGCATTGAGCAAATCAAATACCCCCTATATGATGTCATTTTATACATGTCTGTCGCTTAATTTGTTGAGAGCTATTGCTGATGGCCTCCTGGACTAATATACCTGCCCAGGTGCCCTCATTTGTGGGCTTGAGCCAGGATCAATTTCCCTCACTTTAACTGCTAGCTTAATTTCTTTAGAGATTAAATAATAGAAATTCAAAACCAGCCCCTCCCCCCTCCCCCACGCGTGCCTACAGGGGAAGTAAAAAAAGGAAAAGGGAAGGAATAATTAGAAAATAAGTAGTCAAAAAGCAATTCAGGAGAAAGTAGGATATCTGGAGAATAAAGTTGACTGTCCATTTGCTTGTACTTGGAATTTGAAGAATATCCATGATTTTCAATCAGTAATCCATTCAAGTCGGTCAGAAAATTTGTGTACACATGTGGATAAGAACTAAGAAGCAACATTATATCATACACCACCAGGCTTCCATAACAGATATTATCCTATAATTCTTTGCTTGCCATGGACACATTTAGCTGATCACAATTACTGTCTTATTCTACAAAGTGGTCTAAAGCCACTGGTATACTCAGTAAGTTTTAGAAGGTGGTTTTGCAGATAAAAAGTGGACTCAATTATAGTTCCCAAATATATTCTGAGAAGATATATCAAGAGAAAGATAGTCCTTCGTCCTCCTAGTACTAAAGAAACGTGAAGAGAATATTTGGAAAGAATAAACAGTCTATATATGATTAATTTTCTTGTGCTTACTCTATTTATTAATGCATTGTTATACATTATTTCATGGGGGAATTCTAACTATAAATCTTACTCGAAAAAGATGCTTGGTTATCTCTTTTCTGTACATATTGACGCTTAAGATATGGATAAAATGTAGTAAGGTTGATAAAAAGTTGCTGCAAAGTTCAGAAAGAGATCTTTCTCGTGTGAAAGCTAGAATGTACTAAGTCTAGATGTAGCTCTTCTTGGTCAGAAACGAATAAATATGAGTTGTATTGAAATTATGAATTGAAAGAGAAGGAATGTAAGAAAAAAAGGATTAAGAAATTTGAACTTTTACCTCATATGAGAATCCATGTGACGACACCCACTTGTGAGAGAAAAACAAGAGGAAGGTTCTTATCATCTTGAGGCTTTCTCTTAGGCCTCACACGTTCTCATTCTCTATATAAAGACTCCTCAAGGCAATAACTTTATTCAGACCACAAAGACCATTCTAATCCACTCATTTTATGAGAACCAAAAACATGGCTGCCATTTCCCTTGATCCAAGGTTTAATCTCCAAGTTGGCAAGAACCAGCACCAACATGGAGGAGTTGTTGAAGAGATTGAAGGTCTTATAAGAGTTTACATGGATGGACACGTTGAGAGGCCTTCAATTGTCCCTATTGTCCCCTGCACCATGTCATTAGAGCGTGGTGTGACGGCCAATGATGTTGTAATCGATAAATGCACTAGCTTATGGGCACGTATATATGTCCCAAGCTGTTTTGGCAAGCTTCCATTTCTTGTTTATTTTCATGGAGGTGGATTTTGTGTAGGTTCTGCTGCTTGGAGCTGTTACAATGAGTTCCTGTCCAATCTTGCTTCCAAAGCAAATTGTGTGATCATCTCTGTAAATTATCGTTTAGCCCCTGAGAACCGTCTCCCTGCTGCATATGAAGATGGTTTCACCACACTTATGTGGGTGAAACAACAAGCTCTAAATGGTTCAACTGAGCACAGATGGTGGTTGAGGCATTGCAATCTCTCTAGCATGTTCCTAGCGGGTGACAGTGCAGGGGCCAATATAGCTTACAATGTGGCCACACGGCTAGGGTCAAGTGGCACATCTGATTTCACCATCATAAGGCCATTGTATCTCAAAGGTACCATCTTGATCCAACCTTTCTTTGGAGGAGAGGCACGAACTTGGTCAGAAAAGTATACCAATCAACCGGCTAATTCAGCACTATCCCTATTGGTTTCTGATACATATTGGCATTTATCACTACCTATTGGGTCTAACCGTGACAATCCATGGTGTAACCCTCTAGCAAACGGCATGGCCAAGTTGAGGGACTTTAGGCTTCCAAACATAATGGTATGTGTATCGGAGACGGACATATTGAAGGATAGGAACTTGGAGTTTTGCACAGCCTTGACTAACGCAGGGAAGAGGGTGGAAACAGTGATGTACAAAGGCGTAGGGCATTCGTTCCAAATTCTGCATAACTCTCAGCTCTCTCAACCTCGAACCCAAGAAATGATGTCCCATATCAAGGCTTTCATCAACGAATAACTACTGGGATTTTCCTTTTTTCTTTTGATTCTTTTGGTGCATGTTTGTGTTGATGATATGATTGTTGCCAGTAAGTCTGTTGGTCTAATAGTAATGTATTCCCTAAGCAATAGTAATGTATCTTTGTTTGAATCAATAAAAGAATTAATATTTCATACTGTTCTACAAAATAAAAAAAAATGAAGTTACAATAAAATCAAGAGAGCATAATAGTTAACTATCATCTGTAGCAAGACTGTCTTGAAGTAAATAGCTTTGCAGTTCTTGAGGCGGTAAAGAAATCCAGTTAGCGGATAGTGAGCCTAGTTTAGGCTTAGTAGCATAGTAGAAATCTAGTGGGCAACTCTACCAGCTAGGTGACTGGTGAAAGTAAATGTAAGAGGCTTAAGTCCCAAGCTATCTTAATATCATGACAACTAAATCAAATTTCGCATAAATAAGTTGAATTTAGCATGACAGTAGTCAAAGTATCATTATCTTTATTCTATGATGGCATGATTGACTTAGCTAAAATTTTGTAGGCATTCCCTATAACCAGCTTTCCTAGGAGGTCTCTCACACAACTGCAATAGACCTCGGCTCTTTTGGTGGAGTAAAAAGATGCATCTGCATTGGCTTTCAACCAAATTTTTTGGAGGCCTTCAGTGTCTTGAAAGGTTTGAACCATCTATGCTTGCAATTCCAAATTAAGGATGACTTCGATTCTGCTGGCTTCATTTGCTTTCAAAAACAAATAAATTGTAGTTTTTGAGCTCTTGACAAGGCTAAGCATGGGCCTGGATTAGTATTATCAAAGGCTTAGCTAAATTGCCTAAATGGAAGCTAAAAGAGACATATTTACAGTTGCTCTTGCATATCCTCCTTTGATTCCTTGGAAGTTCTTCAACAAACATAATGCAAATCAACTTATATCACCTCTCGCAATCACAAAAGCAATCACTTTCACGTTACAATTCTTTCATCCATGGGCATGGGAGCAATATATGTTGAGTGTTTTCTCATCTTTTTTGCATATGGATAGGGTCTTTAATAATCGTCATTCTACATGAAATATTCATTGTGGGTAAGGCATTGTGACATACCATCCAAAGAAAGAAGACATTGGATACTACATATGGGCCTCCTCATATTTAATGGGTGCATGAAGGAAGATGAGGCCCTCTCCCTTTGCTTGTTTTGTGACTTTTGAAAGAATGGACTAATACCTGCTCGCTTTTCACTTGAGAAACTGATAGGGTATTATACTTGTATAAGCAACGAATAGTTGTTATAGTTTCACCTTACCCATACTTTTACTCCCATGGTCGATAAGCTTAGCTATTTTCATGTTGTTTATGTGAAGAGACTGCCGTTCTAGGAATTTTGTTTAGGAGGGTCATTAAAAAACTTAAATAAAAAATTTTTTAATAAAAAGAGAACTTGAATATATCAAGTTATCGACCAAAAACAAAAATTTTACAATTTTCTTCTATAAGTTTTCAAATTTTAAATTGTTACATGATAGTTTATTATGAGTATTTATTGCCATTGTGGGTAGCTTTGACCATTTTATTTTGTTAAGTTTGTCTAAAATTTTTATTTTTATTTTATGCAGTTGTTATTATTTATTTTTCTTTGTTTTTATAAAAATATTTTAAACTAAATGAATAAACTCAACTCATTGGCTTTGTATTAATTATTGACGCACACAACTATACTTATTCATACATAAATAATATACTACGTGTCTTCTTAACCAATCAAATACTTGAACAATCACTAACTTTACAATTTTTTTTTCTTGAATTTTTCTAACTTTTTAACAAAAAGTTATTATAACATGATAACAATACACACACATGCAACAAACCCTTTCTATTTCCTAATTACTAAATTATATAAAGTTATATTATATTTAGGATCATGTTAACGGATACCCTTAGGGTAATTGTTATATTTCTCATGTAAGTGGTGTCAAAACATTTCCCTTATATTTATACTGTACACAGAAACTTCCACACTCTTCATTATTTACACAAATAACATTATAACAAAAAGTAATGCACACAAACAATATTTGACACATTTACACACATAATATTAAGGCGAAAACACCATTTTGGTTCCTGCCTTTTATAGTCACTATCAATTTAGTCCCTACATTTTAATAATAGCTAATTTAATCCTTGTTATTTTTAACTTGCAATTAATTTAGTCCTTACTGTTAACTCAATGATTGAAAACGCCAATATGACAAACGGTATGAACTAAGAAGCTTATGTGGCCTATAAGTTTGGCCCAACCAAAATCATGTCAATTAAAAATCCAAGTCACATCCACGTTAGAAAAATTAATAGATCTAGTTGTCTCTCCGTTACCCATCCCACCCAAATCCCTTCTCTCTCCAAACTCAATCCCAGTCATTCCTCTATTACTCTTCATCTTCATCTCCCCCTCCCACCTCCTTCGCCCTCCTCTTCTTGAAATTTTATAATTCGATGCAATATTTTGCAATAGCCAAACTAAAAAATAAAAAAAAATTAAGTCTTTCCAAACTCAATCAAAGACTTCATTCTTTTCCTCTTGCCAATTACTATCAGTAGTCACAAAGGTTAGCACATCTTTAACCTGTAATCATGTTCCATGGATTGAGTTTGGAGAGAGAAGGGATATAGGATTGGATGAGCAATAGAGAGAACAACTAGTTCCATTAATTTTCCACATTTTCATCATCTCATTGTGCATTATATATAAAGTAAAGTCCAAAATCAAAAAGAAAAACTTTTTTTTTTTAAATAACCAGGAAAAACCTAACAAACCATATATGAGTTGAGTTAACTCAGCCATGACCGAGTTAACTCTATAACTCACCCATTTATATAATGTGAAGTGACCAAGTTGACCTTCTAAATTTCAAACTCTGAAACCTGAAATCCAGCCATAGCCAATCGTCAACCTCAAAGCGCTCGCCTCTCTTTGCTAGAGCTATTGAGGCGGACATCAAGTCAAGCGAGGCAACTTGCCAGGTGCTAATCCGTACAAGGAAGAGTGTAAGGAGCAGAGTAATCGAAGAAGAGAGGCAATTGAAGGGGATGGGATGGTGGAGATGGTATTGGTGATGGTGGTCACGGAGGGTGGAGGGTTATGAAGAACGGATGGAAAAGAATGGAGAGACAAGAGAGAAAGTAGCGTTGGTCCTATAAGATATGTCTAACACAGAGAATGGATGGTTTTGTTAAATTTGCTAACATGGATATGACACAGATTTTTAATTGGTTTGGCTGATTTTGGTTGGGCCAAGTGTGTCATAGTGCAAACCATTTGCCATGTAGGCATTTTCTATGAGTAAGTTAACAGTAAAAACCAAATTGATTGCAAGTCAAAAACTATAAAGACCAAATTGATTACTATCAAAATGTAGGGATCAAATTGATTGTGACCCCAAAATGTAAGGATCAAAATAGTATTTTCACCTAATATAAATTTATAATAAAGAGTGACACTTACTCTTTACAATTCACAAATACTTACTCTTACTTAGTGTTTGTAGACACTCGATTTTGCACCCATAATTTAATCAAGGAAGATGATTAGAATGATCACTCATGTACCCAAAATTTATGATTGCATTACATGCATTAATTTGTTCATTTCATATCATAAAAATGATCTTGAGGTTCTAACGGTCGCGGCGGTATGCCCGGTTTTCAAATTTGACTGTCGGATCAAAAGATATCGCATGATCAAATTTGCATAGTTAGCATGCATTGTGTCTAGGTAGAGTCAACCACGCATGATTAATTTAAATTAATTCTGATTTGTTAAACAATTAAAATTAATTAAATAATTTTGTAATTGGTTGATAGTTAGTGTCAAAAATATGATTGTCTGCATAGCATAAGAATAAAAGGGATAATTGGATAACAATAAAATTGTGGATAACCTACACTTTATAAAGATTTTATTTAGAGTATATATCTACAAGATAATTGTTTCTAAAAAGACCTGAATTACCCAGAAAATAGTCTAATTTTTAGAATATAGATTAAAAACGCGTTTAAGTGCAAGTCCTGGCTAAAAAAAATCTCAAAAAAGGAGTTCAAAACAGACTAAAACTTGAAAGTAGGGTTGGCACCCAAAACGACACTTTTGGAGTGCTGAACGGCACTTTCAAAGTTTCGAATGGCACACATTTGGGCCTCGGCTTGAGGGCATTAGGATTACGTTAAAACACACCATTTTCGATTTTTTAGCGATAAGGATGCATCCTAGTTCGTATTTTGATCTTCTAAGCTATTTTTTCGAGCCTTTCAGCCTCTATAAATAGAGACTGGATCTCAAAATTGAGGACACTTTTTCACGCCCTCAGATTTCCCCTCTTTCCAACTCTCCTTTTTGGTATTTTCTCTTTTACGTTAAAGAGGTTCTGAAGGCTTTAGTCTTAAGAATTTCTCTTTTTTTGTAAGCAAGGATTTTTAGGTTTCAAAGATAATTGCATAAATTTCTTTCAACCCTAAAATATTCTCTCAAGAAAAAGAGTACGTCCATGCAAGAGGTAGTTTTTCTTTACTTTTTCTTCTTCTATCTCTTTTAATTTGGTGATGCATGAATAAATGTTTGTTTAGTTTTGGTTTTTTAAATGCTCATATCATGTGTTGTCAATATTTTCTCTATTGGAATTTTTTTTTTTATGTTTTAGTTGTCAAGATCTTTTTTTTGTTTCAAAAATTTGCTTGTTATCATATCTTTTTTCAATCAAAAAACTGATTTGCATCTTCATTAGATGCAGATTTGAATTTTTCTCAATCAAAAAATTGACTTGCATCTTCATTACATGCAGATCTAAATCTTTTTCAATAAAAAAAGAAAAAAAGAAAAAAAACTGATTTGCATCTTCATTAGATGCAAATCTGAATCTTTTCAATTAAAAAAACTGATTTGCATCTTCATTAGATGCAGATCTAAATTCTTTTCAATAAAAAAACTGATTTGTATCTTCCTTAGATACAAATCTGAATTTTTTAAATCCAAAAAACTGATCTACATTTTCTTCAGATATAGATCTGAATTTTTGTTAACATAGCAGATTTTGAAATAAAAAAAAAGTCATGAATAGTTTTGTTTGTTTTGTCTGATACATGTAGCATAGGTTTATTTCATGAATATAGTTCTCTTCAAAAAAATCTTTTTCTTATTTTATTTTACATAAAAACACAGATCTAATTTTTTCTAGCTCTCTACAAATCTAAATTTTTTTTGTTATAAAATTGATCTGATTTTTTTAATACAAACTATAGGCCTTGAACCCCTCATCCACTTACCTAGCACGTCCCCAAGCCCAAGCTGAGGACTGAGGCTAGTCCGAGGACGATTCAACTCGGCCTAGGCGGTCTGCACTAGCAGTCAGGAGAGTTGAATGTGAGCTTAGCGATCCAAAGGTTCCGCCGAGGACGCGCACCGCCTCGGGTAATTAGAGCCGAGGTAAGACTCGGAGCTCCACCGGTCAAGAAAGCCCCCCCTAGAAGATTCCACTGAACAGGGTGAATGTTGTGGAAGCATGTACCAAGAAAAGATTCTAAAATATCAAGGGAGAAGGTTGCCAACCCCTCATTGAATGTTCCACAACTAAACCCCTAGCCGCATTTATGTGAAGAAGATATCTGAACAGTGATTTCCAATCTCGCCGTTCTTATGTAGAAGGTTCTGGAAAAATTAGAAGGGACAAGTGTCAACAAAGAAATCGTGACATCTATACGTGGAGGGTTTAGAGAAAGGAGGGAGGTAATAAATAAGGAAGAAGGAACCCAAAAAGAAAAGGGGAAAAAAAAGCAGAGAGAGATTGGCACCCATTGCTAAACAATACTCACACCGGACAACTATCCTCGGACGTAGGCCGAGAACAGTCCTTTAAGCCAGAAACCTGTGTTTTATCCCAATCTGTGATCCTAGCCTATCTAGTTGGTAATCTAATCTTCACTAGCCCAGCCCTTCATAACCTACTCTTTACAAATCCATTGATGTTGGGCCTTTTAGGCAGATCCACCCACCTTTGGGCCGGATTTCGAAATTTGTGTCCTTACACAAACCAAAAACCAATTTTTCTAGTTCTCAAAAATAGATCTGATATTTAAAAAAAAAAATCAAAAGACTTTGTTTTATTTAATAAACACAAATCTGACTTTTCTATGCCAAAAACTTTTTTTTCTTTTTGCATGTACAAAAATAGGTCTGATTTTTCTAAACCAAATCAAATTTTTTATCACAACATAGATCTGAATTTTTTTTTAACAAAGAAGAGGATGCATTCATAAATAGACTAATGTGATTTAGTTTTTCATGTGTGCAGGAAATCATTCATGTCATGCATAAAAGGGGTACATCGATCATGAGAGTTTAGAAGACCAGACTCTATTTGGGCAAAATGGGTGCCTAACACCTTCCTATTTCGTAACCTAGCCTCCGAATTTAGTGTCTTTGGATAGGTAGACCTAGGCTTTATCTTTATTTATTTATTTATTTATTTTTTTGAGTAGATTGTAACTAGGACAAAAAACCATGTAATTCTTTGGTAGTTTGTAACTAAGACCCAAAGCCATGTAATGCTCAATTCATTACGTTTGTATTTTTATTCAATCAATGAGAATAGAACAATTTAGTCATGTAAATTTGTATTTAATTTTTTTTCTTATTTTTTTGTATAAAAAATAAGTGGCGACTTCACACCACTTACACAAAAGAGAGGTGCCCTTAAAAGGACTTAAAAATCTCTTTTTTGAGAGCACCCCTAATTTTGGTGGTCTCTCACAGTGTTCATTTTGGCAAATATTATTTTTGTCAATTATTTTACTATTTAGTTTATTTTTGCTATAATCATGGGTTTCATTGCATTTTTTTGGTACTATTTATGGATCTCACTTTACTATTTCAACTAACTTTTATCTTTACTTATAGTACTTTCAGCAAAAAATTTTCAGTTTCAGCGAAATAAGCGGATCGCAAACGGACTCTTAAAGTTGACAATACTTGTGTTGAGGACAAATTTTTTCACGCCACATGGCTTAATTTCATTGGCGACCTGCACCACGTCAACACTATCATGAATTTTGGAAAAATCTCTTTTAAAGCCCTAAAAGCCCATATTTACACAAAAAAGGCGTCAAAGCCCATAGTTCGAGCTCGTGGCACAACATCTCATTTTTGGCTCATGATCCAAGCTCATGAGTCTCATCGGGGGAATTTTGGGAGTCGTGGTTTGGAGGGCCAAGAAGTATGTTCAGTAAAGCTCCAGCGGTTCAAAGTTGATAAAGGAAAGCATGTTGCTTGGCATGTCTTCCCCAATTCCCTGAACTCTGACGGGTCAGTGTGCAACAGGTAACATTGGGTAAGCCTCTCATATCACATAACACTTAAAATGATAAAACTCCACATGCTCTTTACATAAAAATTAATGTCCATCATATGATATAAGTTTTAAAATATAATTATATCACATTATTATTTTTCATACAAATCAATTCCAAGCACATGGCTAAATCAATAAATATATATATATATATATATATATATTAGCATCTCATATCTAGCATTAAATGCTCTATTTACTCTCCAAGATTTTATTAAAATACAAAAAGATAATAGTTACATCTCTAAAACTTCATCAAATATCAACCAACAAGTTTACTTACCAAAATTATATATGGATTAAACATATAATTTTTTCCAAGAGAGGAAACTTAACTGAAAATACCAAAAAAACAGCTCCAGCGGAAGCTGCAACAGCTTTAGCAGCTCCAGCGGAAGCTGCAGGCAGCTTCTGCAGAAGTTGTAACAGCTCCAGCTAAGTTGCAAAAGCTCCAGCAGATTGACACATGTCCTAAAATGATGTCATTTGCCCATTAATACCCAAAGAAACAAGAGGATTCCATAAAGATTACCTTACCATTTTTAGTTTAACCATGAGTTTAATGCCAAGTATTCTCCTCCAAGCAAATGATGTCATTTAAATGACATCATCTAGTTGTGTCATCAACAATGATGTCCTAAATTTTCTTCTTTTAGTTGAAAAACAAAAGACCACTTACCTTGTCAAAGATTTTTCCCTATTTGCTAATTTTCTCTTCAACTAAATTTTGATCTAGTTACACACTTGGCTCTATATAAAGAGGACCAAGCTACACACTAGAGCATTCTATTCCTCTCCCACTCCATGGTTTTGAAGCTCCACTCATTTTGCTACCACATACATATTTTCCTACTTCCCCATCTCCCTTACCAAATTCCTCTTCATAAATAACAACACAACACACATATTACAATACACCATTATCCATTATTCATCTTTCCCACACTCCATGATTCTAAAACTTCATCATTTTTGTTGTCCAAAAACACATCTCCATCTCATTCTTTATTTCCCTTACAAAAATCTTTATTCTTAAAAAGTAACATAACTCATGACATAACATAAAAAACCACTCCAGCGGCAGCTCTAATCTCATGTTTATACCACATTTAACCTTCATATCATCTATCTTACACTTCCATATATTTCACAAACACATTCCCCGCAAAATACTCATACATACCTCTCATACATTTTTAAATTCCATATCCAACAAAGTATCTACATATAATTCTCATATATAATACAAACATCATATCTCACAACATATATATATATATATATATATATGTATGTATGTATTTCTTACCATCTCCACACATCTTAAAACATACCAAACACTTTTCCAAGAACTCATTACTAAAAACCCTTTCTTATAAAAGGCAAAAACTTATAAGATCAAAAGCCCTTCTTATAGAAGGCAACATCACTCAAACTTGACAAAAAGCTAAAAGAGCATTACATGGGGAAAATTATTTAAGTGCATGATTAAGGGGGACAAACTTAACCAACCGATGCACACGGCTGGACATGCTCTCTCTCCCTCTAGTTGCACCCATTTTTCCCTTTCAAATATGAAGGTTGCTAAAATGTTAAGTCCACTGATGCTACGGCTGGAGCTGCAGAGCATGAAGGTTGTTGAAATGTTAAGTCTACTGATGCTACGGCTGGAGCTGCAGAACATGAAAGTTGCTGAAATGCTAAGTCCACTAATGCTACGGCTGGAGCTGCAAAATATGAAGATAAGTCATTACATTTTATCCTCAAATTTATATTATTAAATATATTTTATTCATTATTATTTTATTGCTGGATACAAGCCATTTAACATCATCTCACCATTTAATAAATATGGTCTCACTAATACTTCATTAATAAACATATGTACTAATAAATTGAATTCATATCACCATTGGACACATATTATTTGGACATGAACCACCATTGGACACATATTATTTGGACATCATTCGACATGTTATTTGGACATGAACCACCATTGGACATATATTATTTGGACATAGACCATTGATGGACATACATTACTTAGACATGAACCATTATCGGACATACCTTATTATGTTAAACATGAACCATGAACCGCAACTTGACAAGGACTATTGGACCCATCCCATTGTTGGACATTTGACACCTAATTAATTATTTTCTAACATTGGACATCACTTAACATACATGATAATAACATACTTACTTACCATTTAATCAAAGCTATTATTCTTAGCATATTATTTATTTATTTATTTATTCAACCATTATCATGATTCTAAGACTTTGGGCTTTATTTATTTTGTAGGCTTAAAAATACACCGGAAGCCATTGGACTATGCGGCCCAATGTCGAGTTCCGGGTTGGACTCCCCAAAACAAATCCGGGCTTAGCAAAGTCACTCTAAAGACATGTGGCTACGCGCAAAAAACGCCCCCAACAACTTGTAATAAAGGTGTATAAAATTTAAGTTAAGGTGTGCAAAAATAATATTTTTAAAAATAAATTAAAGTATTAAACTAACAAAAAAAATTATATATACATATATAAAATAAAAAAATCGAAATCAGGGGGTTCATTTGAACCCCCGTAACAAAGTGTAGTGCCGCCCCTTAGAGACAGGAGATGGGCTGGATAAAGTGACATCCATTTTGCACCCCAATCATTACCCTGATTACCTTTACCAATCCTCCAAAGACACTGTTTGAAGAGGTCTTTCCTGCAAGCTAACTACTCCAGCGCCATGAGGACCCCGATCCACTCAATTTTTGCAACCCAAGAAGTAGAATGGAAGTTGGCACTTCTGATGATATGTGACCATAAACCATTTGTGCTTTTTGAAGATGCAATGCTTGCTTTGCTAGAATTGCAGTGATCTACTCTTCTAGAGAAGCCAGTAATTATGAAATACAAATATAAGGGTATTAAGAATAGTTTTAAAACCCAAACTAGATCTGCTGGTGTAGCCGCTTTAACTGGAACCTACCATTACATCACTTTATATAACCTCAAAAAAAAGAAAAAAGAAAAAAAAAAAGAAAAAGAAAAAAAAAAGAGAGAGAGTTTGCACCCATATGGAATTAGTAGGTAGCCATTGATACGATTTGTAAGGACCCATGAAAGTACTAGTCACATATATGTTATACCTCACAAGAACTAGTAAAGTTATAATTTTGGCTCTTCATAAAGTTAAGTCAACAATGCTAAGTTACTATGCAAGAAGTAATGTAGGTTCTAGAATCTCAACACCAAGTTGATCGATTGAGAATCATTTAAATCGATTAATCAAGAGCCTAATTTGACCTATCGAGATTCGCACTGACAAAATCCCAATTAAGCTCAATCAGCAATCATGCATCCCAGTTTTGTAGATTACAAGCTAATGCATAAAAAGAGATCTATGGCACGTGAAATTAGACTTTTTTGAGAGTCGTGCATTGTACACCTAGGGTTGGAGATTAACCAAGCTCTCTTAAAGCATCAGCCGAAGTTCAAGTTAAATATTTCAAAAGATCAAGTGATCTAGTTGAAGTTGTTGCTTACAGTAGACAATCAAGCTGCTGGAGTGAATCTTCAAGAGGGTTCTTAAAGTCGTGAGTGAGAGGTTCACATTTGACAAAGTCCACAAATAGTAAGTCTACATGAAGTAGCAAGGATTTGGAGCTGTGTTGGGTCATTTTTATGTTCAAAATTTTCCAAATCCTTGGACCTCTACAAACATGTCCAAAAATTTCAAAACTTTTAGACCTCTGGGAAACACTCCAAATCTTTGGACCTTTCTAAGCATGGTCCCAATCTTCAAAAAACACTATCTTTCAAGAATAAACTTTTGCAACAAATTTTCAAAGACCAGTCTACACAAACAACATCTAGACCCGATCCTCTCATTAGGAGGTGAGTATGTCATTTATCCTGAGATTCGGTCCACATTCACAAACACACTTCGGTTAAATTCCAGTTGCAAAATTCAGTATCTTTCTCTGACATTGACATTCGCTTTTCATGTTCTGTCAATGAGGGGTATTCTGTAGATACCATTTTACAACTTGCATTTAACCTCATTTGGAGGGTAAATGGGTGATTTCACTAGAGGCTAGCATCTTAATCTTGAACGTTATATCCCTAATCACCCCTCATCAAATTGATCTGGACATCATGATTTTTGGGTTAAAATAAATTGACCCTTTGCAATTAATTAATTACCCAAGTTAATTAATTAGATTAAATTTCATGCAATAACGTGGCAACACAAAAAAATCACCAAATTATCTAAATGCAGTGGAAAATAAATTTGACACAAGTGATTTGTTTACGAATGGGGAAAACCACCGAGGCAAAATCCCATAAGGTGATTTTAAGGTCAACACTCTCAAGAATCCACTATTATCAATCACAAGTGGTTACAAGTATAAGGAATCCTACCAAACCTTTTGGCCTATCCCGAAATACCAACCTACAGTTGAACCCTTACACCAATACCCAATTGGACTTGTATTGTAGGGGCAATCTTTCCCTTGATGCACAAATCCCAGTACGTGACTAACCAATGTGCATGGATCCCAGTACGTGACTAACTACAGCAACTTGAAGAGGTTGTTGGCTACAAAGTTCTTCAGTTCATCAACGATGAAGATCAAGAAGCTCCTTGGTCACAAAACCCTTGGCGTAAAGACACAAAAATTTCTTCAGAGAGAATAATGAACTAGGGCACTTTTTGCATGCACGACGGCCTTTTAAAATAAGTCTTATATATGTTAAGGATTGTGAGAAAAGAAACCCTATACAAATCAGCTAGGGTCGAAAATCAGATCTGAAAGTTCTAATTTTTTAAGTCTCGACAGATATAGCTTGTGTCGAGAATCTGTCGAGCTTCAACATTAATTCTCGATAGAAAGGATTCTGTCGAGACTTCTGTCGAGACTTCTGTCGAGCTTTAATGAACATCACTTTCTTCACTTATTTTTTGGTCAGATTTGCATGGCTTCAATACTTAACTTGAACACTTGTTTCTTGAAGTACTAAACCCATCCTAAATCTACCTAATTACAAGTAAAGTGCGTTTTGTCAAATAATTAGTCAATTTACATAAAGCATGTCCTTAACAATCTCTACCTTTGGCAATCCATGACAAAACCACAACAACACAAATAATTATGAGGGAAGTCTTAAATCACTAAACTCAAAACCACTTGTTGTATTACACAAAAAATCTATCCCTATTACAAACTCTTGAAAAATTTTGCAAGAAGAGAGTTCATGGCATGATATACTTTCACAACCTGTCTTTCTAAAACACTTAAATAAAACTCATCATTGCATCATATGTGAAACAGAAATAAAGATTGCGTATATAAAGAAACATGTGTATAAAGATAGAATAGAAACAACACATGTAGAGATAGGTGAAGAAAAACATACATCATCATCAGATATGAAAGATAAAGTAAAATGTATGTAATTAAAATGGTCACAAGACCGGTGTACAGAAGGCTACAGGAGGCTAATGTAAGAAGAAAGAGAAAAATACATGTAAACCTCACTACATCCCTCAAAAAAACAAAAAAAACTATACACACTCCCCCTAACAAAAATGTCCTATACTAACTCTCCCCCCAAGTACAAGACTACTCTCAAAACCCAAAACTACTCCCCCCTTTTGTCACGAATGACAAAAGGGTAAGTCACTGAGAGGATCATCACCGGGAGAGCCAACATCATCCTCATCATCCTCAAAATGAGAAACTACAAGACACTCTGGAAAAGGTGAGGGAGAAGGTCCATAATTGCCGATGCGAGCCTGTCGGCGTGCAATACGTCCTATCCCAATGTTCATCTGACACATCTCATCAGTGAGATAGTCAAGACGACCACCAAAATCAGCATGCATCCGCTGTAGCTGCTCCATGATGGTATCAAGAGTTACACTAGCTGTGGAGGAGGAAAGTGTAGTTAGAAGGAGCCGATGAAGAAGGTGGAACAGCAGAAGCTGCAGGATCGGTCGTCTTCACTCATGGCCGCTTCGGTCGAAGCTGGGCCTCGCTCTACCAGACAGAATCAGCACATATGGCACCCATGATGGTGAAAAGAGGAGAGGGAGGAATGGGAATGGAGAAGTGTTGAAGGATCCACGTGATAGCTGAAGGAAAGATAAGCTTATCACGAGTCGTGGTATCCAAATACACATCTAGAATAGATGTGATGAAATGAGAGGGAAAATCAATGGTAAGATAATCCATCAAAGAAAGAAGAAAACAAGCACGCGGCTCAGTGATGGAGTTATTGTGAGACAATGGTGTGAGAATGAATGTCATTACCATGTTAAGGAATCTCGGGGCTTTTGCAAAACCAGAGCATGGAGTGTTTAGCTTACCACCCCATATGGAAGGAGTCCCACAAAAGTGGGAGATGAACGCGTACTTGGACACAGTCCTAAGAAGATCACAGCCAGGGTAGTCAGGATGCTCTACCCTGGGGACCTGTAGTACCTCGGCAACAAGATCCGAGGTAACTACTATACGTGTGCCTCTGAATCACGTGGCGAACTGAAGCACAGAGGTATTGATGCCGTGTATGTTAGAGTAAAACTCCTATTTAAACACGACAAGACAGTGCATGGGTTTCCTACACAAGGATTCCCACCTTCGAGTTCGAATGACCTTTGGGAGTGCACTGTCAGAGAAGTCCGACAAGATGGCCTCGAGTTCCAAATGAATGCCTCAGTCTTGGAAGTTCTCAAAAAAGTCTTTCTTGGCTTTCTCATCACGGAACTAGACATGAGAAGAAATGGGAGGGAGAGAAGAGGATGACCAAAACCATGAATAGGGTTCTGAGCCAAAGTAGATTTGCGCTATTTGGGTGCCATAACATAGGTATGAAAAATGCATGACCAAAACCATGTTAAGAGTTGATAAGAAAAGAACGTATGTATGAAAAATGCATGAACAAGTGACATGAGAATTTAAGAGCATTATGGGGGTCACCCAATCCAAACCTAACAGCACTTAACAATAATAATCAATCACACACATCTAAATATGCATGAAACATTGATATAATGCAATGAGGATGCAATGCATGGTCATATAAGATCAGATTCACATACCCCAACCCATAATATTCACAAAAATCTCAAAAACCCCAAAATATAGCAAAAACCCCAAAACCTAGGTCTAATGCGTGAAATGCATGTGAGAGAGAGAGAGAGAGAGAGAGAGAGAGAGAGAGAGAGAGGAAGGATTTGAAGTTCATACCACAAGATTGAAACTTGATTAGGCTGAAATCTTGAAAGGAGTGGAGATTAAAGTGAGAGGAGAGTGTTTGGATAGAGAGAGAAGTGGATTTATCGAGAAAGAGTGAGAGAAATGAAATTTGAATCGCGCCTCGCCTTTAAATAGAAATTGCAGCTTGATGGATTGAGTTTCTTATCAAGGATCTGTCGAGCTTTAAATCTCGATAGAAATGAATCTGTTGAGGTACTATCGATGGCAAAAATCACCTTGAAGGATCGAACAATCTATCGAGCAGATAGAGAGCAAAGAAATTTGGCTCGATGGGTTGAAGAAGCTGTCGAGATTCTATCAAGATGAAACCCAGAAACTTTGTTAGATCGAGAAACTTTTGAACTTCTATCGAGAAGCAACCCATAAATCTCGATGGATCGAGTATCTGTCGAGGAATCAATTATGCTGGCAGAGAGCACAGGAAAAATTCTTGATGGATAGAGAATCTGTTGAGGTTTCTATCGAGAAAAGAAGAAAAAAAGTTTGATAGAAATGAATCTATCGAGGATCTGTCGAAAAGCTGTCGAGCTTGAAGAAAAGGAGTTTTTCAAAGGGAAAAACATAAGGAGATAAATGCAACAAGCAAACTACTCAACGAAAAATCCAATCAACATGTTAAGCTCTCAAGACATCTCTCAACATATAAGCAAAGCATCCATAGATCCAAAACACACACACACACACACACACACACTAAACAAGTCTAACCAATTTTATATTTCAAAAACAAGTTAAGACCATTTAGTGAGCATATATTAACACATGTATTCCTTGTGATAGTCAAATCATATTGTACCTGCACATGTATCAAAAATAGCAAAGAGTGTGCGTGTTGTGTGTGAAACATTGCAAGAGTGCATAAGTGTCTCATATTATGAAGATTTAAGACATAAGAAAATCAAATATACTCACACACAATCATAACTACTTGATGGGGACTATCACCTTCAAGGTACATCCTAAAACTCCCACATCTCCTAGAAACACGCTTACAATCATTTTAAAAGCGTTTTGATTCTTTTTGCTTCTATATTCTTTGCATATTTTTTCTTTTAAGCATAGCATACATAGGTATATAAGAGAGAGAGAAGAAATATCCAATTATGTAAGCTTTAGCATCGCAATTTTGTAATACCGAAGCATATAGATGTTATACATGATTGGTAGGCTTTAGTGGTGAGATAGTTATTTATGCCTTTCTCTTAGAATTTTCTAGTCCCTCCCGTCAAAAAGAGTGATATGAGCATGAGATATAAAAGATAGTCTTAATCGTACTCATCACAAACATGAGCCACAAAGTTCACTTGCTTAGTTGTGCATTGAGATGCTCATCTAAGCTACAAGAAATACAATGTTAAGAAACTTTGTTTCAAAGGCCATCCAAGGTACACAAGTACCAAAATACACAACACATACTATTTTTGTATTTTTCTAATTTTTCAATTTTTTTTTTATTTTTATGAAAAACAAATAAAGCAAAACTGAAAACAACCAAAACAAAAACTTGAAAGAAAACACACAAAGCATAAAATTAGATACAAATGCATGAGAAAGGATGAGAAAGAGGAGAGATCACTCCATGGAGATCACACCAATGTTTTGGCATAAGAATTCAAAACGTTTGATATCAAGAGGCTTAGTGAACAAGTCGGCCTTCTAATCATTAGTGTGGATGAACTCAAGAGTGAGTGTGCCATGTTTAACAAGTTCCCGAATGAAGTGGCGTCATATCTCTATATGTTTTGTTCGAGAATGTTGAACAGGATTTTTAGAGATGTTAATGGCACTAGTATTGTCGCAATAAATGGTAAAATGTTCTTGACGAATACCATAATCAAGAAGGATTTTTTGTATCCACAGAAGTTGGGTGCAACAGCTACCAGCAGCAATGTATTCAGCCTCAGCAGTGGATAAGGAGATGGAATTCTATTTTTTACTCATCCAAGAGACAAGATTATTACCCACATAAAAGCAACCCCTAGATGTACTTTTTCTATCATCAGCATTCCCAGCCCAATCCGCATCAGAATACCCAGCTAAGACATCGTTTGTGTCCTTACTATACCACACTTCAAAATTGGTAGTGGCTTTGACATATTTTATGATTCTTTTTAAAGCAATCATATGAGACTCTTTGGGGTTTTTCTGATATCTAGCACACACTCCTACACTATAACTAATGTTAAGTCTACTAGCAGTAAGGTAAAGGAGACTACCTATCATGCTTCTATATAAGGAAGAATCAAAACTTTTGCCTAACAAGTCAACAGTGAGTTTAACATTAGAGCTCATGGGGTTTTAACAGGACTAGCAAATTCCAAACCAAACTTTTTCACAAAATTTTTTGGCATATTTAAATTGAGATATGAATATACCTGACTCTTGCTGAAGAATCTGCAATCCAAGGAAGTGATTCAATTCTCCAATCATACTCATCTAGAACTTGGCCTAGATAAGCTTTGAGAAGTTATGAGCGAGTTTATCCTTTGTAGACTCGAAGATGATATCATCAACATAAACTTGAGCTACTATCAATTCATCATTCTCCTTTGTAATAAAAAGAGTTTGATCAGCTTGTCCTCTTATGAAGACATGTGAAACCAAGTATTTTGTAAGCCGGTAATACCAAGCTCTAGGTGCTTGTTTTCGTCCATATAGAGCCTTCTTAAGGTACAACACATGATTAGAAAAGTGTGGATCAATGAATCCTTTAGGCTGAGCAACATGGACATCTTCTTTAAGAAACCTGTTCAAGAATGCAGTCTTCACATCCATTTGGAAAAGCTTGAACTTCAGGTGACAAGCCAGGGCAAGAAGAACCCTAATGGATTCCATGCGAGTTACAGGAGCAATTAATTCATTAAAATCCACTCCTTCCACTTCAGGTACCAGGGTCTAGACATCATTCCTTTAAAACTGAAGCAGTTCATAATGCATGGACTCAACCCAACTTTCATCTTAGAGGGCATCCTCAACCTTGGTGGGTTCAACCTGTGACAAATAGCTAAAATAAGACACAAAGTTAGCAACACATTTATTAACTATATGCTTTCTTAGTGTAAGTTCGTTCATATTTCTCATAATAACTTCAGGAGGGTGATTCAGCTTGGTCGTTGAGGAAGGTCCTTTCTCTTCATGAGATTCAAACTTAGGTGATGTAGGAATATCTGCTGAGACTTCTATAGCACTTGGAGTACTTAGAGAAACGGGCCCTTGATAAACTTCTTCTAGAACAACCTTAGGCTCTGAAGGAAGAATTGCCTTAGGTATTTCCTCACTACTTTTCTCAAAACCAGAATCTGAAACTTCATTAATAGCAACATTGACAATTTCCATCACCTTCCTGGTTCTTTTGTTGTATACCCAATAAGCTTTGCTTGAAATATTCCTTCATCGCTTCAGGAGTTAAACTTACCCACATTTTCTCTATTTTTAAGGATGAAACAAGTACTTCCAAAGATTCTGAAATACTTTACATTCAGCTTTCTTCCCTTCCACAACTCATAGGGAGTCTTCTTTGTACTAGGTATGAAATATAACCTGTTAACCGTATGACATGCAGTGTTGACTGCTTCTCCCCACAAATATCTAGCCACATCTTTATTGTGTAACATTGCTCTTGCCATCTCCTAAATGACTCTGTTCTTACTCTCTACTGCACCATTTTGCTAAGGAGTAATAAGAGTAGAGAATTCTTGAGATATACCAGATCTAGTGCAAAAAGATTCCATGTATGAGTTCTTGAATTCTTTACCATGATCACTGTGAATTCAATCAATCTTTAAGTTCTTCTCATTTTGCAATCTTGTACATAAAGCTTCAATGTGCTCAGGAGCATCTGACTTGGATTTGAGAAGAATGACCCAGGTGTATCTGGTGAAATCATCTACTATAACCATGATGTATCTCTTTCCTCTAAGAGATTCAGTTCTAGTTGGACCCATGAGATCCAGATGCAATAGCTCCAAAGGTCTGGATGTAGCTGATGTCTGAGTGCCTAGATATTTTGCTTTCGTCTGTTTCCCAAACTGACACGGTACACACACAATATTGCTAACCCTGCTAAGCTTTGGTATTCCCAACATTGACTCATGCTTAGATATAATTAACAGTTTTCCAATCCATGTCCCATCCTTTTGTGCCATAAGTCTTCATTTGGCAAACGAATATTAGCACACAATGTAAGCATCATGTACCAATCTATAGCAGTTATCCAGAGTGTGGACTCTGTTTATGAGTTTCTTTCAAGACTCATTCAATACTCATTCAATATGAGACATTTCCATTTTGAGAATAGCACCATGAAATCTTGATTACAGATCTGACTTATGCTCAACAAGTTCACTCTCAGACCTTCTACATACAATAAATTTGTAATGTATGGCAGGCTACATAAAGAGGGGGTTTCCTTCCTTTTTATTTGTGATTTGCTCCCATCATCGAAAGTGACATTTCCACATTTCTTAGACTCGAGAACCTTAAAGAGAGAACAGTCTCCAATTATGTTTCTCGAGCATCCATTGTCAAGGTACCACAAACATGTGTCCATTACTTTAAATGCTGACTTCATCATAAAGCACACTTCACGCTTACTTGACAAATCAATAGGAATGGTTTTCTCTCTTAGCTGCCATTTATGAGCAAAACCTTTGCTTTTCACCATTCTTAGATGAACTCCTTTGCACATTTTCATTTTGAGACAGTTTAGCCTCTTCTTTGTCACACTAAGACCTTTTTCAACAATCATCAAGATAGCTTTCAAATAACTTTTACACTTACATTTTTTGAAACACTCAATCAAATAGAGATTAGGAAAGCAAGATATATTTGAAATAAAAGATCTTTTCATGCCACTTGTAGCCATGACAATAGGGGTTAATAGATCACACAGTAAAGATTAAAACCTAATCAGAATGTGCCTGCTCTAATACCACTTGTTGGGTTAAAATAAATTGACCCTTTGTAATTAATTAATTAATTACCCAAGTTAATTAATTAGATCAAATTTCATGCAATAGTGAGGCAGCACAAACAAATCACCAAATTATCTAAATGCAGCGGAAAATAAATTTGACATTTGTGATTTGTTTACGACTGGGAAAACCATCGAGGCAAAACCCCATCGAGTGATTTTAAGGTCACCACTCCCAAGAATCCACTATTATTAATCACAAGCGGTTACAAGTATAAGAAATCTTAGCAAACCCTTTAGCCTATCTCGAAATACCAACCCACAATTGAACCCTTACCCCAATACCCAATTGAACTTGTATTGTAGCGGCTATCTTTCTCTAGATGCACGAATCCCAATACATGACTAACCAATGTGCACAGATCCCAGTACATAACCAACTCCAGCAAATTGAAGAGAATGTTAGCTACAAAGTTCTTCAGTTCATCAATGATGAAGATCAGGTAGCTCTTTCGTCATAAAACCCTTGGCGTAAAGACGCAGTAGCTTCTTCAGAGAGAATAATGAACTAGGGAACTTTCTGCATGCACGACGACCTTTCAAAATATGCATTATATATGTCTAGGGTTGTGAGAAAAGAAACCCTATACAAATATCTATGTTTGGACCAAAAATCATATCTGGAAGTTCTAATTTCATAAGTCTTGACAGATATAGCTTGTGTCGAGAATCTGTCGAGCTTTAACATTAATTCTTGATAAAAGGATTCTGTCGAGACTTCTGTCGAGCTTTAATGAACAACACTTTCTTCACTTGTTTCTTGATCAGATTTACATGGGTTCAGTACTTAACTTGAACACTTATTTCTTGAAGTACTAAACTCATCCTAAATCTACCCAATTACAAGTAAAGTGCGTTTTGTCAAAGGATTAATCAATTTACATAAAATATGTCCCTAACAACAATGATCATAACAACTGGTCACAGACCTCAATCAAACCATCAAATTGTAAGATATTGATAAATCAAATTTCAACGGTGAAGATGCATCCACACTAATAAGCCTAACCATACATGAATATAAAAAATTAATTTAGATTGGTCCAATTTAGGGTCAATTTGAAATTGATGGTGCATAGTGGTCTTATTGGTTTAAGGCTAACACATTTGGTAAGCTTACATACATATAATCACTCCTAACCTCTCACATTAATGCACCTTTAATATTTTTGCCAAAATTAATTTTTTAAATCAATTTGAATGAATTAATTTTATGAAAATATGAGATCAGAATGACATATTAGGGACTAACTGAGTTGAATTTTGGATGGAAATCACAGATTAATGACAAATTTGAGCTAGAAAAGGAAATTAGTAGGTTAGCACTGGATCGGCACTTGGGTAGGCCAACCAAGTTCTGATCAACACTTGCCCCCCCCCCCCTTTGAATTTTGAATTCCTTCTTCCCTTTTTCCTTCACTTTCACCAACTTCAAATTTATGACCCCATTTCCAGAATTTTCCTTTCCCCTTTATAAAAAAAGGTGTGAGGCATTCATTCCAAAGCACACCAAAACCTCCTCCTCTTATCCTAGAGTTCTAGTGAAATAAGAAATGGCTTGTTAACTCATAGTCTTCCTGAGATTCGGGATTTGAGTGAGTACCTCTCTACCCCTCCTGGGATTCTTTCTATTTCTCTTCCTAAAGTCCTAAGAAAGTAAGGACAATGCTTTTCATACCCTGGTCTTCCTAAGATTTGGGGTATTGAGTAAGTACTCCTGTATCCCCTCCCCTAGAAATCTCCAAGAAAACCTCCTTCTCCACTGTGTTGGATTTGCATGTATATATAATCTCTTTCCTGAAACTTGTTTTTCATATTGTTGTTATGTTAATTTGCCTCAAAGCATGCTTGGTTGTTTGGTTGTTCTTTGAATATGCTTGAATGTTGTTCACATGTTCTTAACCGTTCTTCACATTTTCATGCATACACTAGATTTTGATCCTAAATTTATGTCAAACATATGAAAGAAGATGTTAATTTTCAAATTCCCTCAAATGTTAGATCTAGGATAACACTAATAACACACAATCATTGTGTTATTTCTTTTAATTCAAAGATATGCCTAAATTTAGGATAACACTAATCACACATAATCACTGTGTTATTTCTTTTAACTAAGTAATATGTCTAACACTAGGATGTCACTAATCACATACAATAACTAGAACTTATCTGTTAATCCAAATGAGATCATGAACATTATAAAATTAAGGTTTATGAACATGCACACACATTTAATTTCAAGCAAACAATATGCAATTGATAGATGACATGTTTAGTTGAATAAATGATGTGACATGATCATTAGCCAACATAGCCTAAAAGACCGGCTTCAACGAATAAGGTGGGTGCCTAACCCTTCCCACCTTGTAACTTAGCCTCCAAACTTAGATCAATGGTTCTATAATAGTTTCTTATTCATGAAAATTTATCTTTGTTGAATGTAACTAGGACTCAAAGTTATGTACTTTTCTCTTAAATTGTATCTAGGATCAAAGCCATGTACCTTTTTAGTTACTTCAACAAAGATGTAATTTTTTTTTTCTTTAATAGAGATACTTCATTTCAATTATGGTATTCTTATTTTCCCTAGTTAATAAATAAGTAGTGACTCCATTGTAAAACCCATGAATTAGGGAGAAATATTTTTAGTTGAATCACAATTTTGAAAAACACATACATGACTTCACCCGTTCATGTGGGTTCGACCCAACTCTATCAAATGGGCATCATGGACATGGTCTCAAGAATTTGGAAAATTTTGGTGAGATTCAATGGTCTAAAAATTTTTGGACATGTTAGCAGAGATCCAAGGATTTGGAAAATTTTTGGACAATTACAAAGTCTATAGGAGATAACAATAGATTAGAGTTAAGTTTATTATAAAACTTCCATCCAATTCGGGTTCTCTCTTTGTCACTATATCATTTGTCTTATTTTTGCTTCAACTTTGTTTATTACAATATGGTGTGCATGTTTTAACCAAGCTTTGAATCACATTGCATAATTGGATAATTAATTCAACTTAGTTTAAAATTTGGTAATTTTGCACATCCAACTAAATTTGTTTCAACACATTTATACCCAAGATTCACCAAATAAACACTCGATAAGGGACTTAGCTTACTCCCGCACAACACTCACTTACACAATATGATCCTATCATTATCACATTATTTAGGGTATCACATATGGGTTTTATTTTTTTTATTTTTTTATTTTATAAGAGTGATGGGCTAGATTGGGTTTTATTAAATATTATTGTTGTCGGATATAGATCTAGCAAATAGGTCAGGTCAAGGCTATTTGGGTTCAAGTAAAAAACAGGTCATCTTAAACATTTCTCACATGAAAAGAAGAAAAGATTTTTTTTTACTAAGTGTCAAAAATAAAAAATTCTTAAAAAAAATTTAAATAATATATGGATTCTTAAGTTTACACAATTCACACCAATGATATCCTCACCATAAAAGTTCAGTGGTTTGTCGTTAAGTACCCAAAAATGATATAATTTTGCTTCATTAAAAATTTCTTACATTAAAAAATCCATAAAAAATAATCTAATCGCCATTTAAAGACTGACAATTACTAGT